>JAYKKT010000092.1:9390000-9617500 GCA_036023115.1 Brasenia schreberi | reverse complement strand
TAACAACAAAATTGATTAACTGGTTAAATGGCAGTACCCATAATTATAAATCTCACTACTTGTGAGAAAGATCCATAAGGAGCCAGCGGCGAACCGCATGAACTTTTTTTTAGGGTGAAACACACTTATATTTCATGCTCACAAAGCACTTATAATTTTTATATATAATGATGAACCAAGAATCTTTCAAATTTTGGGTGTGTAGGGGGGCCTGATAGCTAAATTTAATTTGAAGATGATATTGCTCTTTTGGATTTAAATGTTGGGTGCAACCCAAGATATAGCAGAATCCATACTGTGGTCTTACCTAATGTTGAAAAGGGTTGGTTTTGAGTTGCTTAAAATTAGAATATAGAGGAATTAGAACTACTAACAAAGTGCTTTAAAATGTATGTTGCATGGTCACAAACTTAATTTAATTCTTAGATGGATGATCATATCACTAGTAAAATGCAAGGGTATCCCCATGTTTTTTTTATTCTTGAAATAAAAATTCGTGTGAATGAATGCCCTCTCCAAATCCCCAAAATTCTAAGCTGGATCACACGACCTGTACCTGAAATTGATGCATAGTTAAGTATATCGAAGAAAAACTCGACCTCGCACCTCTTTCTTCCAAACACGTTCTTCCAAATTCCTCTTTTTCTGCTAGTACATCTTCACATACTAGTGGTCAGATTGAGATTTTTTGCAGCTTTCAGCAGCGGCTATTCAGATAGGAAGAACGTGAAGTTAAACATGGATGGTTCCAGTTTTTATTAGAGTCCTAAACCGCCAGAAAACGAAGAAAACCTAAAAATATTTGAAATTTAAAAAAAGTACAGAATTATTCGTTTTGGTTTCAACTAGTTCTTGTCCCATAAGGGTGTGTTTAAGTGTCAAGTCCTTGGTAGGAGTAGACCCATGTGGGACTTGTTTCGTAAGTGAAATTAATACTTCAGTTCTCATGTCAAACTCATGAGTCCAATCCTTGTGGCTCACCGCTCTCTTGATACCGACATTTTTGAGTCTTAGTTTAACACACAATAAGTTCTACATTTGATACATTACAAACTTGGGATGTGAACACCAAAAATAGCGCTTAAACTTTCCTAGAATCATTCCAAACACCAAAAATAGAGGTGGAATTGGAACATGGTCCCATGTTCTAAGTCCAGTTCGATTCCGGTTTGAACCATCAGACCGACTAGAGACTGGTAGTGTCTACGCCCAGAAGAAGTAATCTGGCTGGTAAAGACTGGGAATTTTCGGCAGTTTGTTGACCATAAATGGTTGAAGGTTTCAACCGTCAAAAAAATGGTCTATTTTTATTGTACCTATAGTTTGATTTGTGAAGATGCTTAACTACGGAAGAGGGACTTATGATGGTGGCGGGTTTGTGCAACCCAGACAGATTTTATTGAACGAATGAAGATTCTGCTATTTTTTAATAACAAAATTTGTTTTCAAACATTGAAACAAGAAAGACTTTGTTCTTAGTTCAAGAAGAAATAAAGACCTTACTCTTTTATTCTAATAAACACATATAATCCCAGCTTCCATTAAGGAAAATAAGAAAAACTTCCTCTCTTACGCTTTCTGGTTTTATATATATATATATGAACTAAGATATTCAACAATATCTTGCTTTGAAATTCAACCAAATATGCTTTCAGTGCAATAGGAGCAATTATCTAACCTGTTGTTTTTGGTCGGTCCTGTGGGCTGAGTAGCCAAGCCCCGGCCAAGCAGCCGCTGCCAATAGACCGCTAGATCGAGTACGTCGGGGCTTCATGCTGGCGAGGGCCAGAAGATTCTCTCTGGAGGAAGGCCATCGCCGGTGGCGGAGCTTCCCCATGAGCAAACAATGGAGTCGCTCGTCGATGTACAACGCGAAGGTGCGGACGAAGGCGGTACAGTCCCAGGCGGGCCCGGCTCCATCGTGATCAACGTGACAACAGTCGGCGGTGAAGTTGCCGTGGCGCATGGCTGAGAGGATCTCGCGGACGAAGAGGGGGTGAGCGTGGTGGAGGAGGCGGAGGGTGAGGGTGAGGGACTTCAGGGCGACGACCCAGCTGTGGGTGCGGGCCAGGCAGCGGGCGAGGCCGTGGACGCAGTAGGCGGCGTGGGCGCGGGAGGACGAGGTGAGGAGGATGACCTCCGTGACGTAGCGTTCGTCGTTGGGGAGTTCCTCGTGGGTGGTGGCCTTTAGGATGGCTACATCAAGCTGGTTCATCGACTTGCTGCTGCTGGTGATGCCTCCTACGGAGACCTTCGCCAGGCCGATGCTCGTTTGGTCCTTCATCGCGTCGAATGCTTTTCTCAATTTGCTCGGCATTTTTCTGATCTCTCTCTCTGTGTCAACAGAATTAGGCAAACTTGTTTTGGGGAGAAAACAAAAGGGTACTTGAGAAAAACCTCAATTGTCAAAACTCTCTCTCAAAAGAATTACGCAAACTTGTTTTGGAGAGAGAACAAATGGGTGCTTGAGGAAAACATGAATTATCAAAGTTCTCTCTCTCTCTCTCTTATGAGAAAGAGAGAGATGTAGAAGCGATCAGGTCTCTCTCTCTCTCTCTATCTTCGTAAGATAGAAAAAACGAGAAGCTGGATAATAGACGTTCCTCTTTCTCTCTCTCTCTCCACCAGACAGCAACAAATGTTCTTGCAGTATGAGAACAAATGCTCTCTCTCTCTCTCCAAATTCCACGACAGAAAAGCAAAAAAGAATCGACCACGTCTAGGTAAGGAGGAAGAAGAGATGGACTAACCAAGACGATAAAAAATGTTCGCATGAAGGTGGCCGGCCATCATTTAAACTAGAGGATTCCCTACTCTGCCTATTGTTAGATTGCTTAGGCGCGTTGTTAAATCTACCTGGCCTCGCAACATTTTGTTGGTCCGGACAGATCGACCCAGTCCTTATCGTAAGCCGTAACCTGCGGCCTATCGCATCCCTCTGTCATTGGATGCCCGACAAGGCTTTAAATCCAACGGCTAAACGTACGTGAGATCTTATGCAGATAAACCTCAAATTACATCGTCCCTTCATAACTAGTCGTAGCGGTTTTGTGTTTACCATACCAAAAATAGTTCTACCCGAACACAACTTCATGTTGTCATGTCAACTCCGTGGGCAATGACGGTTCTACACGAAGGGGTGAGGGGCAACCGCCCCCTGAAATTTTGTGAATATATGGTTGAGATTGTCCCCCTTACACAAGAAATATATATGTCGCTCCCTCCAACACAATTTTCTAGATCCGCCGCTCACAGTGGGCACGAACAGCACTCCAATGCCCTCCTGTCATGTTCGAGATTACTAACATTTTCGTAGTTTGGTTCGTGTCAACAAATCTTCTTCGTTTCAAAGCATGTAAAATTCAAGACCACTTACTTTTGCGTGTTAATCTAGGAAATGAACATAAACTTTGTGGATCGTGCTTATATCGAGGCCCTGTGTCATGACATGGGATTAATTAGATTCATCCGCCATCACAAATGCATATGATCGATGTCAGTGGTGGATTTAGAATTTTTCGTGGGGTATGGCGAAGTGCCTATTCAACCATTTAGGGTGGAGCAAACTATGTAGGTTTGCAATGAATAGATTTGATGGTTTCCCATAACTTTTTCATTGGTTTTTCGAATTTCAAGTAAGGCGATCATCTGCCACTCGATAGTAGTAAATCATATTATCAAAAGATTCGTTTAAGGTCAAATATCATTCATGTTCTAATAATTGGGGTAATGTTAAATGTATAATGTTCTTAGGTACATAAAATATTTAAACAACTTCATGATTAAACTTTGACATCAATCATACATATTTGAATTATTTTGCATTTAATACAAAATACAAAAGTATATCTCTACCATTAATAATCGAACGATGAAAATGTTTAAACATTTATGCACCTAAAGATATTATGCCTTTATCATTTATGCTTTGTCAAAGACTTGTGAGACAGCCTTTTAGTGTGTTGGACTGGGCCGATGGCAAGCTAGCCTTTTAGTCTTGGAGATCACTCTAAAAGCATGATGGTGGAATGGAGTTCTCGGAAGTCGACTTGCAAGTTGAAGTTCACGAATTTGAGAGCTTGGACTTAAGTTGCACCCCAAAGCAATTGTGGTTGTGAGACTCAAAGGAGATTGATGCCATGAAAATTTTAGCTAGTATTGTTTCTTAAACGACTATCATACACTATAGTATTAGTTCTTGAATCCATGGTAAAAAGATCCAATTTAGCCTTACATTGTCCGTTTGCTTTGTAGCAATCATCCTCTATCCGGACTAAAGACCACCCATTGGAAGGTCCAAACACGACCAAAGGTAGACTTAGGGTGGACCAAAGACTGAGCATGATGATGGTTAAGAAGCCATATGGCTGATCAAGGGGTGCAAGTGAGATGAGTTGCTGATGAGCTCCTCGAGCTTGACTCATAAAAGATTCGAACTCACGCTGCGTTTGTCATGTTCAAGCTTAGATCAAGTTTCGCTAACACTAGTTGTGAGTAGCTCACAAGGCAAAAGCAAAAAGTGTATATGTATTTTTACAAGTGCATATGATTTGCAAATATACTTTTTATTTTTTAATTTAAATCTTGACAATTTATTTTTTTAAGGTTGTTGAGGTTTATTTAGATATGCTAGTATAGATAGCCTAGAACGAATGAGAGTCTAACATCTCGCTCTCTCTTTATATATATACATATATACCCACCAATTAGTGATGAAACGGTACATTGTTAAGTACTATGTCATCGGAAGATGATGAGCATAGAGAGAGAGGAAGACGCTACACAACATCTCATATTAGACATTGCTCTTGTCAGTATGTGAATGATCGCACGAATAATAATGATAAAGGCACTTATTCTTGTGTTGAGGTTGATGGGCAACTTGATATATGATGTTTGTGCAATCACAGAAACGACCTAGATTGACTTACCCATCAACATCGACACAATATATATAGAAAGAGAAAGCAAAAGTGTCCATATGGATATTCCATACAATTTTGAGTACTAAAAAATTCAAATAAATCTTAACCGTTTATCTTTATTGATGAATGATTGAGATTTAAAATTTAAAAAGCAAAAATGCCCATATGAATAAATACATGCAAAAAAGTATACCTATACTTTTTGTTTTATAAATTGAAATCTAAATCATCAATAGATGATTGAGATTTGTTTGAATTTTTTAACACATAAAGAATACTAGCATATACCAGTCTCTATCTTTACATTATATATATATATATATATATATATATATATAAGAGCAACCGAAAAGGAGTCCTGCATCTTTAGTGTTTTCCTGGCTTCAATTAGATCCCTAACCGCCTGTGAGCTACCTGTTGTTCTTATGCTGGGTGGGTCAGAGAAGCGAGGTTAGATGAATTAGGTGAAGCTGCAAACCCCTTCTAGGATGACGAGTAGATCTGCACCATCCGTTCTCTCTTTCTCATCCTTTATTGGGCCACAATATATTGCTGGGTGCATGACGCGTTTCCAAAGATGGCCATTTTTTCCCTGTTACAACGGGAGGCCGAAGCCTCACACACAGACACACACCCCGGAGAATCGAATCTCCACCTGTGAGTGGGCGTCAGAGAGCCCTACTGGAGAGATAATGTTCTCAGTGCACAAAGATGGACCCAACCAGGCATTGAGTCCCAATTGTGTAGACCTTCCTCAATCATCACTCTCTCGGTAGCCAGCCATCAGCGCACTGGCTACCTTCTTGCAACACACGGTGACTCCGAACTTCCCAATCCCAATAAGATGCATGTTAAGAGTGCATTTTTACCAAACCAACCCGCGTCACTCCTGTTTGGGTATGTACTAAGCCAAGAGAGTCCAGTTCGAGCACAATACGCCAATATCTCAGCTCCCACTCATGTGGAGGCCATTAGAGGTGTCAATCCAGGCCGACCTTGCACGGCTCGGCACAGCCCCGGTGCACCAGAGAAAATATCGGCTGGGGCAGCCCACATTTGTGGTGGGCCGTAATTTGGCCAGGCCTTGAAGGGCCACTAGCTACACCAAGATTAACATATATATATATATATTACATATGTCGACACACTATCTAGAGAGAAGAAAAGCTTAATATACTTAACATGCCAAAAATTAACATGTTATATACTCTGAGAATTCAAAAGTTAAAATAAAAGGTGCATATATACTTTTTTCTTTTTTTATAGTGTGATTGATTTATATGAATACTTTTTACTCTTCAACTCAACCATTATAAAAGGTTGAGATTTTTAAGGATGACCAAGCATGTTAAACTCACCACACATATTATATATATATTTCTTGCGCACTTACCCCCAAGGATAGAAGTACCGTGCTATTCAGCTCAGCTACTAAAATGGGCCATAACTTTGTGACTCGGCCCTGACTCTTTCAGGGACAAGCACCGTTACCCCAGTTGTTCAGGCTCATTTTATTATCTCTCGAAGTCATGCAACACAGGCCCGAGGCTTCAGCTTGAAACTTGAGCACTGCCCCACATTAGATGGAATTCCACGCCACCAATCACCCTTCTTATCATGGAGAATGTTGCCACAACCCATGATCCCCGGATTCCCTTGAGTATTTTGCATAGGTATGTTTAGATTGTTGATGGTGTGTTTGCAACAATGGCAACACAGGCCCCAACCGTGGTTTTGGTGCCGTGTGGGCCCATGCACTGAGCGACACAAACAAGGGCACTGTCTTTGGCTTTTGTATTAAAAGTTGGCAATCCATCGTGCAGGGGAATGACACAACAGCCCAGCTAATGAGGCCTTCTGCCCTTGCGTTTCACATGGGCCCTTGTTTCAAAGACAACCCTAAGTATTGTGTGGAACATTCAAGGGCATGGCCATTTGAGCCTCGGACAAGTATAGTATACCTTGAGGTGTGTCGTGGGTCTGCATCACTTAACATAAATTGCATGCTCCATCCGTGTGTTTCCAAATTCATCAGGCCCATAAAGAAATGCAACCGTAGAGTTTGTTTGATTACAAGGCCTAAGACTACGAAACTGGGTACACTGTCCTAGTTGTTCTCGTAATCTAATGTGGGCCTCGGCACATACTAAAAGTATGATCATATAACCCAACTTTTTACCTGATTACTAGACTGACTTGTGGCCCACCCTTGGACATGTGACCCCCTCTATCTGATATGTGAAAATGATTCCTAAAAGTGTCTGGTGATGGCGACCATCGCACCTAATTGCCTTAACCCGAGTTCTCTCAATACGTAGCAGAATAAACTTGTATGAAACAACTTCTCTTCCTTCTAATACCTCACCACCAGCACATTATTACATGGAGTTGGGATCCTTAGGAATCAAGCAAATAGTCTCTAGTTGATGGAGTCTCAGAAGCACGACACACATAAACGCACATAGAAATGAAAGAGGAAGAAGAATTCACTCTTTGCTATCCAAATGTAAAATTTGTATTCAAATTGTTCTCCACGATTACAATAGTTTAAAAAGAGATTAAGTAATAAAATCCTACCAATGGAAACATATCTACCCAAGTCATTCAGAACCCAAACCAAATGACATAAATGAATATATACTAGACCCAAATAACACCAAACTAAATCCAAATAGCACTCAGATCCTAGTGATCCATACACGCATGAAATCACCATACATATACATAGTGCTGGTAGCATACTACTAGCTTTTTACATTCCAAAATAAATATAAAGACCCTAATCGAACTACTCAAATGTGCTCCAAGAGTTCAACACTAGTGCTCTAGCCTCCCGCGTACCGCACAGTATACACATGGACCTGTCGGAAAAAGCTTTGTAACAACTCTCTCCTGACTAAGTTGGACCTCACCCTCGAAGCAAGAAGTGAACTCCACCATAGTAATCACTCGCCTACCTAAATTGAGATCTACCTCATGCTACACGCCTTTGGCCTTCAATCCATCCACCATGCGCACATACACAATGCTACACATATGCACCTCATGCACCATCCACCTGATGCGTTGGCTGCCACCTCATGCAACTGCCATAACGGTCCCACCAGAAGAAACCACTCAGTTTGCAACACCACCAAAGTTGACCTGCACCACGCTGCACCACTGGTCACACTGCTGCAACACTCAGAAAATCACCCTTGTACAGTTGGGGCATCCAGTGCCTCTACTGGTGCACACTCACTTCAGTGAAACCACCCGACTACAACACCTTGAGCCAACTGTGGTCTTCTTCGGTTGGGCCTAACACCCAAGTCGGTTACTACACCTACAGTAAGTCCCTGACCTCTCACATGCGGTCGCAAACCTCTCTCATGTCAAAAACCACCACCGTGCAGTTTAGTTGAAGATCGGCTATCCTTGCCCCATATCCTCTTCGGCTACACCCTAATGTAAGAAGAGATTAGCATGCATACTCGAACTGATCTTCTTCGCTTCTTTGTTGGTGAATATCTGCAACCCCCGAAAGAAACCACACCGTTGCAATTCTTGGCAACTCCCTCTTATTGCGTTGGGTCACCAAGGCCAACCGAATCACCACTCGAAGATCTATTACTTGTGGGTCCCTTTGGCCGATCATGACGGCCACCTCCCTTACGACTAGAGGTTTGCCGCAATTTGTTTGAGTTGTGGAAGTCCACGAAGGTCTTTGCAATGGCCATATAGATGGTGTCCCTAAAAAGAATAGATGGTAGCACACATACAAGTGCAACCGTGTGAAATCTCATGGGTACCATAGTAATGGCTGATCATGACCCTTGATTCGCAACAACCACACATGCTGATCACAACCTTAAAGGAGTGGTTTTCACATGTAACCATGTGAGGAAAACAATGGTGGAATTTGTTTAGCAATAAGTCAAATGTGTTTGGAAGGTACTAAAAAAATCACAATTTCCCAGCAATGGAAAATCCTATTTTGCTCATTTTTTTGGTTTTCATGAGGATTTCATGTAACTTTCTATGCTCTCCCATGAAAAAGTTATATGGACAAGACCATAATAAAATCTACAACAATTAACACCTAATTGTGGAAGCGATCTAACCAACTACAAGCAACCATTGATGAAAACTTTGTAGTACAAACATCAATAGTTTGTATGTACATTACAAAAATGAGATAATTCATGAATAGGCATAATATATCAACCTATTTTAATACACTATTGATTCATCCTATCTTCCATGTGAAGATCTCGAGGCTCCCCATGATTCCACGGTTCCTAAAAATTGAAAATCAAAACAAGTAAAAAACTAAATTACAAATAACATAAGCAAACAACGTATAAATTATATATTGATATGAAATAATTACACTTTAAAATTAATTGCTTTAATAATAAGATCAGTAGCAAAGTCAATAAGTATAAAACTAACTCAATCTTCAATATTTTTAAGTTGACTATGACTAGTAATATATTATTATTTCATGATGCCCTCAAAACTAGTTCTACTTTTCCTTGTAGGTGCCCCAATGCCCAAACCACATATTGCCTATCATGATGCTTAGTGCAAACATGTTCTATTTCTTTCTTAAAAGAGGTAGTAGTAGGCGGTGAACTTTGATTCACAACGAATATTTTTATGTTCCTCAAACACTTTATTATGTTTAATAAAAGTATTGAGTTACACAGTAAACTACAAAGTTGAAATATATATAAAAGAAGAAATTTGAGTGAATACTAATACAAGTCTTCTCAGTTTTTTTTGTAAAAAACCTCTAGTTTTTAAAAGTTTTTTGTAGTAGTTTGTATTAAACAATCACTTTATTGATCTTTTTGCCCAGATGTACTTCTTCAATAATATAAACAAATAGAAAATGTTATCATTAATCATATATAAATAACTTATAAGCAAAAAGTTGACATGGTTGATTAAAAAATGAAAATCAGGTACAATTACCAGTTTGTAACAATATGCAGCTATAATCTATCTCCCTAGTTATGCCTTTGATCTTGTTTTCCACGAGTTCCTTTTATTTTTAAATTTGGTTTTACTTTTACCTAAAACTGCTATAATTGTTTAAACTTTTCCCATGAAGTATCTGGAAGGCCTTCTATAAAAATCTAAACTTATCAACCATCCATGGTCATGGATGACCAAGAGTCCGGGGATGCATCTTTGCTTCACATTGATGCATCCCTACCTTACCTTACAAAATAAACCTTTTCTGGAGCATCCATTATATATGCGTGTGTTCATGAAACCATTGCAACAGTGGGCTTGTAATACCTAGGTTTGGGTTTTGTCCCAAACCCGATTTAAGAGAGAACCAAATCCTATGAAATTTCGCTTGCAAATTTGCAAACTACAATGGTTATTTTAAAGCCAAATAAGAGGGTTTTTTTTTATGAATCCTACAGCCTAAAGGAGCTCGAGATTGGCATCACAGTTAAAATCAACAATTGTTCTTGTAAGTTATGTACTTTTCCTTAGTATTTTTGTTTTATTTATTTATTTTTCGACTGAGAGATCATCCTGCCGTGTTGAGAGTACCATGATGGAGATCTTGAAGAGAAGAATCCGCAGGCTACTTAATTGAACCCTATCATGGTCAGGATTGGCCAGATTTTGATCGAGAACTGCCTAGGGTTTAGGTTCCACCCATTTTGAATTTGATGGTCAGCCGGCTGCGATAATGATACCAAGGGGTATGGCTTGTTGAGAGATTTTCAGTGACTACTTATTTGCAAGATTTGGTGGCTAGAGTAGGTTGATAGAGGGGAAAAATCAAAAGTGGTTGGCAGCCAGATACTTCCGATATGATAATAGACATACGTTAGAAAGATATTAGTCAATTATTTATTTAAATTATGAGCTAATTATCATCTAAGAACTTTTGGACAAAATCCTAAAAACAAATCAATAAAATATATGGTGAATACTTAACCTTTAAAAACCCAATACTCCCGATATGATAATAGACATACGTTAGAAAGATATTAGTCAATTATTTATTTAAATTATGAGCTAATTATCATCTAAGAACTTTTGGACAAAATCCTAAAAACAAATCAATAAAATATATGGTGAATACTTAACCTTTAAAAACCCAATACTCCCGATATGATAATAGACATACGTTAGAAAGATATTAGTCAATTATTTATTTAAATTATGAGCTAATTATCATCTAAGAACTTTTGGACAAAATCCTAAAAACAAATCAATAAAATGGTGAATACTTAACCTTTTAAAACCCAGATACTCCCGATATGTGCTCGTGCCATGTCTCTCTCCCTCTCTATGTGTTGCTTTAGATTTAAAAAATAGAAATGTATTTCGTGTCCATGTGTGTACGAAAGTTACATAGCAATGATGCCAAATCGAATGGTTTTGAGAGTCTCTTACTTTTAGCCTTCACGGTGCTGGTTTACGTTTTTGGCGTTGGTTTGGACCGTCGGAATGTAGAAAAAATCTGACTCGAGTGCTGGAATGATCCGCTCAGTCGTCCGCTAGTCAGAACCGTCGCAATAGGATGTCAAAATGGCTTTATCGTAATTGTTTCAGCTATTATTGGTTTTTGTAACGGATGTGATTCACATTTGTAATAGACAATGTTGTCGTGGGCTAAAAGATGATCCATCCAGAAAAGGGCTTTTCGGATATAGCATGCAATTTAAACCATGATGGTTATACACATCGTTTGTAAAACCAGACCGGTCGAACCGGTTTAACAGTGAAATGGTTCGGTTCACATATTGAACCACCCTTGGAAACCGGCAAGTTGAATCGGTCCATTGAACAAGTGAACCGGCATGTCAGCTATTTTTTTCTTTTAATTTTAATTTTTTTTTATTTTTAGTGATAAATTTAATATGTCCTTTTATTTATTTAAATTGGTTTTCAAAGTCTTTTTTTCATTTGGATATGATTGACTGAATGAAACCTACTGAAATGGAATTCCTCGATACTTTTTTGGGTTCTTTTTTTCATTTTTCAATAAATAATATGTGATACATAATAAAATTACATATATACAACAATTACCGGTTCAACCTGGCTCAACCTCGATTGAACTTCTCTTTAGTGAACCAGTACATTCTCCAGTTCATTGACCGATCCAGTTTCTTGGACATTGGTTATATATATCCCACGGCTTAACCATGGGTTACACTTTTTTTTATGGAAAATTTGGGAAAGGCGTATGCGTCCCTTTGTTGTAATTCAGATTGGTGAGTATTATAAACATTATTAAGCACAAATAGCAATAGCTTAATTGGTCTTTCTCACGTGGTCAACTATATTACCTTTTAGATACCATAAAACTTGGTCGTATGTGATATTCATTTAGCTCCAAAAACATATTATATTCTTTCGTTTCCTTTCAATACTTTTACAGTCTTTTCTTGCGTTCTTTTAAAATGTTTACTAATCTAGTTTCTCACAATTACGGTCAGAGAAAGATATCAAACAGTCGGCTACCAAACACAATAATTAAAGGCAATCATATAATGTATTATTGCTGGTACTACAAGTGCTTCAATGTTTGAGATTATGCCAATGTCTCTATCAGATGCAATTGAAAATATGGTACGAAATCAGTTTGCTTATACGTTAATTAATTTGTCAGCATATTCAGTCAACCAAAATATATATATATATATATATATATATATATATATATATATATAGAGAGAGAGAGAGAGAGAGAGAGAGAGAGAGAGAAATTAGTATACGCTCACACTCATTCATGCTTAAAATCACTTAAGATTTCCATCATTTGATCACGATAATCAACCATAGAGATTTAAACTTAAAAAATTAAAAATACCATTATACTTTTCGTATTTCACATACCTATAACTATGTCCATATCCGAACCTCAAATTCTAGCGTCCTACCTGTTCCATTACCCCCACACTGGAGAAAAGCTCAAACCGGGGCTCCACACTGTTGGATGCGGGTATGGGTCGAGTCCTTGTGATATTATATGATACAACCTCAATCTCAACCTTGATTAAAATATTTCTGGTTCTCGTGTAACCTGAATCCAAAGTCAGTCAAACCAAGTAATATCCACCTCATTAAGCTTGTGTCGGGTTCAGGGCAATGCAGGTCCAGACCCATAATGCCATCATTATTGTGAGGGACACAAAACTAGATACCTATTTAATGAAGGGAA
Source organism: Brasenia schreberi (assembly GCA_036023115.1). Taxonomy (NCBI): domain Eukaryota; kingdom Viridiplantae; phylum Streptophyta; class Magnoliopsida; order Nymphaeales; family Cabombaceae; genus Brasenia; species Brasenia schreberi. The sequence continues at coordinate 9,604,393 of JAYKKT010000092.1, read as the reverse complement.
GGCCAACTGGGCCCGTCCCACGAGTTGCAAGAACCTTGGACTCTCATTTGCATGGCCTATGCTACACACGGAAACAAGACTTGCGTGTCAAACCCGTACTGCTTGTCTACCGACGGCTTTGTTTCGCCCTTCGTGGCATCAGAATAGCAAAGAAAACCGTGTTTTGCGTTGTCGAGTTCGTGTCAACATGGACCTCACGCGAAATCTGAAAAGATGCTGATGTCAACATTTGGCATGGAATACTACCAATATAACGAATGGAGGAGGAAGGCTAAACACTGATATTAGGCTTCTTTCGTGTGGAGATGCACATGAGGATTGATTTCTAGGTCTTGACCGTGTCGGTTTTCGTGTTGTATGTAATATTACCTGTTTCATTAAAAAAATATGAGAAGCAAAAAGGTAATTAGAATAGAAGAAAACATGGAAATCCTGATTTCTTAATTTTTTTTTTCTGTAGATTCCCTGTATCGAGCTCTCATGAATATACATCTGTCATTAATAAAAACACAAAAAAATTCCCCAAAAAATTAAAACAAATTGGTATGCTAATAATCAGCCCCATTTACAACATTCACTAGATAAGCCTCCCCCTCTCTCAGCCCTCCATCTTGGTCATTTAACGGCAGACCCGATCCGGTGGGCCCACATCCTGAGACTCTCCTTCATGTCATTGCCGTCTGCGCCTTCCGGCAATCGCCACCCTTGCAACGGACAGTTCCATCCGCCGTGAGATTCCCACGCCTCCGAGAGGTAAGGCCGTCTCCGTCCATCCTCGGGCTCCTCGAGACCGCCGGAATCCGTAGAAGGGGGCCCGCCGAGCCTCTGCAACCCGGGAACGATCTTTGCGAGAGCCGGGCTGACATCGGCTGCCGGAGGAAAGACGAATCCGAGATCCTTGAACCCCTTCACCTCTTCGAACTCGAGCTCCGACAAACTCCGGCTGCCTCGTCTACCCCTCCACGCCTTTCTCCTCACTCTCGGCGGCCGGAATTTCACCGGAGATCCCGTCTCTATCACCCGCGACGTGCTCACGGTCGCGTCCCCCTCCTCTTCATCTGAAGTTTTTCGTGAAAGAATCGTCTCCAATCTACGGGATGGGAGGACGGAGTCCGGAGAGAACGGAGTGTTGTGTTCCGGCAACGAGTGGTTTCCAACGGGTCCGAGAGGATGGTCCGGGATGGGAATCTTGGAATTGATAGTTCGGGGCTTCTCTAGCTGAGGAGGCGGAGAAGGAGGGGGTTTCTCCGTTCCGTTAATTGACGGTAAAAGTATGTTTCCGGCGAACCATTTCTGATCGAAGAGATGGAAGACGGCTTCTTCTTCGTGATGGCAATTATTTCCTTCTTCTTTCATGAGGGTGGCGGATGGAAGGTTAAGAAAAGTAAAGGGTGAGGATGAAATTTCGGAAAGAAGAATTCCTGGCTTGTGGAGACAAAGGCCAGCGGCTTTTATAGTGCGGGAATTTAAGATCCGGGACCGCATTTTTAGTAAATTGCCGAACGCGAGCAGCTAATCTTCAGATTGCTTGTTTTCCGCCATAATTTTAAATGTGTCAGAAAGATTCAACAATTCGAAGAAGCACACCATCCCTTGACCAAAAAAAGTCAAAGGCTCCGCAGATCTGGTGCGTGGGTTGGATACTGTTTTGGGCTGGTCTGGTTTGGTTTGGGTCGAGCTGTGTGTATTGTTCAAGCTTGGTTTCGTCGAGCTTAGCCGAACTCGAGCTGAGCTTGATGCTTAATTTGCCTACTCATTAGACTATGGATGTGGTTAGAGGTTAGAACCTTAAAGACTCGAGCATTGACCTATTTAAGTTTATTTAGGCGGTATTGGTTTTTGTTTATCCAGTAACCTATTGGTAAGTCGGTCGTGAACACGTTCGGAAAGAGGTTGTTTGTTTAGGAATTAGGTCGATCTAGTTTCACAAACTAGCTAAGGAACGAAGAAGGCCTGCTGCTTTCGCTCCACTAGCTTAATTGCTCCGGGGAAGGAGCTCTCTTTTCGGGTAAATCGTAATTATGTTTAACAACAAACTCCGTTTGCTTTCATTTGCATGCATGTGGCTGAGTTTTATTTTTCAATCAAAAGATAAGAACTTCATTCATGAAAAAAAATATAGAATGAAGCTTTATAGAGTAACATATAATCAAACAATAATACAAAAACAAAACAGGAGACTTTTCAAAGTGAACAATGTAAAATCTCACCTTAAATGGTAATAAACAAAAAGAAAATACTAATAAAAGTCGCATGAACGCTTCTCCAAAACCCTCCTCACATACAACAGACCATTCACATGAAAAATTTTGTCATTAATGGCTAAGAGATGCAAAATCGAGAAGATGTGTGAAAAATGTGCCAATATTTGATGTTGAATGTCGTTCTCATCCTTTCGGGCCAAAAATGTAAATGGTACTTATCAGTAGCTCACGTGGCTTGGCTAGGGGATAGACTCATTAGTCAATGTCACGAGTTCAATACGAGGGGAGTGCATCTTGGTTCATACTCCCCGTTGTAAAAAGAAAAAAATTGGTACTTGTATACTTGTAACTTAATTATTAAATTAGAAACCAACATTTACTTACAAATAAACGTCGCCCTTTTTCTGTAAAACTTAATTATCGGTAACATTTAAGGGGTAAACAATAATAATGACTTGGACAACTCTGGATTAATTAAAACATATGATACAAAGGTTAAAATTGATAAGTGATGCATCATTAAAAGGATAATTAGTCGAAGCATATCCTTCTATGAGCTAATGGGTACCCGATTCAATGCATCAAAGCTTTCTTCACCATGGAGTGACAAATTCGCTTCAAACCTGGGCATAGAAAAGCTAACTTCTGGGCCTTCAACTAGAATGAGCTTTCTTACGGCATGATGTGGCTCCCAATGATGCTCAGCTCTTGCTCCATGGCGTCGCGCTCCTTTAGAGGGTGGTTGCAGCATAGATACCGGCCACCATGCATTCTTTGTTAAAAAAGACTGGAAGAGAACTTAGGATCCATGATCTAACAAGATCAAACAACAGGTGAAGACACCACACTCTAAAATTGATGGAGAAACGCTGAATGGAAAGTAGTGTAAAAGGTGACAATACTTTCTTGTGATTTATTTTATAGAATAAGATTTATTAGAAGGTAGTGTATTCCATGGCATGTTTGGGCTTGAACATGTTTAAAAGATGACAAGTGACGGAAATGTAATTGTTGAAATGCATATGTGGTTGCAATTAAATCCACTATGATGTTATTAGAGATAGGTCGGTCCCATACAGAGACGTTTGATTCGACCTGTGCTATGGACCGTTGATCTTCAAAACTTGTGATTTTGAACGCAAGATGGTGAGTGCCGAGTAAAACGTCGTTTAGTTGTTGACTCACGAAAAAGACAATTTGCTCTCTAAGGCTAAACCCCGCGTGGTCCTTCACGTTCATCACGTGCAATCGCGAACTCGCGAATAAATTACATTTCGACTTTTCTCTCAAAATAGTTTCATTTGACTTTACCGGCTTCGACTTTTGTTGATTGAAACTATGCGGGAAGTGAAACTCACTAAGAAAAGACTAAGAGCTTGGGAGTACCGACAACGAGCTACAGGGTCTGCAAATCTGGTACTAGACATGTTCGTTTCAGGTAAATCGGAACCGATGGTTTTGGATCGGTTTTTGGTCATGGTTCTCATTTAAGTTCCGAACTGTTCAGAATCGATAATTTTATTAAAAAATTTAAGAATTATAGAAAAATACGATCCTTTAGGAGTGGTTTCTCTGTTCTAGCTTTTAAAATGCAAACAAATAAAATAAGAGACTTGCTGCCAAAGGGTGAGAACTTTTTGGACATCTCATCAACAAAATATGCTTTCTTAATGGGCTTTCCTTTGTCCCCCTTCCCCAACTCTCTCTCTCTCCCTGCCCCTTGCCGGACTCCATCTCTCGCTCGCTCCCTTTCCTGACCCCTCTCTCTCCCGCCCCCTTCCCGAGTTCCATCTCTCGTCCGCTCCCTTGTGAGCCCCTCTCACTCTCCCTCATCCGTGAGCTCTCTCTCTAAAAGGAGGAGAAGCGCGCTGAGCTTGTTGATCTTGGGCTGCAAAAACACCCTTCATTCACCTTCTTGATTTGAAACCCGGTGTTCTTGAATGATGATTTTATGCTGCTAAAATCATGTTCTTTTCTTGTTTAAGGTTTTTCACTTTTTGTTTGATTTATCCCATGAACCATGTTCGTTTTAATCTATGCAAGAAAGTCTCGATTTAATGGATTTGTCCTTATTTTATTGCAACTTAAATCACGATTTTTTAAAGATTTCCCTTTCCTTTTTTCTTGATTTTTCCCATGAACCATGTTTAGTTTAACCTACGTTATCTCTAATTGCTAAATCGATGTTAAGGATACAACATTTTCTCTAAAAATTATTTGATTCCAAGGCTTCATATCAATACAAGCCAAGTGATGTGGCATTCATTAAGGTCGAATTAAATTAGCAAGTGAAGGCCTCTTCCTACAAAAAGAAAAGAAAAGATGATACATATGACAAGAGCATACAATCACGCTGGACTTCCTCAGCGAGTTGTCAAACAAAGAGCTATAAACACAATTGTTGCAGTTACTCCTGTTGACAAAAAACAATATTGAAAGAAGTGCACAATGAAGCTGTTGGGGTAGTCGATAATCGTTGAAGCCGTCTATCAGTCGGTGTTCGGTTGTGGTGCAGCAGAAGCCGACTGCTTTCTTCGGTTTTGCTTCTTGTTTTCTTCTTTCTCTATATATTTTCTGTAACATAGAAAAATGAATAAGAACAAGGCAGGGTACATATTGTTTTTCAGGTTACCCGCAGAGGGTTTTCTCAAAAGACTGTGAGTAAGAATCGTGTATCGTGTTTTGTATTCTTTGTATTTATACATGGCTTTCTGTCTTCCAAGTTTACCGTTCTAGGCTTTCCTTTTTAACAACCATATTTGCCTTTACCCAGGAGATGTGTGTGCATAACTTTCAAAAAATAGAAATTAGTTTTTAAGAACATTTAACTTTCGAAAAATATACGATCTCATGAAATTCGAGAAGAAGGCCCTTCTTCTCGCATTTTATGGTCGTTGTTAGTAATGGAGCCGAGAGTGACCATCCACTACTTACATCTCCCACTTGGCCACCAGAGCCAATCTTTTTGATACACTAGTTTTCCTCCCACTACTTTAAGGTTTACCAAGTTGTATCATATTTTCTTGTTGCAACTAAATTGCAACTTTAATCTGTTATGCGCTTCTTCCACAAGTAATGTATTTTTCCAACATAACTCTCAACAAAGCATATTTTCTATACTTATGCATATCTCAATCCCATATGGGTTACATGTTTAGTAAACAATTCTTTTGAGATGCCGTTTGTTAAGGGGTTAGCCAACATATAAATAGTTGACATATAACATATAGTTATTTCATTTCTTGTAAGCATATCATGAACATAGTGATATTTAACCATTATATGCTTGCTTCGTGAGTTATCAGCTCCATCTTAATAAGAGTAATTGTTGCACTGTTGTCATAATATATAACAATTAGCTCGTTAGCTATATTGAGCTTCAAATCGTGTATGAAGCGGCTTATCCAAATGGCACTAGTAGCAGCTATACTACAAGCAACATACTCAACCTCTTGTGTATGCAACTCTACACAACCTTGTTTCTTGCATGCCCAAAAAATTGTACCACCTCCAAATAATAATATTTGTTCTGAGGTTGATTGTTGTCATCTTTGTACCCAGCAAAGTTAGCATATGAGTATCCTATCACTTTCAGTTCATCTGCTTGAAAACAAAGTTTCAACTCTTTTGTTCCTTTAAGATATCTTAAAATCCTTTTCACAACTATCCAATGCTGCTATCTAGGATTACTTTGATATCTACTTATAAGACTAATAACAAAGTTGATATTAGGTCTTGTGCATAACATAGAATACATCAAGCTGCCCCACAGCCTGTACATAAGGAACATTAGGCTTATCGTCTCCTTCACCGGGATAATCAACCTTGCTAAATTTAACCCCTTTCGCAACATGTGTAGATGCAAACTTTCATTCACCCATTTTGAACTTCTTAAGGATATAATCAATATATCTCTCCTGACTTAATTATAGAAGTTTTGATTCTCTATCTCGAGAAATCTTTATACCTTGGATATAGGATGCTTCCTTCATATCTTTCATTTCGAATCTTGAGTTTAACCATGACTTGGTTTTGACAGAGTTGAGATGTTGCATGCTTTGATGGGGCTGAAGGCTAAAGTACATGGCTTAAGGGAAACTAGGAGGCTAGTTCATGTAATCCTCAAGAAAGGAGAGGTTAGTTCATATAAGATGTTGTACTCGGTATACTAGTCTGGTATACTAGTCTAGAGCATGAGATTGGAAAAAAAAAGATTCAAAAAAAGATTCTTTTGTATCTCAAAGGTGGGTTGTAAAGCAGAATAATATAAACAAACTATTTTGAAATATCCATAGTATAAATCATTGTACGTGCTTTTTGTTGGTTAATTGTTATGGTCCGCATGGGAAAAAAAGAACTAGCAAAGGCTTTGGCATATAGTACACCATTAAGCAACACAAAATCCATTGTATGGAGTTGGCACTAAAAGTACTTGCGCTTATAACATTTGAATTACGTTATGCTTAAGTTCAGTAGAATGGTATTATATTTCGTTAAGAGTACTCTAATGTTAATGATAAAGTTGTTGTTGATGTCCACAAAGCCAATAACAATGAACTTGATGACATCTATCTGTTTCACACTACATGTTGCTGCTATTTCACAATTGAAAAATATGTCTCAACATAATCTATTCCCTCATTTTGTGAAAAACCCTTTGCAACAAGCCTTACTTTAAACTTATTGATCAAACCATCAACCTTATATTTCTTTTTGATAACCCATTTGCAACCTAACACATTCCTTCCTCTTGATAAATCAGTCAACTCACATACTTGGTTTTTCTCAATGGATTCAATTTCTTCATTCATGGCTTTTTTTTAGTCTTATGATTCAGACGAGTCAATAGCCTGCTGATAAGTTAAGTTATCAGTCAACTCATCTAAATCTACCAAATTACACACTTCCTTTGTAAGGTAAGTGTGATAATCCTTAAAGTAGGATGGTGTTACCTTAGACCTTTTGTGTCCACTTAAAGATTTAGTTTGTTTATGAAGCTCATCAATGTGTTTAAAAGATTATTGATCTAGACCTACTAGATCATCAATATATTCATCATCATTCTCAAGGATGTCATTTTCAGTTTCTTTTAAGAATTTTGTATCTCTACTTTCTATCAGTTAATGATCCTTATGATAAAACTGATATTCTTTAGAATATCTAATAAATATACATCTTAAGGACCTACTATATAGCTTATCTCTAAACTAGTCAAAGATCTTTATATGAACAATCGATCCCCATCTCTTGAGATGACTTAAGTTTGGTTTTCTTCCAAATCACATCTCATATAGTGTAGAGAATACAACTTTACATGGTACTCTATTGAGTATATACACAACTGTACTTACTACTTCTCCTCAAAATATCCTTGGTAGAGAGGCATCAATTAACATTGACATTATCATGTTCAGTAAGGTCCTACTATATATCTCTGCTATACCATTCTATTGAGTTGTCTTGAGCATTGTATTTTGTTTTGCAATACCAAAGTCTTTGCAAAATTCTAAAATTTCTACTGAGGTATATTCTTCACCTCTATCTAATCTCAAGATTTTGATTGTATGTCCTAATTGGTTTTCTATTTCTTGCTCATATTTTTTGAATACTTCAAGTGCTTCAGATTTATGTGATAAGAGATATGTATATATAAGTATATCTCGAGTAATTATCGATAAAGACTATCAACAATGTGTTCTTACTTTAAACGGTCCACATAAATTGGGTGAATTATCTCTAATAGGGTTGTTGCCCTAGTTACCTCTTTGGAAAATAATTTTCTAGTCATTTTTCCTTATACAAAGGCTTCACATTTATTAAAAGTGTTATCATAAAAATTGGACAATAAGTCAAAGTTGGTTAATTTTCTTAACTTCTTTAGACTTATATATCCCAATCTTTTATGTTATATATTCACATCAATCACATAAGTACTCTCAATATAAACAGAAGAAGAGCTTTTATTTTCATTAATGTTGAGTTTGAATAACTCATGCTCAACATCAAATAAACTAGAAAATGTTATCTTTCTATGCTTTCTCACAGTGATTTTCCCAGGTACAAACTTGACCTCAAACCCTTTTTTTACTAAGGTAGGGACCGATATAAGATTGTGCTTAATAGGTGACACAATTAATACATCTATGAGTACAATCTGTATGCCTTGTACAAAAATCTTAAAGGACTCAACCCCAAGAACATGGGAATAAGTGTTGTTCCCCATATATACTCGATGTTCATCAGGATGGTACTCCTTTAGGTTCATCGCTTTCTTTTTGCTCTTTGATATATGTCGCGTAACTCTAGAATCAATCCACCAACCAGTCACCAGGTGATCCATGTAAAGACACATAGAAATCAAGCAGATTATGTCCTGCTTCTCCGTTGCACCATGTCGTTGGTTGTTACGATCATTGGTCTTCTTGTTGTGGCAATCACTTTTGTAGTGCCCCATCTTATCATAGTTAAAGCATTTCACTTGAGAAGCGGATTCTTTTGATTTTTTTAAATTTTGACTGCTCTGCTTTTATTGTTACTAAATTTCTTATTTGGTTTTCTTTTTTCCTAGTTGTTCTTGGAGCCAGACCCTAAATTATCTTGAGCAACTAGGAATTTATCTCTTTTATTCTTGTTCATATGTTCTTGTTCAATTGTTAGTTTCAATGGGAGTTGAGAAAGGATAATATCAGGTCTAAGTCATAGGGTTGTGGTTACCATTTTCCAAGAAGGGAGAAGACTATTTAGAATTACACATATTTGCATCGGCTCAGGAATGACTGAATTAGTTGCAACCAAATCTCTAGCCATTACTAGTATTTGGTTAACATGTTCAATTACGTTGTCACATTCTTTCATTTTATAAGAATTATACTTTTGAATGAGTAGATGTACATGCAACTTCGCTATAGTATCATATTTAGTGGTCAGGGAATCAAATAGTTCTTTTATAGTTTCAAATTTCTCAAAAATCCTAATTAAGTCATCTTCGATGTATATCATCATTGTGGTCGTGGCTATTATGTCATCCTTTAGAAATGTCTTATATCTTTCATTTTTCTCATCTATTACAATTGATATATAAGGTAAAATAGTTTCCTTTAGTACATAATCAACTCCTTCTAAAGTTAAGGCCAGTGGCATTATTCTTTTCGAAATTTGGAAATTTAGGTCATTTAACTTTTCGATCTTTGCAAATTCAGACATGCAAATTCTAGAAGTTATTTTTCTTTTTAAACTTTTGGTAGAGACAACAAGTAGAGAGTTTGTACATTTTAATATAGAAAACATAAAAATATACATCAAATGAATTTATATAAGACATTTCATAAAGAACCATAAAAATATAATTAGGCACCTAAATGCAATAACCACAAGTTCTTAGTACTAAACAATAAATATATCATAAGTTTGTACTACAGTTTATTTAACCTACAAGTACTATTTTGAAAATACTTTAAAAATCGGGGAGTAAATATTCCCAGGCATTGTTATGTAGTTTATCTAATTTGGAGGTATTATTCTGGAAAAATTGTAAAAACTAGGACTAAATGTGAAAAATCGCTGTTCACGGCATTTCTTCGAAAGTGCAAGAGAATTTTTATACTTTTTAGGGTAGTATAACGGATATTTTGTAAGGTTGATAGGGCTATATCCATAAAATCATCAAAAACCTAGGTTTTGCAATTTTTTGAAATGTCTAGGGGCAAAACAATAAAACTATACCCTAGTATTTTATAGTTTCATGAACTATCAAGGGGTATAAAAGACTTTTTACTCTAATAAGAGTAATATTTTTACCCTAAAATATTTAGACTTTTCAGTAATTTTGCCCTTTGTTATTCCGTAATTTTCATTTACGTGAAGGGCAAAATAGTCATTTCACATACCATGCCCACGAATCGCAGTTTTCACATGTTATATACATAGAGAGAGAAGGAGACATGAAGAGAGATTGAGAGGGAGAGGAGGGCGGCACCTGCCGCTGCCTGTGGGCTGTAGTCGTCGCCCTTTCCAGTCCATTTCGTCTCCAGCCTTTTCTGCCTCAAGCCTTTTCCGCCTTCGGCCTTGCACTCTAGCTTCCTCGGTTTGGCCTTTGGCCATCTCAGTTTTGTTTAGGTTGTGCACTTAACCTAACTTAGGACACCTTCATCGGGTTGCTTCTAACTGTCTTGCTTCCATTTTTTCTTTTTTCCTTTTCTTTCTTTTTAGAAAAAATTTACTTAGGTTGAAAAACTTTTTTGGCTTCTCTATAATAGTTTTTTTTATTGTAGAACCGTGTAACTATTTGGGGTTATTGCTGAGCTCCAACAGACTCTCATACCATATGTTAGGGCAGTCGATGATCGTTGAAGTCGTCTGTCTATTGGTGTTCAGTTGTGGTGTAGTGAAAGCTGACTGCCTTCTTCTGTTCAACTTTTTGTTTTCTTCTTTCTCTATATAAGAAAAGGAATAAGGCATGGTGTATATTGTTTTTCATGTTACATGCAGAGGGTTTTTTCATAAGACTGTGAGTTAGAATCATATTTCGTGTTTTGTATTTTTTGTATTTATATATGACTTTCCATCTTTTGAGTTTACCGCTCTAGGTTTTCCTTTTTAACGGTCATATTTGTCTTTATTCGGGAGATGCATGTGTACCTTTCGAAAAACAGAAATTAGTTTTTAAGAACGTTTAACTTTCGGAAAATAAAAAATTCGGAAAGAGGACCCTTCTTCTCGTATTTCATGGCCGTTGTTAGTAATGGGGCCGAGAGTGATCATCCACTACTTACATAAGCAGCCACAAGATTGAAAAAAAATGAATGGTGAGACAACAAGAAGAATCACGGTTAAAAGAAGTGAATAGAAGCAGTTGAGCATCGTACACCACCAATTGCAGTTTCTAGCCCACCGTACCACATCCATTGCTGCAAACTTCTTGCATTCAGCAGTCATGGCCACTCTTCATCTTGCAAATCTTTCTTCAATCTTGCAAAAATTTTGTCGACATCAAGAAAATGGCTAAGCCACCATGGGAGGATTTCCTGCATGAGAAAAAGAGGATATCCTTTATGAGAAAAAGGTCAACAAAACGGAACTACAAGTCGGCAGAGGAGACGTCCCTGGTATGAACACATTAAACGCAAAATGTGTGGAGGCATCTATAAAAAGGAGAGCTTCATCAGCCCATCGATCATCGATTTATCCAGTATTGATCGGCTTCTTACAAGGGTGACTTTAGAAACAGATTTCTTACACATGGTAGGACCAATCAGATAAGCCTTGAAAATTTTATATGAGCTTCTAAGGAAGAGAGAGAGCCTTCATCATGTGAAGCTTGGGATAACTCGATCATCCCCCCTTTCATGTCCTGCAAATTCCATCGAATGATAAAAGAGACCAAGAAAGATCTTACCCTGTTGTTTTCACACAAGCATCTTTTTCCCTCTATGTGCGCGTGTGTGACTGCAATCCCACTTCTCCGCCTAAACCGACACGAGGGCTCCACCGAAAATGCCTCCCTTTTCCCTGTTGCTCTCATTTTCAAGAAATCCCCTACCTTTTGAGTCAACCACCTATTCTTCACCAGCTCCACTTATCACCCGCTCACTGCTTTCATCCCAATTCCTCCAGTAACCACATGAACTTTGCTGATCTTGTTGAAACCCCCATAAGCCAGCTCGCCAACGGTCTTTTGTCGCCGTCGCCTTACCATGAATTTCTGTCACTGCATGGCCGGATCTGATTCCAATACCCTGTTAGAAAGATTGTTGTAAATAAGAGTAGAAAGGGACGCATAAGAAACGAAATGCAACAATTATAAACATGCCCATTCATTAAAGCCAAACATCCAAATAAGCTATAAACAAATCATATGAAAAACACAAGCAAACTGTAATTAGAAAAGAAAACTCATCTTTGTGAGCAACCCTTGCGAACTTCTCTAAGAGAAATTAGCGCTCGCTATAGAATACATACATGTAGGATAAAATATACATACAACCTAAAGCCACATACCTTATTTCAGGTCAACTTTCACCATGACCACAGAGAGACGCGCACTGAGAATATAGTCAGAGGAGAAAGTGTTTAAGTGTATAAGTATGGATTAGAGAGTCCTAATCCTTTATTTATAGGTTATGTGATGAATTATGGATCCGATCCAAACGATGAACCTTTCTGTCTCGTAATCGTTTCTAAGTAAATAGTTTTGACCGTTAAAAACTATATAAAAGGACATGTGTGTTTGTCTCATTCTTTGATATAACACTAAACTTTGTCTTCTCTTGGTGTTCGCATACAGAAGTCCCTCACATGTGACTTTTTACACTTTAAAATTTTCACATATATTAATAATGCATCAATTGAATATTTAGAGATGCTAAACATGAACTAAATGTTATTAATGTACATGAGTTTAATTAACCTAACTTTAATTAACATTAAATCCAAGAACCTTCATAAAGTCCTGAAGTTGAAAGTGTCCTCTCAAACCAACTATCATATTATGTTTTTAGTAATGGTACCTTTCGATTTGAATGTTACTTGAGTTATCTAATATTATCCTTACAAAAACTAAGCAAACATAGGTTTTGAACTTGAACCTTGGGTGTAAAGGTGTCTATTGGTAATAATATAATAAAAGGGTATGATGTGATCTTTAGGAGTGATGCATTAATGACAATGCATCCATATCATGTATCAAGATTGACTTTAAGGAACAACTCAATTTCTCTATTACGGCCACATAATGTCAATTACTTAGCTAGACATCTCCAAAAATGTACTGCTACTATCCTTTCTTATAACTTGATCTTATTTAGAGAATAATCTCTTCTTAAACTTGTAGTAATAATACTTTAGGTTTATAGAGGATAAATACATAGATGCTGAAAGTATCACATAATACAAAGTATCATCCTATTCACCCAATAACTTATTACTACCACATTAAACTTACTTCGTGCGATCTCCACTCAGTTAGGTTGGATTGACTCTGCTTGTAAATAAATCGTGGATTTCAATGTCATCCCCAACCTATATTTCTCAACTACGACTATTGATAAATCTTTAGTCAACGATCAATTGTTTATCTTTGGATCCAACAAAATCTACAATCATGACCCATTATACATAAGAAACCTTACAGACTTTAGTATGACTTGTATATGTCTCTGTTCTTTGGTTGTACTTAGAACTATTGATCTTAATAATGGTAGTCATGTTGTTATAATATACTGAATTACATGAAGCAACTTTTTTACTATAGGTAAATGAGACATAGGTTCCTTAAGTCATTCAACTTCCAATTTAGTCTAATCAAAACCACTTAGTTCTGCCTTAAAGGTAGAACGGGCCAAAATAGGTTGTTTATATAATTTCTAGGTAATATTGCTATCACACATAAAAAACACATATCCAGTGACCCCATCACTCTCAAAGTTCATTGATATCCAACTAGCATCACTAAATCCTTTCAAAACAAAAAATGTTTAGCATAGTGCAGCCCAAGAAAAATTGTTCTCTTTACATATCAAAGTACTGTGTCTAGAGCTTTTCAATTGGTTTTATGTTGACAACTAGTGTATCTACTCAACTTACACACCGCAAAAGCAATATCTGATCGTATATGGTTGGTTAGATACATAAAATTACCGATGATCTGAGAATATCATAGTTGAGACATGGAAATACCATTTTCATTCTTATATAAAGCCTTAGATGAATCATATAGGCTTTTAACATGTTTATAATTTGTATATCCAAATCTGTCTAAAACTTTCTCAATATAGTTAGACTGAGAGATTACTATACTATCAGTACATCTTATGATTTTAATCCCTAAAATCAAGACTGCCACACTCATATCTTTTATCTCAAACTTACTACATAAGAACGATATAGTCTTACTTACTATTCTTATATTAAAATCAAACAACAATATATCATCTACATATATACAAAGAATGATGACTGCATTATTTATTGACTTACACTAGCATACTTATCATAATTATTAGAAACGAAGCCAAAAGATGATATCACACAATCAAACTTTTTATGTCATTGTTTCAGAACTTATTTTAAGCCTTTAACAAGCTTACACACCTTAAACTCATGCCCACGAACTATAAATCCCTCTGATTGATTCATATAAATTTTCTTATTGAGGTCACCATGCATGAAAGTAGTCTTGAATCGATCTTATGGATTGTGTGGTCATATATGGATGTCAGTACTATAAACACTCAATAGTGGTCATTCAAAAAACTAGGAAATATGTATTGAAGTAATTTATTTATTCTTTGTGTATCTTTTGGCAACTAACATAACCTTGTACTTGTTGATTGTTCCATCTACATTCAATTTTTTCTTAAAGATATACTCACAATCCACGATAGAACAACTAGGAGGTTAATCTAGTAATTTTTAAGTAACATTGGAGAGAATTGTCTGAATTTCATCGCTAACGACTTTCATCCAAAACTTACATTCGAATAAAGTCATAGCCTACTAGAATATAATAGGATTATTCTTGACATTGAAAGTAAGAAAGTCACTTCTAAAGTCCTTTGATATCCTATGCTGTTTACTTCTCAGTTTGATTATTTCCTTAGATTCATTTGATTTAGAAACAAGACAATCATGGTCAACCCTACATTTGTTATCCTTTTCCCATGATTGAGAATGAAACTAGTAATAGGGTTAGAACCTCTAGAAGATACACTTTGGAAAACCCTTGTATTCATGAAAAATACATTCTCAAAGAATGTAACATCACAAAACTCAACTATTGTATAAACATTTATACCAGAAACATCATATCTAATAACTAAGAATTTATATACATAGCTCGTCTTTACATAACTTAGAAATATAATATCTACTTTTTTAGATCTCAATTTCTTCTCTTATATTGAAGGATGAGTACTTTCTTAAGACACCCCTACGCTTTGAGATATTTGATACTAATCTTTCGACTATTTCAAAGTTCAAAGGCACTACTTTCCTTATGCTTATGAGGAACTCTACTCAGAATATGCCAAGCCATACTAAAAGCTTCTCCACATGTTGGTAAGTCACTCAAAACTTTGAAGTAAAATGTTAACCATATCATATAGGGTTTTATTCTTTCATTCAACTATCCCATTAGACTAAGAAAAATACAAAATAGTAACCTCATGAATAATATTATTGTTTTGTCAATATAATGAAAAAGGTTTGATGTATACTCTC
Organism: Brasenia schreberi; assembly: GCA_036023115.1. Classification (NCBI taxonomy): domain Eukaryota; kingdom Viridiplantae; phylum Streptophyta; class Magnoliopsida; order Nymphaeales; family Cabombaceae; genus Brasenia; species Brasenia schreberi. Next base: position 9,588,974 of record JAYKKT010000092.1, on the reverse strand, counting down.
CTCCCCTATTAGACCTTCATCATTTAAATACCTTACTAGTTTGAGTTTGTGCCTTGTTTTTAAATATTTGAAACTTTTGTAAAGCTTCATCTTTACTTTTACAATATCTACAGTAACCATCAATAAATATGATAAAATTTCTTTTATTATTTCTACTATTCATTCCATTCAATTCACAAATATCTGTAACCATAAATCAAAAATTTTTGATTTCCTTTCAACCGTATGAAAATGTTTTATATGTTGCTTCGCTTGGACGCATATACCACATTTGTATTTTCTATTTATGACAGCCTTAGAGATAAGGTTTAAGTTCGTTTATCATCCTTTTCATGGAATCAAAGTTTACATTACCCAATCTAACATGTCATAAATCAAATGATTCAATATTGTACATAGAAGAAGAAGAGAAAGCAAAAGTAGAGGTTTTATTACATTAAAATTCATACAATAATCAACAATTGATTTTACATAAATTTTTCCAGATCCTCTACATCATACAAATAACCCTTCTCAAAGAATACCGTGTACTAAGTCATGTAATTATGACTTTATTATATTTACAATCTAACCTTAACCCCTCTCTAACTAAAATAAGATCACTGAGGATATTCTAGCGAATCATTGAAATATATTTAACTCATTGAAGAGTTAGAACCTTTCTAAAAAAAACTTAAATGGATAAGAAAATTGAATCCATTAAGGAAAACTAAGTTCTACAGTTGGCTATTTTCTCAAAGAGGAAAAGAAATTGGTGATAAATAGGTATTCATAAAAGAAATATAAAGTTGATTGTTCAATAAAAAAATCAAAGCAATGCTGGTTGCAAAACGTTTTTTGCAAAAGAAGAGAATTAATTATGTTAAAACATATTCCTCAATTATGAAATTTGTATCCATGAGGATAATTTTGACAATTACTATTTTTATGATTTAGATTTACATCAACTAAATATAAAGACCCCCTTTTTAAATGGTGATGTAAACACCTAAAATTTTTCTTAAGAAAAATATGTTTTAGCCAATAAAAGTGAATTTAAATTTTCAAATTTTAGAACAAATGAGCTTGGATCATAGGAATCATGTTTGCCCTATAATGAATCAAATCAAATATGAGGTTGCTAGTTCAGGAACATATTAAAAAGAAAATAAAAGGAAATGAAAAGTTGTAATATCCACTTACTTTATTCGGAAGAGTCTATCATTGAAAAGAGTTCCAACATAACATAAATATCCAAAATATTTTCAGCTATTATCGAAAGCCATGACTACATACTGCATATATGTTGTATATATATATACATATACATGTATAAGAATATAATATATAAATATATAAATATGTAATAACTGAAAAAGAAAACTAACCCATATATATATATGCATAACCTAAGTCTTATATATGTATATGTATATATTATATAACACTTGATGAGTGTATATATAGATACATATAGTATCATGAAATATGTAAATATATATATTTACATAACATAGGTCTTATATATATATATATATATTTTATATAACACTAGATGAGTATATATATATAGAGATACATATAGCATCTTTAAATATGTATATATGTATGTGAGTATATGTGTGTTTGCATAAATATGAATATGTATGTGTGTGGTGAAAGGGCATGTGGTTTTGTATAATATCCATATATTAATCATATTTATGTAATATATATATATATATATATATATATATATATATATATATATATATAATGCATGGCATACACAAGGGTTGGACACCATGAGAATGGAAAGTCTGATCCAATAATAGAAGAGGGCCTTCAATACTTTCCAAATTAATGAAACTATTGCTGAAAAAGGGTGTGATCATCAAAGACAGTGTAGAAACAAAAATGGAAAGACGCTTGGTACAAGGCAAGTTGTTGTGAAAGAAAGAAAACCAGAATGATCATTGACGACATGGGAGAGCAAGACCCATTGGCTAAGGGAAACCCTTTATACAGTCAAGGAAATTCAATATTGATAGAAAGATTTTAGTGGACTTTAAGAAAATAAATTTTTTATGCACTCTGCACACGTTCGGTAAATGATTTATCCTTTGTTATCCTCTACTCTGAATATTTCAAAATTGTGCACATCTATTGACATGCAAACACACTTCTGGTAAAAGTTTTGAGAATTTTAGGCTTGCTAAACATCACCAATAAAATCGAAGAAGTTTTATTAAAATTAGAATAGATTCTGAAAAATCAGAAGTTCCTGTGATATAGGTTGGGTTATTCCCAAATATCCTTATACACCTTAAACCAATTTGACTGAAAATGGTCTCATTAGAAATCTAAAATCCATATCTTTTCACATGACTAATTTCATAGAAATCAGAGGTCTGAGTATAAAAATACAATAGTTTTTCTAAACCTCTGACTTTATGGTATAGATCTATCCCAAATGTATGAGTGAGGTCTATTTTCATATTTAATTACATGAATCTATAGCATATAAAATAAAAATAAAAATATTTTCTAAATCTATACACGAAATCTGTAAAGTTCATAGTTTTTGGAAACTCAAAACTATTTTTAAAAAATCAGAAACATGCCCCTGAAAAACAGAACCAAGTTTATGTATTTTAAGACTTGAAATACTTTTAAGTTAAAACCAAAATCACAATTTTGTCAAGCCTTTGAAAAGCGTCTATGCTGACTCTTGAGCATCGGTTCAAGAAGGCCTACGTTGAAAAGAGTTCACTTGTCCACAATCGCTACACAAAGTCAGAAAATCAATCTTTGCTAGTTTGAGCAAACTAGCTGGCATGCTCGCACACACGACGTAGTTCGAGAATTTCATTTCAAATTTTCACATAGGTTTCAAAATAAAAATTTACGTCTATAGATTTGGCACGCCCGGTGAGACGTGAGTCTTTGAAAATTGTTTGATCCAATTTTATCCTTTCAAAACCAATTCTAATTTTAAATCATGATTTTAAACCTTTTTTTTTTTCATATCCCTTGTTTTGAGTTCATTTACAGTAATTCAATAATGTCAGGTTTGGATGATTCTTTTGAAAATATGTCAAGGAAGGACTCATCATGCTTTCAAAATCGTTTTCCAAAATCACAAAAAGATCTTCTCAAGCTCGAGAAAAAGAAATTGCTTTTTTGAGGAGAAGAGCAATATAGGTTAAAAGGGAAATTGAGTTCCTAGAGGTCAAGACACATCGTTCCCATGAAAAATCATCTTCGGTATATAGGGAGAAAAACCATACCCGAAAAATCATACAGAGGCCAAAATCCAATGAAGGATATGAGGCCGCAGATGAAGCTAGTGTTCAGATCAAATCATCTAACTTTGCTAATCATCCAAGCATCCCTTTGTTTATAGAAAATCCAAAAAAGTTCTTTATTTCAAAAAACCAAAAAAATCTGAAAAATTTTCAAAAATCAAAAACATTTGAAATTCAAAAATTTGAAATTCAAAAAATTATAAAGAAAGAAAAAATTTACATCCCTAAGTGCACAAGTGGAGTAGGGCATGAGATCCATTTCAACCAAAAATTTTCAAAATTAGCTGCTTCGATGGGTTTCATTCCCATGAGTACTATTTCATACACACTGGAGAATGAGTGTTGCACGCACATAAGCTTGAAAGATGAAATTCAAGACCTACCAAAGCAATAGGAGCTCGAAGCCATGCATGAGCTACAACACTGTTAAGATGTCTATAAGGAAACTCATTTCTTTCAAAACTCTCTACTCAATCCTCCTCTTTGTTGTGTAGGACCGATAGATCATTCATATTCAAATCACACTCATGTACCCACATCCTTCTCTTTGTTGAATGTCTCGCACCAATCAAAAGAATTTTAAAATGAAAAAGAAAAAGAAAATAAAATTCAAAATTTGGTAGACATGGTTATTCCTAAGACATGCTTTGATAGCCTAAGTACACCTAACCCTACCCTGTATAAACAAATCTTTTTGAGCCTATGTTTGTATCATAAATCCAAGCCTATGACCATGATTTCCCCAAACATCAATAAACCCACCAAGAGATCAACCATGGTTTCCCTTAGAATCCTTTTCCTTCCTTTGTGCAAGGGATCAAACATGCTCTCCCTTAGAATCCATATAAACTCACATCGTCCACCCCTAGGGGCACAATGGGTTGCACCCAGGATCCATCCCCCCATTGCCAAGATCATTCACCTCTTAGGAGAACCTGAATCAACGCATCCTAAACCCTCTAAGGTCATAGTTTTTATTTACTTTTATAAAATTAAGAAGATTGGATAAAAGTTAAGGGTTTTGCATAACCTAAAATTTGTATATAGGTGACCTTAATAAGATTATTTATATGAAATAGCCCGAAGACTATATAATTAAAGGTTACAAGGATATAGTATATAGGTTGAAGAAATTCCTATATGACCTTAAGTGATCATCTCGTTAATGGTATTTGACCTTTCAAAATGCTATTGTAAAACTTGAGTTTGTGACAAATAAGTTAGATCACTGTGTCTATGTTTGGAACAGTGAGAGCCACTTTTTCATCCTATCATTTTATGTAGATAACATCTTATTGATTGATAATGACAATGATATGATTATCAAGATCAAGTCATGATTAAGTTTTAAGTTCAAAATAAAAGATATGGGAGAGACATCCTAGGATATAAAGATTACGTGTGACAAAGTCTCTAGACTATTATGTCTAGGTCAAGAGATATATAATTATATTCTGAAAAAGTTCAAAATGAGTGACTGGAAGTCTGCTTGCACACTTGTTGCCAAAGGAGACAAACTTAGTAAAGCTGACTCTCCAACCGAAGAATAAAAAAACCTAAATGTTCATCATGCTTAAGTTGTTGGTAGCTTGACGTATGCTATGTTGTATACGAGACTTCTATCAACTTTGTTATTGGTGCCTATCAAGACTGAAGCAAAGGCCTTCTAATCATAATTGACAACATTAACTTGGTGTGAAGATCATGAGATATCTAAAAGGAATAAAAGACTTAAAATTATGCTATCAGAAAAATAAGTTAAAAATAACCAAATACTTAGATATTGACTTTGCTGAAAGTAAAGATAATAATAGCAAATCAACCTCCGATCAAGTTTTCTTATTTGAAGGTATTGTTGTTTTTTGATCACACAAGAAACAAGGTTGTATAGCATTGCATACATAAGAGGTTGAATATATTGCTTGTAGTATGGCTACAATGAGTGCCGTTTAGATAAATCGCTTCATTTATGATTTAAAGCTAGATATAACCCATAAGCTAGTTGTGATTTATTGTGATAGCACAACAACCATAACTCTTATAACGTGTAGAGCTGATAACTCAATGAGCAAACACATAATAGTAGAATATTATTATGTACATGATATAATATAAAAGAATAAAATATCTGTCACTTACCTTCCTATAGAAAATATGATAACAAGCCCCTTCATAAAAGGTATATATCGGAAGATTTGTTTACTAAACATGTTGCCGGTATAGGGTTTCATTCTTGTTCGGGTGAAGAATCCTCCTTGACGAGGCCGTGCTAGAAAATTCAAAGGCCAACAACTCTGCTATACTACAACGAATACATAACATCACTCAAAAACACAACATCAAAATTCAGTTTCATTTTCTGTATTTGATGTCCCTGCTTCTTCATTGAGCCCAGAAGAATAAGCAGCTAGGTTCTTTTTTTGAGTTTGGTGCTCTGCCTGTCTGGGAATTTTTTATTACTGGTGCCCGGAATATTAGCACACCGAGTGCATGTGACGGCCATGTCTTGCCCTGATTTCAAGATTCAATTTGTTCGTCTCATTCGGAAGATTTGACGCTAAGTTTTCACAAGGCTGACGAGTTGAATTCAAATTGTCATTGTTAAAGACACTTGGCACCTGCAGAGGGATATTACCACACCCGTAGACACGCCCTCACCAGTCTTGGAATCAAAGACAATTTCTCTGATCTCTGTCTCAATCTGCATTTGAGCTTCAATTTCCTGACCTCATCGCTCTGTTTGGGGAAATGATTCTCCTGAAGCACTAGGCCCAGATACAAAACTTTCGTTTAGGAAAACATCTCCGACAACTGAAAAACTTTTTCCTTCAGTAGCACTTCTTGCAGAAGCAAAATCCTTATTATCAAAGTTGAAGTTGCTTTGCACATTTGCAACATATGAATTATCTTTGGATTTGTTAGCCTGATAATTTAGCTTATTTATCTCTTGAACACTAGACTCTACATTCGAAGATACTGCTTTACTCTGCAATACAGATATGTGGTACTCTCTACAATACTGCAGAATCCTCCAATCATCCTCCAGCAATCCTTCTTACCGCAATACACCAACAGCAACCAAAGATTAAATGCTTCACATTTAATGTATAATGATATATTTTACTTTTTAAATTCAAAATTTTTCACTATTGAGCGTATCGATTAAACAGTAAAAATGTTTGAGTGAATTTTAACGTAAATGGGTTTGAGTATGAACCACTATCCCCATATAACTACGCATGTATACACACACACACACACACACACACACACACACACACACATATATATATATATATATATATATATATATATATATATATATATATATATATATATATATATATATATATATATATTTGTACAAACCCACCTATCTATACCATACTCCATTGATTCAACCATGTGCAATTCCTTTTTTTCATGCTTTTAGTGCACCAATGAACCACCTCGCTTCCATGTAGCGATGCCAATGTGTTAACCTAAGCAGTTGGATGGTTTTATTTAGATCTCTTCAATGGATAATGAACTTGATTTTACATTGTAAACACCCCAAATTTCAAAATTTCAAAAACTTTCAAAAACACAAAAAGCTCGTTTGAGCCAAAACGACAATCTTTTTTAAAATGTGAAAATAGGTACAAAAGGCAAAAGGAGACCCTAGGCCAGAAGAGGATTCAAGCTCAGAGCTTCAAAAGCCACCCCCTGCTCAAAAACAGGAGAAAGGAGAGCTCGTTCAGAAAAAAAACCCGACAAAAGGGCAAAAGCATAATTTAGGTCAAAGAAAAGCAAAAAGCATCTCCAAAATGCAGAAAGAGGCCAGAAATCTGTTGAAGTCGACAGAAGTCCGAGACACGTCCCGTCAGAATGAAGAACGTAATCCGTGCGGCAATCTGAGTTCGATATCACTAGGAACTGGTCCGAAACCAAAACGGCAGACCGAAACGAACACCGAAAAGGTCCTGAAAAACAGAACACTGGTTGGAAGAAAGACTTGGGGAAGACCCAGGCCAGAATTAGGCCTCCGATGAATCGAAGCTCACTCGAAACCGACGGTGAAAAAGCACTAGAAAGGACTAGAAAACCAAGGAGCAGTAGAAAAGTTTGGATTGGATTTGGACCAAAAAATATCCGAATCTAGATCCAAATAGTGTTTGGATCGGATCTGTATCTCAAAATATCCGAGATCTGAGATCCAAACCCAAATAAATATTTGGACTGGATCTGAATCTCAAAATATCCGAGATCCGTGATCCAAATTCAAATAGTGTTTGGATTGGATCCGGATACCCAAGACCCAATATCCAAGACCCATTTTAAACCTCTATAAATAGAGGTGAGAGGGCTGAAAAGAAGTAGGGGGGCTGCGTGAACTCCAGGGAAGCATTTCACGTGGATTTCAAAAGGGGGGATGAGAGAGAAAATGCCTTATTGGCCAAGGCGTGTTTTGCTTTGAGTGTTTGGGATTGGCCATTGAGGCTCGGGCTGCACCAACAAGGGAATGTCTTCTTCCAACTAGAGTGGAGTTGCATGGTGGAGCTTGGCGGTTTGGAGGTGGCCGAGAGTGGAGCTGCAACCTAAGGTAAGCACCTAGACCCTAACCTAACCCACCTCTTTCCTAACCACTCTAGACCACCCGACCTAACCCCTTAAACTCCATTAAAGTGACCAAGTTCGGCCAGGTGCTGGCCGAACTTCCCCCTTAAACCACCAGTTCAGCCACCACCTAGCCGAACTCCCCCTTAAACCCAACCAAGTTCAGTCAGCCTTGGCCGAACTCCCCTTTGAAACACCCATAGCTCGAGCCACCTTGGCTTGAGCCTTCCCTAAGACCCACGGCCTACACCTGCAGGCCGTGTCCCACTTATGTTACCCAAGGTCTAGGTGCTTACCCTAAACACACGGCCAAACCAGGCCGTGTATCCCCTTCCTTTTGCCACAAACTAGGCCTGCCTTTAGGCAGGCCACCTACCTAAGATCCACGGCTTGCAAGGCGGGCCGTGTCACTCCTTTCACCCCAACAAGCCCACGGCATGCTAGTGCAGGCCGTGCATCCTTCGCCCAAACAAAACCCGGCCTGCCACAAGGCAGGCTGTGCCCTTCCTTCATCCCTAAGCCCACGACTAGTTGCTGGCCGTGTCTCATACAAGACCAACCTTCCCTTGGCCAACCCTAGTTAGTCGTGACTTGCCTAGGACAACACCTAACCTAGACCAAAACCCAACCAACTCTATCCTAAAACCTCCCTACTCGAGCCACCTTTGGCTCGAGTTTCATAAGACTAAATCCAAGGCCAGCCTTTAGCCAAACCCTAAGGCACAACCACTCCCTACTCGAGCCACCTTGGCTCGAGTCTCACAAGACAAAACAAAGGCCAAGTGCTGGCCGAATCCTAAACCAAACCCTACCACTCGAGCCACCTTGGCTCGAGTCTTACCTTGCCCAAACCAGCCCCAAGTGGCCCCAAATCTGGTATAACTTGCAGTTCCTGGATCTCCAAGTATCTCCAAGCCCTCAAGCTCTCCGGCTTCGCTCCCACGTGACCCGGACTCAATATGAAGAAGGCGTACGCGTCCTAGACACACCCCACATAGAGGGCTAGGTGAGTTGTAAGTCCTTACATTTGGTACTTAATTAAATTTTGATACGGGGTTGTAGTAATGGAGTGTTGTCTCCCCCCGGGTTGTAATAACGTGTATGACACACAAGCACATACGTGCACTTGAGCCTTTCCGCTCTTAGTTGCACATTTTTGCACACACACGGGCCTTGACAGGCCCTAAGATATAGCTCTACTTATATAAATTCAGCTGCGTGGGTATACATTCAAGTTGTGTGCGTTGTCTTTCCATTCCATACTCACACACATTGAGCCTTCGCTCTTACTCCCAAGACTCTAATAAGAGCCATATTGCAATTCAATTTGGGGTGTTATTTTCAAGTTGTGTGCGTTGTCTTTTCATTCCACACTCACACACATTGAGCTTTCTCTCTTACTCCCAAGACTCTAATAAGAGCCGTATTGCAATTCAATTTGGGTTGTTAAAATTCAGTCATGTGTGTTGTCTTTCAATTTATACACATACACACACGCCACATTGTGCCTTTCCACTCTTATATCTATATCTCCCTTCTGCTGCGTTTTATGGTTCAGCTGCATGAGTTGCATTTCAATTTATACACAACACCCACGCACACAATTGAGCATTTCCGCTCTTAAGATATAGATATATTTAAATTTCTGCAATTTATATTCAAAGTCGTGTGAGTTGCATTCAATTTGGGTTTTTCCTTCAGCTAAGTCTTTAAATTTTGGGTTTTACATTCAAGTTGTGTGAGTTGCATTGCATACTCGTCAAACTCGAGCTAGAGTGCATACTTGCATTAAATAAACCCCGAACAAATCATGCAAAAACGCCAAGACTTAGGCCATTTGATGCACACACATCATGCCTAAGTAGATAAAATTAAAAGACTTAGGGTCGCCCAACCCTCGTAAAGTCAAAACTCGCCAAAGTGCATGATTCTCTAAAGAGTTCAAAACACTTATTCAAAAATGATTTTTTGAGGTTAACTTGTTTTAAAAACGAAGTCTCTAAGTGTATAAACTGACCCTTGAGCATCGGTTCAAGAAGGTTTGCGACGAAAAGATCCCGTTTGCCCACAATTGCCTTTTAAAAGTCAGATATTTCAAAACATACTTCGCTAGTTTGAGTAAGCTAGCTGGCACACCCTAAAAAGCAAACATAGATTGCGGAAAGGTTCACTTCAGGCCTAAGAACCAGGAGTTGAAAATTTTCCGTGTCTCCATACATGAAGGAACTATTTTGAAATTAAATAAGAACTATTGTTTCTAGAGGTATTTAAGTTATTGAACATCAACGAGGACAATCCAATTTGGCTTGACGAGTTAGTCATAGAAATCAGATCGTCTTAAGTAAGCCAAAGTCAACCTTTGAACAAGCAACAATCTGATTAATGAGACACATCATGAATAGTTTTGATTTATGGTCCAAACCTTCCTACACGGTGGCAGATCTAGAAACTCTTTTAAGGTGGGGTGAATAGGCTCTCAAATGGTTTTAAGGTGGGGGTGAACCATGTATTATAATCCATCGATCCCACCATCAGCTATAGACTCTAAGTTTATTTTTGAAATTTCTGGTGGAGTAGACGCCCCACCTCGATTCAATGTAGATCCTTCACTGTTCCTACATAGACATTTGCAAAATCATGAAAATAAAAAATGACTTGGAAATTCTTGCTGCCGCAAACATTGTTCATCTTGAATTAAGCTCCCAGTAGATCTCGTGTGTGAAGATGACATTATATAAAGATCACCTCAAATGATGCGCCATATCGCCAACCAAATGTGCTCTTGATCCAACACCGTTCATTTGGTGATGAACTCATATCGCTATCAATATATATATATACATATGTGTGTGTGTTTTGTGCGTCTACACCCATGCATGTGAAAATTGAAATGTGACACTAAGCATTCACACCTCTTGATAACCTTTTTAGAAAGTTATAAGAATATTTGAAAATCATAAAAAATAAACCTATTAAACTCATACTTAAGAAAAAAAATGGGAGACATTGGTGCTTAGTGCCAAAGTATGGACAGTTCCATCTCACACAAAGATATATATATATCCCACTTGTTAACAGTATTGTTTGACGGGTATCGTATCGCGTATTGCTAGGCTCCACGATACGGACGTATCGTATCTCCCGTATCATACTTTAATATTAAAATAATACAAAAATTAATTAAAAATTCAAGAAAAATTAGTAAAAATTCGAAAAAAATCAAGAAAAATCTGAAAAAATCTATAAAAATCTGGTAATTACTTTAAATTCATATAATGCAAAGTTTAGTACAGATTGAGCATTCAACATTGAACAATTGCATCCAAATTTACATATTTTGAATCAAAAAAATGAAATACATTTACATTTTACAAATTATAATCAGGATCATCAACTAAATAATCTTTATCTTCTCCTTGTTGAAGATCCTCCTCATCATCATCATCAGCAATACCTTCTACTTGGAAATCAAATTCTTCATCTCCTTGATACTGTTGTTGCGCTCCTTCCAAATTAATCCATGCAATGTCTTCTTTAGTTAGGAGAGCATTTTTTTGACTATCTTCTATAATTCAATCTTCTAATATATCAAAATTATCCAAATTTATTGGATCAAATTGGCTTTCTTGTCTATTTAAATTTTTTAATTGCCTACAATAAACAAAGATAAATAATTAGTACATAATATTAACAATTGAAGTCAAACAATTTATTGAATTGAACATTTAAGTAATACAACATTACCTTTCACGAAGACGCATGTTACATCAAATAAAAACTAAATCATTTAGTCTCTTATATTTCAACCTATTGCGCTTCTTTGTATGGATGTGTTCAAAGACACTCCAATTCCTTTCATAACCCATTGCATTACAGGTTTGGGTCAGGACTCTTACTGCAAAATCTCTAAGGTTCGGACAATCAGTTCCAAACCTATTTCACCAAACATCTGTAGAAAAAGACAAACATTAAAGACATAATCCACAGTAATATAAAATAAAACTTAAATATGAAGATAAATAATTTACTTGGACGCATCGTAGTATGGTTGCGAATTACTACGGGCAAACCCATCAAGTGAAGAGGATTAACATAAATCTCCATCTCTCGATGTATAACATCTGTTATGCTCTCATTAGGGACTAATCTATCAATACAATCAATGATGTCTTGATTAACCTCACCGTCCCTTTTGAAGGTTGCTGAGTACCTAAATGATGGGTTTAGATAATATGTTGCTGCATGAATAGGCTGATGCAATTGTTTATTCTATCTATTATCAATTATTTTCCACACGCGCACATAATCTCTCTTTTTTCCATTAAAATTATTTTTGATGAATTTTTTTGCCCTATCCATGGCTTCTTTTTTCCTATCCATGGTTTCATAAAGGTAGCCCATAGATGGTTTCTCCTCACTGTCAGCCAATCTCAAAACCTTTATTAAAAGACATATAATCCTCAACAGTCTAACACATGCATTCCAAAATGTACTCCAGAAGACTGTCTCGAAAATCTCATTCAACTTTCTATTTCTTTCGTTCTTAGGCAACTCTACAAATTGTTACCACTCATCTGAGGAGAGCATTCTCTTTAATACTTGCTTCTGTCTCGTGATACTCTGTATAGATAAGAAGTTTGTTGCAAATCGAGTTGCAGTTGTTCAAAGAAGCTTTGCACCATCATATATAAAACAAATGCATGGTTATAAATGAATTTTATAATATTTTGGCAATACTCAATTTTTGCCTTTATTTCATTCATCTCATCAATGTCCTCAAAGATAAGATCTAAACAATGGGTTGTACATGGTGTCCAGTAAAATGTCCCATAAATATCAGCTAACTCCTTCCCAGCTACTTTGTAGTTAACTGCATTATCTGTAATCAATTGGACTACATTCTCCAGCCCAACCTCTTGTATAACCTTATCAAATTTTTGTCATAAAATATCCATAGTGTGTCTCTCCTCTGACATATCCAAAGATCTCAAAAACATAAGTCCTTTAGGACAGTAGATAATAAAGTTTAGCAAGGTCCTTCCTCATCTATCTGTCCATCCATCTGCCATGATAGTGCAACTTGTCTCCTTCCATGACTCTTTCAATGTCGAACAGTATTCTTGCACTTCAATGATGGTCTTATCTAAGATATTTTCTCTCAACTTCTGATAGGAGGGCATCTTGTATCCTGAACTAATGTTAGCAATTGCATCTGTCATTGCTTGAAAATGAAAACTGTTTGCTGCATTAAATAGAATGCATGCATCATAAAACCATCTGCCCACTACAAGGACTGCTTGATCATGCAACTGTTCTAAAGCCATAGTAACATGAATTCCAAGTTGACCACTAGATGTAGTAGGAGGAAAAAATGAATGTATGCTAGAAGAAGTTCTTCCTCTACTCATTTCTTAACTTCCTCTTTTACCACCTCCAAAGTCTTCAACAACCCTCTTTCCTCTGCTAGGTGTTCGTGAACTGCTACTACCAATTTCTATTGTAGCATCTGAAGATAAACTATTAGTGAATCCAAATCCAGTAGCATCATCATCGTCTTCAAACATCTCTAAATCATCATTTTGTTGTCTCTCTTCCTGTATTCTCTCAATCATCTATAGACATTGCCATTTAATACCTTTTGGCAAACTTCTAACTCTGTCTATGCATAGAGCAACTTCTTTCCTAGTCCCTACTAGGTGGTGTTTCAACCTTGAAATTCCACTACTAACCACCCTCTCACAAAATAAGCATATGATCTTTAATCTAGAACCCTCAATTAGTATACCTCATTGCCATGCCAGATCATCAGACTTAGAATGAGAGTCTCTACCACCCCTTTCTGCAATCTCAATTGAGTACTTTAATTCAAACAAAAACCTGAAAATAAAAGCACTTCGTAAATCCCCAATTATCAAATAACACTCAAATAGAGTGTCTACTACTTCATGAATGCAATAAAAATCATATCTACACACATAATAACTTCATATTTTGTCATTCAAAAAAAGAAAAGTACAAATAAACAAAGAAAACAATAAATAAAAAGAAAAAAAATGAAGAAAAACACTAAAAAATACCTAAATCCGAGATTGGAGGCTTGCACGGACACCATAGATCATGTTTTTGGAGAACACCAAGGAGGCGAAGAATGGTTCTTAGAGAGCTTGGAGAGGTCCGAAGAGAGAGAAGAAACCTGTAAAAATGCGGGTTTCGGTTCAGCCGGATCCCTGAGCGTATCGTCCGTATCGCACCGTATCGTACGATACGTCCCATATCGCACGATACAGTGCGATAATATGGCAATTACGATATACTAGGTTGTATCGGATCGACGATATGTATCGCATTGTATCGTATGATACAGTGCAATACAGATAATACTGATACAGTGCAATACAGATAATACTGCTTGTTACCTTTGATAATAATTTAAAAATTTATAAGAATGTTCAAAAAATATAAAGGTACCTTATTATACTCTTACCCTCCAAAAAGTAAGGTGAGCATTATTCGGTGTTAACTAAATAAGGGAAGCAAACGGAACCGAAGTTTTTTACTCGATTTGGTTCTATTAAAAATGAATTCAGGTGTTGGTTCATTTCTTTAGTCGGTTCCAGTTGTCAGGGATCCAAAACCGAACCAACTGAATAACCAAAATATTAACACAAAACCTCACTATTTTCATAATTCAGATTGTATCAACAATGGTCTAGCTTGCGTGAGAAACCACGACACTCACATTTAGAGATTGCTCATTATTTTCATTAATTTGCAACATACCGTTAACAACATAATGATATTAAAATTTAGTACAAAATAGAAAGCAATCAAAATTTCAGGTGAAATTGGTTAACTCAACTACCGAACCAACAAATCTAGGTTTGATTCAGTTCAGTTACCATCACAAATTGGTTCTATGATGGTTTGAATTTTCAACACTATTTTGGTTTTCAGTTTGCTCACACTAATCGAACCGACCAATACTCAACCTTATCTTGAAAGTGAATGGTAGACATGAATATGTATGTACAAGTTGCATGATCTAATCTATATATATATATATGTGTGTGTGTGTGTGTGTGTGTGTGAGAGAGAGAGAGAGAGAGAGGATGTGTGTGTCAAAGAGAGAGGCAGGGGTCATGTTTCATAATATGTTCTCAATCCAACACTTTACTTTTGAGGTTATTAATATAAAAGGAGTATCTATCTTTGCAGGCCAATCCTTTACCTTGTAAATAACACTCATGCCCATATATATATATATATATAATATATATCAACAATCAACAACTAAGCCTTTTCCCATACAAGATGGGGTCGGCTACATGGGTTCTTTGTTTCCACATAGCCCTATCATAATTTGTAAAATTCATGGTAAATAAGTTTGACAAAGTTTTACACCGGCTGTTAAAAGCCTAACACAATCCTCCTCCTTTATCTGCGCTTGGGACCACTAGTGATCCCTTATATAGGTAGAGTTGGGTGATAACCTAAAAGAACAATATTTTTATGTAATTGGAAAATTTAGATTGCCAATTATATCAAGATGCTTTTGAAATATCCCCAACATTGGGACAGTACAGGGATGACTCCTTTTGTTGGAGAGAGAGAGAGAAAGAGATTCTTCATAAGTTACCTAAGAAAAGAGAAAAGCTTATTATATCTGAATCTTCCTATAAGGAGGGCAATTCCGCACCCCACCCACCACCACCACCACACCAGAAAATGAATAGTGATTATATGATCTATGCAATCCAGTTAAGCTATTGAAGGCAATCAACAAATTATTTTGTGTTACTACTTTCATATTTTTATGTTTCAAGCTTTCAGCAAAGAAAAAACAAGTAGAAAATTTACCTTGATAGAAGGCTTGGAAGCCTGACTTTCATTCGGCTGCGAATCTGCCGAGCAAGGGTATCAACCAAAAGCTATTCTTCCAAGCTTATTCTGCGGAGCACCAGTCAGTATCGATTTCAGGCTTTCGCTTTCAGCTCTCCAAGCTGTTTCCAGAGAGCTCTCAGATCCTACAGATCCTGATTGTGAAGTTGCAATGGAAACAGATTGACCAATTAAAGCAACCCACTCGATGTCACTTGCATTGCGTGGCCCCTGACCTAGAAGAAGGGCCTGAACAGCAGCAAGAGATTTCTGCTCTACAGCTGCTTGATCAAGTTTACTAATAACACCAATAGTTCTGCTGCCATCAGCGTCATACTCATGCATTTCTTTTAGGTGGCACAAATGTAATTTCAAATTTTTTTTAAAGGACCTTTCTGCTTAAAAATAATGAGTAAGCATAAGTGAACAGATTTAAAAATGGATCTAATCAATATAATGTCATTCTAATTTTACAGAAATGCAGCCCGTGGAGTTTTGGGACACAAGAGGAAGCAACAGAGGCAATCTCTTAAGTTTGGGAAAAAGAGATTAGAGGCGTCGCTATCTTTTGCCATCGTTTTGAGTTCTTCGGTAATAACCATCACCCGCCAGATCCAATGTCTTGTTTTATAATCTGGACAGTCTCATTGCCCTATAAGGTCCTTTTGTTTTCCTTTTTTCTTTTCTCGATCCAAAACCAATCATATGATGTTTGGGTTATTATTATTCATTTTACTGTTCTTCGAGATCTTGTACGCTCTGCGTGGATGACCAGCTGTCGCTGCAGGTCATTGCTCACTCCTGCAGTAGATCCAATTAAATACATATATAAAGATACTAATATATGTTTGGATACTTAGGTTTCTTCAAATAGAAGCAATTTTCAATCAAATCACATGGTTGATATTTGAATCTATAAAGTAACAGTATATTATACTTTTGTAGGTACATTTTATTTTTTTGAGTCTTTTGCTTTCTAAATTTCAAATCTCAATCATCTATAATCAAAGATGATCAAGATTTGTTTGAATTTATTAGTACTTAAGTGTGATGTAGTAATTTATATATATATATATGTAAAGAGAGAGAATAAATAAACTGAGTCAGCTCATGATTCAGCTCTATTAGACTAGTCATGAGCTTGTTCGTTGGTTGGTTCATGATCCGACTCATGGAGCTATACGAGTTGATGTGAAATGCATGTTCAGTTCGGGTCTGCTCATTTCAGGACATAAACATTTTTGCTTTCACGCCATGTACATTGTATTAATCGAGTGAATATGATAAATTTTCCATAATATATACATAAAAAGGTAGTTGTAAGACGGGCAATTTTATATTTTCTACTGAATGTTAGATAAATACATATGAAAATGCCTGTCGCTATTGCTCATGGTTGAGAGATTTAGAGACAAGATTGCCACCAACAAACTCTTTTGGGATGAAACGAATAGCCCATAGTTTTGAGTGGGGTCGACTATGTATTATAGGCCATGAATCCCACTATGGTTGATGGAAAATGAGGAATCAATATAAATTGCCTATTTTTACGGGAAGACACTAAAAGAAATTGCACTGTTGAATTTACCCGATGTTTATACACGCATAATGAAAAAATGATATGGCCAAGAGTCTTGATCAAACCCTCTTATAATGGACACACTTCTTAACATCCACGGCAATAAAAGAAAATCAATATAGCATTCTTGGTAGAGGAAAAACTCACGAAAGATGGTGAGAACTCTTCCAAGGATTACGAATTTGCAGGCAACCCACCTACAACACCAATATCATCATCGATAATATGTTGGCTCTGCATTTTCTATCATCGTTGCTCAATGACAGTTGCAGACGATCACTAAGGGAGAGAGAAAAAAAGTTATGCCTAATCGTAATTGTTGCTCTAGGACAGATAGGTGTAAACGAATGACGAGAGAGAGAGGTTGTTATGCCCTAATCAAGGGGGAGAAGAGGGATGAGCTGTTATTTACATATAGCTTATTCAGTTCTTCGATTTTGGATCTCTTGAAACAGAATATCGAACTTCTTCAAATTACTAAACTGATCCTGAAGCCTTTAAATTTTGGTTCAGTTCAGTTAGATTTTATCTGAATTATGCTTACTCCGACCTAGGTATGTTCATGGGAGGGGATCCCTGCTTCCCTCAGGGACCTGCCTCTAACGGGTAGATTTGGAGAGTGAAAACGGAGAGAACAAAGAAATCTCCGATAAAGATTGGAGCGGAGATGGGATAGGAGGTCTTGGTATCCGACGTTCTAGAAAGTTAGATCCATCTAAAAATAAAATAAATTATAAGAAAATAAAATAAAATAAAATTTTAATTCTTTTTTGAATTCGTGAACCCATTATCACACATTTCATTGTACTAATATGTTCCAATTTAGATGAATTTTGCATAAATTATATTTCATTTCATATATAAAAAAAATGAACTCATCTCTTTCCCTATGGTGCTGTCGTTCCCCTATGCTGCTCTCATGCTCGCCGTTTCTCCGGTTCCCTCTCTCGAATCGAACCCTAATCCTCTATCACTGCCATGACAGGCCTGACCCATCCTACCATCAAGGAGTCATCGGATGATGCTGGAACTTCACCTACAGCAACAATCCTTCACCAACTCCCGCACAGCAACGTTGATTGATGGTTGAATCCGTCAAAGAGCAACCAAACCATTCTGATACCAAATAACACGCCTCCGTAATCAGACAAGCAATCGCAGCGGAAGAACTATTGCCGGAAAACGCAACGGCAGCGAGAAAGGTCTCGCTCAACCTTGATTCTGCCGGTTCTGCAGAAGCCAACGACGATGGCTTTCCCTAGGCATTTAGGCCGTGCAATCTGTCAAGTTATCATCATGAATCACCAGAATATTGCGCATAACCTGCATTGGCTGTTTATCTAATGAGTGCACCCCTACCAGTAGTTACGGTTTGGTTTACGTACCCAAGGTTTATAACCATGGGCTTTCTCGATTCATTGTCCATGCTTTTAATCGTGCAGTATTTGTTGCACCTTAACAGTGACCTCTTTATCATTTTCCATTATTTGGTTGTCTTAATGTAGTCCTGCCACTGCTTATTTGGATCATGTTGAATTCATATCAGTTAGTTAACACATATGAACATTTGTAAGTTTCCAATTGTCAAAGTTTCTTCTCGCAATTCAGTCACCTCTCAAAGAATTAGTGGTCTAAGATTGAGCCACTCAGAACTTAATGAATTGATCATGGACCGTCATCGTCTTAAAATCCTATTTTGAAAGACTTACATATCACATTATAGACTAGCAATTATATCCCGCTACATTATATGGTTGTGGTAGAAATGAAAATCCTGAAATGGATGTATGATCACAAAAGGAAGAATTATATATGTATGGGATTATCATAAACAAATTAGGAGTGACACCAATAGATAATAAAATAAGAAAAAATCGTTTGAGATAGTTTGAACATGTGGAAAGATGACCAAAGAAAACTCTAGTGCGACAGTGTGGGAAAGTAGACTGTGAAAATGTTAAAAGAAGAAGAAAAACCATAAAAGTGTTGGAAAGAAACAATAAAGAATGATCTACTTTATATTCAGTTAATTATTAGCGTAACACATGATTGAATTCTATGGAAACAAAGAATTCATGTATGCAGACCCCATATAGTACAGAACAATGCTTAGCTGTTGTTGGTATATAAATATAGCTGATTCCGATTAAACCAAGACCAACCGATGGAGTGAAAACCCTTCCCAGCCACCCCATTGCCATCCCTAGTTAGAACATGTGGTTCCAATTCTAGTTATTTGGGAGGATGAACTATAACTGAGCCAAGGTGTCGTGGGCTTTGTTAGGCGAGTTTTGGTTTCAGCCAGCTTGAGTTCAAACCGCCAAACAGGTTTCAAACCGGCCGTCAATTAGTACCTAATGGAGACGAAACACTAGCCAATCATGTTTTAGCTCCACTGCTCATTCTAGACATGTCTTGTTCCATTGTCCTCGTTCTAGACATGTATGGTCGAAACCAGATCGACCATGCAAATCTGAAACTGGCTGGAACCGGAATCAGCCAAATTAGACCCAAATCAAAACCGAATCCGAGGTTCTCCAGTTCGGCTATGGTTCTTTCTTTTGTGAAAAAGGAACATGCCATTCTAATTTTAAAATTTAAATTTTCACTCCCATCTTAAAGTTTTAGTTTGGAAGTTTGAAAAAGCTTCGATCATTTCCCCCCATACACAACCGAGCATAGACGTATTGGTGGTGTGGGTTCAACTAGTATAATGTCTTGTGCTGTTTAGGATACCTCAGGAAGACGAGAAGGGTTGCAGAGTTGTAGAGCCCAAAGACAGCTCTTCTGGTTTTGCATTTAAAGATGGTACTTGTTTTTATTCTGGCGCGAGCGGCCGAGTTGCTGGATATGTAGTGAGAAAGACGGAGCAGGGAATTCAGGTAAGAAAGACGACTCGTTTGGAGATCCAACCGTGAAACCAACTGAGGAAATGAGAAAAATGAAAATTGAACAAGAAGTGCATTTTTCTGGTTACAACAAGAATCAATCCAGACTAAACAATTACGGTCATAAAGTCCGGGTTATTAACCCGAGGAGCGCATCGCAAAGCAGTGTTGTCAATGAGGCTGGAGAATGCGCGGTGCCATTTTCAGGGGCTGCTCGCAGCTCTGCGAAGACTACGTTTTCTAGAAGGGTTGGCGGTAATAGCTCCGAGAGGACTTAGGAAGCCGGTGAGAACCAAATTAATGGCTTTGGTGAAAGCTCAACCCTGCTTTTCCTAGTCAGCTGGTGAGAGAAGGCCGGCAGACGATGTTTTGCATCAGAGTAGGTTTGTTTTGGGATATGGAAGTATCAAAACATCTGTTTCGCATAATCCAGGTTTTTTTCTTCGGCGGTCCCCTAGGCCAAGGTGAGTCCAGCCACATGGTTTGGTGCAACCCTTGGTGCAACTCTTGGTGCAAACCCAGCTAGGCATGGCTCAATTTGGTTCAGTCCATGGTGGAATCCTAGCTAGGCATGGCTTGGTTTGGTCCAGCCCAAGGTGGTCTTGCCTTAGCCACTTGGGTGCAGCCCTTGGTGTAACCCTTGGGCTCTTTGATGCCGACCTTGACTCGACCTTGGTTATGTCTTTGGTCGAGCTCTTGACTTGGCCAAGTTGACTTGAGCTAGGTTGGTCTTCATTTGTTCTTTGAACTTGAGACTTGAATCCTTGACTTGGGTGTCAATGGTTTCCTTTGTAGGAACAACCTTTATGTACTTAGAATCAATAGCAAAAATTTGGAAAGCCGTAAAAAAGTAAGTGAATCGAATGATTAGTGAGTAGTATGCATAATTGCGAGGTCTTTGGGATAAACTTCAATTTTTTGCACCATAATATATTTCACTTTTTAAACAAATCTCTACGAATGAGATTAAAGAGATGTTTGAATAGATTTGAGCGGCATATATAGGGGGGAGAGAGTATGGTATATTGTTGTGGGCCATATATTTTCTCCACAACCTGAAAGTGGGTGATTAGAACAAAAAGTATAGCCTGTACTTCAACTCATAAACGGGCTACTTTATGGAGCCCGTGATATAACCGTGGGTGATAACACAGAGCTGATTATTACATCCCTGGGCTATTCATTCCTCTCTCTAGATCTATCACTGGATTTTCGTGTTCTCTAGCAAGATTTCTAACGTATAGACATGCAACTATATGTATTCAACTACAAGAGTCGAGCTAAGACGAGCTCAACCTTTACACAGGTCGTCTCGCTAACCTATAAGAGCCAAGCCCAAGCCAGCTTGTCCTTGTCCTGTAATAGGTTCCCTTGCTGAGCTGAAATGAGGTGATCTTCACTGACCTAAGCCGGCTTTCTAGAATAACAAACTACTCCTATCATTTTTCTGTTCAAGAGGCATAATTATGTGGAGTTATTAAAGTCACATCCTTTTTACATCCCTTAAGCCCAAAAATCCTCAAACTATCCTCTTACTAAATTGCTCGCATACTACACAGCTTGCCTTACGCATCTCTGTCAAAAAGGAGGCGCATGTCTCGTACGGGCTCCTCTTAAAGAGAGATGATACATCTTCACTCTCGTGCATCTCTTCTATAAAAGATATGCATGCTCAGTGGCCTATCTAAAAAATTTAGAGTAAGAGGAGAAATAAAAATATAGGTCGTTGGTGCGGGCTTCATTATATGCGAGATTAATACGTCTAAGAAAGTTACAAATTACTAAGAGCTCATTACGGATTTACAATATAGTTATTTTTATATGCAATCAATTTTTTAAGAATAAAAAGCAATATCTTAACACAAATATAGATACCAATAATCCTTAAATTTATAACCAAACCATCAAAATATTTATCATCATTAAGATTTTATAAGTGCTATAAGATGAAATACCATCAATAATAGAAGCATGTGTTATGTATTTGTTCATATAATATAAAGATAATAACAAATAATCACTTGCTAATATAACATATTTAAGTAATTGAAGTCAACAAATGCACATAGCTGCTAAATTCGTAACAAACACAATTTCTAAAATCTTTCAATCTTATGTAGTTTTTGAAGAGCACTTTATACACAGATAAAGTAACATTCCATTACAAGCCTACAATATAAAAGAAGTATATAATTAACTCTTCTAACTAAATTCAATACTAAAAAGCAACCCACAAAGTTAAAGACACTTACATAAGTATATTAATAACAAGTATTACGAAGGATTTGTCATACTTGATGGAATTAGAATTAAGGGTGTAAATGGTGCACCTAGAAGATATTTTCTTTTAAAATATTTCTCTGTATCTATATGCAACAAAAAAATTAAATCATATAAGAGAATTGAGTACAACAACAACTAAGCCTTTTTCATACTAGATGGGGTCAAATAGTAGATAAATCCGATAAAGTTTTATACAGGCTTTTGAAAGCGTAATGTGATCCCTTACATCGGCGAAGTTATATAAGAGAATTCAATAAGAGGAAAATGAAAAGAATAAGACAAATTTCTTTCGAAGCTACTCTTTTTTCTTTTTACAGATTCTTCAAACTTTGTGTTTATTCTAAGCGAAATCAGTAATAGGAGGCTGAGCTTTCATATCAGTCAAGGTTCAATTGGTATGGGATGCCTTCTCCATGCATAAGCTGAGGCCAGAGAGATAATGATTTGAAGAAGCAAGAATTTCATTTCCTAATGTTTGGTTCATTCCATTCGTTTACGAGAGGCTAATATAGATTTGTGATATATTTTGAAGATAATCTGACACATGAACATATTCGTTCTCTGTTCACCCCTCTTCTGCTTGAAAGGGTTACCAGCTATATCTCTTACTTTCACATTATCCTGAAATTGAAAACTTTGGAAGGCCTTTCATACATGGCAGTTCAAGTCATCTGGCTAATAGTGGACGGGTAGAAGATGTAGAGCAGTCCAAATTGGCATTTAAACATTTCTGCTGGTTATACCTAGAAGTATTTTCCATGGAGTTCTAAGTATTAGATGGGTTTTAACCATAGTGACAAGAGCAATATGGGTGGGAAAATGTAATGTGAAATGCCAGAAAGATGATGAAGCAACTGCTATTGCATGCTTTGGCTGGTGCGAGGGTGTGTCTCACTCCTAAACGTAATGAATTACTTGAAGTACTAGGTGTGTAAATTTCCAAAATCTCTCCTTTGATGATTTTATCCACTTAAATTTCTGAATGTTGTGAGAGCTTAGACACTTCTAGAATTCAGCTGTAAATTTTCAGAAACGTTGGGTTGTAAATTATGGAAAGCATATTCCATCTTCTGTTTGTAAATGAGAAGCCAAGTTTGTGATGCACGTTCCGTTTTTCATTAATTTGAAATAAGTTTGAGCTTTAGATTCTTCTTATATGTGGAAAATTACAGATATGTTTTCATTTATGATGCTACGGTAATGCTGTGATTCAGTTTAAGCCGGGTCAAGAAAAGAGTGGGAAGCAAGTTTCTCTTCTTTTGATGATTTTACACATGAGAGAGGATCATTTCCAGTGCTGTTCAGTGCCAGTTATGTATGTGATTCCAATATTGGTTGAACTCCATGTTTTCTTTCCCTACAACCAATAATTGAGAAGCAAAGTTTCAACTTCCAACTTTTCTTAAATCTGATTTTCGACTGGTTTGTTAGCATGGATCATACACAATCGCTTATCATGCAACTTAGTTTTAATTAGCTGCATTTGTTGATTTTAGTTCATGATCAGCTGTCCAAAGCTCTTCCTCACAGTCGCTTATCATGCAACTTAGTTTTAATTAGCTGCATTTGTTGATTTTAGTTCATGATCTGCTGTCCAAAGCTCTTCCTCCGAATCAGTTACATTAGGATATGAATGAAAGTCGTGTTCCTTCCTTATATCGTGATTGTGAGTCTACTGGGATGGAAGGCTTTTGCTAACGAGGGTGAAGCGAGAAGATGAAAGTATCTGTGAGAGAAAGCCTAAAGAGAGTTCGATAGTTATTACCGGTGGTGGCACGCCACAGATTAGACAAGGAATGGTGGCAATGCCGCAGCGGCAGTCTGGAAGTCGAACTCGAGTCTCGAGTGGATGTAGGAGGGGATCGTTGACGTCATTCACTTGTTCTCAATTTAAGAGAGAAATTAGGCATCTATGAGATTTGTTTGGATGAATCATATTTGATTTTCTTAAACCTGATCTAAACCTGTTATAAAATATCAATAGAGAGTTTAAACTTTAAGTTTTTCATGGGAATGGAATATTTGATGTATTACCCACATTTTTAAAAGGAAAAACTTAGGAGTACGTTTTCAAATTTTAAAAAAAAAAAATTATACCTTCATCAAACTTTCTAAAATTCCCAGGGGACGTAGATTCGTCTATGCATCGCTCGCTTGTCTCTCCTTGAAAAAACAAGATGGTTTAGTGTTAAGAATCGAAGAAGAGAGGACCTTCCATGGTGATGGTGGTTAAGGCCGAGATGGGTTTTGACAAGTGCAGTAGCCAGCAGTACTAAAGAAAGAGCGGAGAAAAAAAAAGACGCAACGAGGGAGTAAGAGAGACGAGAGAAGAAAATAGAGAGAAACGAGAAGAGAAAGCGATGCATATAAACAGAGGTAGAATGAGAAAAAGAGTGTATACTTAGTAATTAAGGGTGTGCTTTCACTAAGCATCTTATGTCATTTTTCAATAGTTTTCTTACTACACGGAAATAGGCAGAAAGTCTGCCGGCTGTTTTCGGAAATCTTCCAAGAAATAACATATTTTTTCTTTGGTACGTAGGTATCAATCTCTTAAAATCAACCTTCATTTCGCATTCGTCCTGTTTGCCTTCTTTAACTGATTTGAATCACGTTGTGATCATGGGATAATTTTGAATCAAGGCATATACAGCAAGCTCGCTAGGACCTGCTTATGATCCTCTCTCTCTTTCTCTCTCTCTATATATATATGTATGGAGCAATTTGACACCATATGAGAACTCAGCATTGACACCACTCAGAGGGTCATAGTATTATGCATCCAAGGTAACAAACAAATCGGTTTGTGTTTGGATAGATTCGTAAAATTAAACTGCTCACAATATGCGTAGAGAGAGAGACAGACAGACTTTACTGGAGAGAGAGAGAGACCTTACTGCTAAAGCGAAGGATGTAAAGTAAAGAAATCGATCTGTGTCTGGTTTGACTTGCTTTCCACACGAAAACTGACTGACATTACTCGGACACTGTCCAAAAACAACAATTGGCGCTCTCTATCCTCTCTCTACAGATCTGACTCTGTCCCGGAACACGAGATTGATTGCAATATACCAGGTGACATGAAGGCCCGACATGCAGGTCGATATTCAGGTGAACATGTTTCTGAAACAAACACGACGTCATACGACGCAACGCCCACACAAACCAAGTCGCCGCCCACCTCTCTCTCTCTCTCTCTCTCTCTCTCTCTCTCTCTCTCTCTTGTGGAATCTAAAAAATGAGAAGGGAAAGAGAATTGTGCTACGGCATATCCTCGCGGGAAACCCTCGTACGTACCCTCTCCTCCACACATATAAAAGCTCGACTGTGCATGTGGCATTTCATCAACCAGGAGAAGCTTAGGTACCCAATTGAGCACACGCAGAGATTCAGTCAAGCCTTTAGCCGATGAAACGTGCATGGGCCAATGACGGTCCAATCTTCTTTTGGCAGTCGGAGAGGGAACATATCCTTTACATTAAGGACGCCTATTATCATCCCTCTCCCAAAGGAGAATTGCCTTGCCATTTGCCTGCACTTAACCTGGCTTTCCTTCAGCTGTGACAATTTCTGCACAATTACAAGAACGTTTTGGCTCTCTAAATGGTACTTTTATAGACAATTTTGCTTTATAACAAAGTTATAGTTTAGCATAGGTTTCTATGAGAGTCCCGTCCATGGGGTTTTACGCTTAAAGACTGTTACATTGAATGGTCCTTCACCAAAGGCGGATCTACATTGTGATGTGACCACCATCTTGAAATTCTAAAAATTTTTATAGAATTTTTTAAAAGAGTGAAGAGTTTTAAAGCTCACCATGAAGTCCACCTCACCCGAAACAAGTTTCTGGATCCACCACTATCCGTCACTTAATCTTAACAAGAGTAAAGCATTTTTTGTGGCTTAATCTTATACTCAATCAAGCTCTTTCTACAGTAGTTGAAACGTGCTAAAGGTTGTAGCACATGAGGACGTCAAATGAGGTTGCAATCTCAATGTTACCTGAAATATGCACACCTTGACAGTAGTTCTGATGGCATCTTCTGCCTTTAGTAACACTGGAAAAGTTTGATTTAGTTGTTGATTAAGGGGATCGGAGGTTGTCTGAGCAGTTACCTAAGAGCAAGCATCGGACCCATAAGCTGGTTTTATTGCAATATAAACAGTGAGAGGTACTTTCAACTATACATTGTTGCCTTCATTGAGGAGAAGTACGTTATGTTTGAAACAGAAATTCAAAGTGTACAGGGAATACCGGAATGGTTTAGGCAATTTGCTGAGATGGTTGTTGCTAGAAACAATTATTTGAGTGAATAAATGACAATATACTTGAACACAAATTAACTGATAAGCTGATGAGCGGAGCTTCAAAGGAGTGATGTGTTTTTTCTTGATGTAAAGCATGCTTTACTCTTTCGTACTGATATAGTGAAATTTTCTCTTTTGCATCGTGAAGTCAAGAGGAAACGAATGGCTCCTTGCCATTGTCTCTTACGAATTCTGTTGTTGTCTCTGCGTTTGATCATTCTATTTTAACTTCATTTCCTAAGAAGATGAGACCTTCAACCAGGTGCGTTCCAATAGTGGAACTCCAAACGCCTCATATGCATGAGGTGATTAAAGGCATGCTGCAGTTATATAGCATCCAAGAGAAGGAATTGGAACCTAATTGTCCTTAGCGCTCAAACTAAGGATACTGATTGATCATTATTCATTCCCAAAATAGAGTGTTGCTATGAGTACGGATTGTTCTACT
Organism: Brasenia schreberi; assembly: GCA_036023115.1. Classification (NCBI taxonomy): domain Eukaryota; kingdom Viridiplantae; phylum Streptophyta; class Magnoliopsida; order Nymphaeales; family Cabombaceae; genus Brasenia; species Brasenia schreberi. Next base: position 9,561,728 of record JAYKKT010000092.1, on the reverse strand, counting down.
GTTAACATTGTTGAAGAATAATAGAAGATCAGATTTGACATAGTTTCCGCTCCATTCTCAATCAACAGGTACTAAGACCAAGAAGGAGAATTTTTTACCTGATTTTTTAAGCTCTCATATGCACGGCACCTTGATGCTTTCGTTCCATGCGACGTTAATAACATGAAAAATCCCAAAAAGCTTTGGAACTCGCTCAGTGTTAGCTACCATCCTCTTCAAGATGACCCTAAAGAAAAATTGTTGGAAAGATGAATAGCTCTCTCTCTCTCAACAAAAAGGAAAATAAAACTTAATCCCACTCTCCTCTCCTTGCCTTGGAGAGGTAATCAACTAATCAACACATGAGCAAGATGTTAGCATCTGGGAGACACTACCATAATTTGCAATTCATCAACTTCCAATCAGTCAAAGAATAAGCTGAAAGGGTTCTCTCCATCTGCCTACTAATATACTCTCGCATTCACAAGATGGTCATCTCATTTCTATAAAGGATACTGGCTCATTTCTTGCATCGATTCTGTTCCCTTTCTGAACATATGACGTAATGTTTGGAAACTGTATATTCTTATATTTTAAGAAGAAGAGAAAATTGACCTTGACACTAGCGGTGTGGGTCATTTATACATATAAGAGTTTTCAGTACAAAACAGATGAAGAAACCGGAGAGTACTTAATTTTCCTTGAAAAGAAAATATATGTTAAAAATCAACCACGAAATTGAATGCATGATTTTGAGCTTCTAGTTAAATGCTAATATGGCACAATACAGAATATAAGGCTAAGTTGACCCGGACCCAACATGGTCTCTTTATTCGTCTTTATTTTCAAGACCTGTGTGCACCCCGATTGGGACTGGGTAGACCCGACTATAATATAGATGGATCCTGTCCACTTATTGCTTTGAATGGTACGAGTGAAATAAAAATATCTTTTATACTTTTTTATAACTTCTTAAAAATTTTGAAATTACACTGTACCATCTAAAAGCAGCATGTATGGATACATATAAGTGGACAGCTGTCCTCATGAGTAAGATTCAGCTTTTATTTATATATTTATATATGTGTGTGTTAGAGAGAGAGAATTTGTAGTATTGTGAATATTTTATATAGTATGTGTGTGTTTAAACAGTCTAAACCCAACTCTAGGTGCCTACGCTAGTAGGAGAATGTGTATTGTTGATGGTTTCGCTTCCGCACACCATTCTCGTTTTTCATCATCAGGTGATTTTTCAGGTTTTTTTCAAATAAATGTTTCCCATCGTGCTTTTGATTTATACAGTGGAAAAGCCCTAGGAGGTCCTTTGGATTCCACCAGCTCTAACCCCCAGACTGAGTATTGTTTTTACGGGACATGTAAAAAATTGCCACCCCTTGTGTTTTGGGATTGGTTCTCTACACGAAGACTTCAAAACAGTTCGATCCGGTTTTACATTAAGTCAAATTGGAGCTGCAGCCCCACCCAAAACTTCCGAAATTTATTTGAAAAGGATACTAACCACAGTTGAATTGTGGATTGTAATACATAGTTCACTTATCTTAAAGAAAGTCTGAATGATATTGGGCACATCCTATAAAATTTTCTAGATTCATGACTGCCATGATATAAGTAAACGAATACAGTGGCAGAATGAGACGAGGTGGGGGCGTTCGCCTCACTCGAAATTTTGAAAATCAACTTAAATCTATAACCCATGATGGGATCCTTGAACTACAACACATATATAGTTTGCCTCACCCGAAACCATTCACGGGGCTATTCTCTCCACCCAAAAGGGTTTCTAGATCCGCTACTGAATGACCACATATCATGAAACTGATATGAGGAAGCTTTCGTTTCTCGGTTCTCTTTTGGTTATATATTTTCAATTGCTTTGCATTGCATTCAATCTCAAAGTCGAACACAGGGACCCATCTAGATTGGGAGTTCCTTTTCAACCTTTTTGCATTCTTTATCTTTCTAAAAGAAATAAAATTAACAAAATAATATTTATTACATATTGCTCCACTAGTTATGTGGAATAGTTTATCTCTTCGTTGTCGACAATTTTTAAGAGGCAAAATGAAAAGGATTGGTGATGGGTGGGGGGAATGCTGAGAAATTCGAATTTGTTTGGCGACTTATACCTTAAGGGAACAAAGCTAATTAAATAACAAATATTTAAAATGCTAAATACTTAAAACTGCAAATAGAGTTGTTAATCCAAACTACATGAGACCTGCCTTGTGGCACAGTATATGGGTGGGTTAGGCTGCATGGATTCTTTGTGCTCTTTCTAGTGTCTTTGGCTGCACTTCCTTATGGTACTTTGACGTAGAGTTGTCAATATGGGCCATCCAAGTCCGCCCCTAGCCCTTGTGGCTGGGAGAAAAATGTGGGTCAGTCCCAGGCAGCACATATTTTACATGGGCTAGAAAATAGCTGGCCCAACTCATGCCCTTCGTGTGCTTGATACAAGGTTCGAGGGGAATTAGATATTAATTTTTGTCCTTGCAGTTTCAAGTTTCACGATGTACCAAGGACAAAACCATCGTTTGTGTTCATAGCCCAATTTGAGTTAAAAACTTTGACACTAGAAAAGAAATGGGTCATGGGAATGCAAGACGGGGGCTTTGCATGAAAACTCAAGCACCTCTTCTCTTGTGTTGCAGCCTGGCCTTTAACAAAACACAAGTATCAATACTATTCGTGAATCAATCACAAAACTATAATTTATCGGAGCCACAGTTACAAGCCCATGTAGGTCTAGGACTGAAGTTCTAAAATCGAGGGCCTGGCACCACAAATCAAATATACCCTGACGGGTCATAGGCCAGCCCATTATCTATGCAACACGAGAAGAAGTGGGTCATGGGAAACCAAACCAAGGGTTTCACACGAAAACCCAAGTATCTCTTCTCTTATGTTTCTACCTCGCCTTTAACAAAAACCCAAGTGTCAATATATTTCATGAATTAATCACAAAACTATGATTCATGGGAGCCATAGTTACAAGCCCATGTAGGTCTAAGATTGAAGTTCTACTGCCAAGGGCTTAACACCATGAATCAAATACACTCTCAAGGGCCATAGGCCAGCCCATGTCAATTCATATATCTATGCAACACAAGAGAAGAAAAGAGGTGAGTCATGATAACTCAACTCAGGGCTTTGTACAAAAACCCAAGTAACTCTTCTTTTGTGTTGTTGTTCCTCCTTTAACAAAGATCCAAGTGCTAGTATTATTCATGAATCAATCACTAAACTATGGTTCATTAGAGCCATGGTAATAAGCCCATGTGGGTGTAGGATTGAAGTTCTAATACCAAGTGTATATGCCCATGTCATGCATATATACATGAGTAGATAAGTATTCACATGCACACACACACACACACACATATATATATATAGCCTGACTTTGCCCAACTCAACACCTCGGGCCATACGGGTGGAGCCGTTTGGCTGTTTTTCAAATATGGACCAAGATTTATTTCCCGAGCCGCACTGTGAGGTTCATTTTGAGTGTTCTAGTTTGTGTTTCTTTTATCCCTATAAAATACCTTTTTGCTTTTTGAAATTCAAAAAAAAAATTAATTCAAAAATGCAATCTAGGAGGAGTACTGCTTATAGGTCCAAGGAAGAACACAACTACGGATTTATATAATCTTTCAAAGTTGAAACCGTCGTTATGTGTCGTGCTTATCTACAATCTTTTTGCATTTTGATCCATTCTTTTAGATACAAATCCTGTTTCACTCAACCTATTATATCTACCTATCCATATGAACATGTGAATCAACTATCTAACAGACAAAATACCCAAGTTATTAGGAACCATATTAATTAGAACCAAGGAGACCGCAAGTAATGTATCCCCATGCATATCGTTCAAGAAAATTTCATGATACATAGCATATAGCATAATGTAGTGTAGGAGTCATTTAGAAAAACATTGAAAACCACCAAGAGTATATGTAGTGCAACATATATACAACAAATATGCGATGTTATGGGGATATTCATCACTATCTACGATACGGACCGATACGACCTTGATTACAACTTAGCTAATGTATGTGCTCACTAGCCTATGCAAGCTGAGACGACGCATCTCGCTAGGTACTAACCCGAGCCAAACATTCACCAGACCATTTTGTTTGTCACTCCTGGTGTACTTCAATAAATCGTTGGGAGGAAAAGAAGGGGAATGAAAAGGATGAGCCGAGGAAAGAAAAAGCTCGTCCAGGGGACCATTGAGTAAGGGACGATTAAAAGGGAGGAAAAAGGAGAGGAAGGCTTTAGAGAGAGAGGGATGTTCCTTGGATATGCTATTATATTAATCTTGGAATATGCCGTCATTGCTCTATAAAAAACACTTCCATATGCATTGTCTCTTGAAGGAAAAAGAATGGAGGTTGGCACATGTGCAAGAGTAGAATGGCACGGCAATTTTTCCCTTGGCAGATGGTCTCACGTGTGAGAAAGGTGTGCATGCACACATGGCACGTGTCGGGCGTGAGTGTGTCCTTGTGACCTACTGCCAAGGGAAATTGCCCTTGTCATTCCCCTGCAATAGTAGTCCGGAGCTGGGTCACAATCATGGAGTAGAGCTCCCAACAGGTCAGGTTTGTATGAGATACTCAATCCGGTTTTCTTGTTTAAATAGCGTTCGTTTTAGTTGATAAGAACGGTCCAAGAGAACGGAGGTCAATCTTCTTTCCGAAGGTTTTAGATAGTGTTCTTAATTTCGTGTTTTGGGTGGTGCTTGTGTCGTGTCATTCTCTATTCTCTCCAATAAGCTCAACCTGTTCTTTCAATTTCCGGGGCGTGCATGTGTGTGTGTGTTTCGCTTCAGCCTCCCACTGTAACCAAAAAAAAAAATAGCTGCTAAGTACTTAGAAAAGAGCTAGTGAAAGGTAGAAAGAGAATCCGAAGGAAATAGTAAAACTTTATGTTGCTCTTTTGGCTTTAAATGCTAATATAACACAAAAGGCCTAGGTTCGTGGTCAAGCCCTTCAAATCATTTCTTGGAAAAGCTAAGTAGTTCGCATTGCTCAAGCTCTGTTATGCGCACTCTGAGCTCGACCTCGTAATCAAGCCCTTCAAATCATGCTTAACCTAGACCGATCCAATGGTGAAGGTTGAGTTTCACTTGGAGCTTGGCTCCAAAGCTAGTCGAGATCGAGATCGAGCCCAAGCTCTAGTGCTTATCTAAACCTGACAGATTATGTTTAACTTAATTAGACAGCCAAACATCATGAAGGTTGAGCTTGTTGGAGCTTTGCTGGAACCCAATGGAGTTCCTGCTCGAGCTCGAGATCTAGCTCTACTTCTAGTTAGTTTGACTTGGCTCAAGCCCGAGCTCTGGTTCTCATCTCAATTTGGAAGCTTGGTTCCAATAGCTAGCAGAGTTCGAGGTCAAGCTCTTGGTTCTAGTAAATTTGACATTATTAAAGTTTCAACTCAAATTGAGCTCAATTCAAGCTTAAGAACCACTCTTGAAGTTAATTTGTTCCTAAAAAAATGGAGCTCTAACTATCGGTTGAGTTTGACCTACATGTTAAAGGTCTGCTTGACGAGCTTGAGACTGCAACTAACCCTCAATTCCCCATGCCTTGCAAATCTAGGGCTGGACCCAGACTGGATCTGGACCCAGACAAGATATCTGCACGAGTTTCCTTAGGCATCTTTCATCCACCCACTTTGACAAGAGAATGTCGGAACATAATGGCTTTGGGTTCGGATAGCGTTTCACCATGTCCAACTTATTTGAATCCTATCTTGAATGAATATAAAGTTCAGTTCAGATGCAGACATGAAAGGTTAACACGGATTCAGAAAAACTAACTAGGACTCTGATTATCCCCGTCGTCTCATATTTTAGGCAGGTCAGATTTACCCAAAGTGAAAAATCCAGATCCAAATTCGAATTATTTATATATGATCTCAACAGATGTTAAATATAATTTGGTTTTGTTCTGAAGTGGGAGAGGGGATTTCTTAATATAATTAGGGTTTTGAATAGGATGAGCTTTTCGATTTGATTAATCAGATTCAGATACAGGGACCTGTAGAACTTGTCACCATTACTAACCAGGCCCAACCGGAAACCAACTCATTCTTTCTTTGACGGATGATTCCTTTGTCTATATGTGTGTGTTGCATCTTCGGCCTAGTTTTATTGGGAGTTTAGCTTAGTTCGGCTTTCATGAGTTGGTTTATGTTCAGTTCATGATCCCCGAATTGGGTGGGCCTGGTGTAAATATAGCCTTGATTTCTAGGGTCGTTGTCTCTGGTGAGGAGTTCGATTCCCAGAAGGTGCATGTGCGGGGGTATCTGTTAGGCTCCGGCCTCCTTTTGTATCCCAAAACAAAAAGTTGTTTTCTAAACTTTGAGAAACAGCAGTTCGTCTAACTCGACTCATTTTCAAGCCATGAGAGAGAGAGATGGTTAAGTCGAGAGGGAGAAAACCCTTCCGTCAACCAAATCTCAGAAGCTTGAGATCCCTCACATCAAATTGGTGTGCTCGATCTCATTGTGTCTGTGTACGTGCTTTGTGTGATCGTGCTGAAGCTCCTTGACAGGGTGTCCATCCTTTCGGACGCCGTTCAATGCATTCAGCAATTGAAAGTCAGAGTCTAAAGTCTCCAGCTCATAGACCACAACGGAACTAAGTGCCGAGCATAAGCCTTCCATTCCAATCTCCTTTTCCTTTTATTTCTTCAGCACCCATTCACCATCTAAGAAACACTTCTTCTTTTGGTTCTACTGGCAATTATTACTAATTATTATTATTATTATCGTCATATATTACAGCACCTGCATGTGTGCATGCGCGCACGCACATATATATATAGAGAGAGAAGAATAATGCATAGCCGATCGTCCATCAACAACGATGGAACAACTGTACTCTGTCATTCCTAATATATATATAGAGAGAAGGCATGTGCCTACTACTAAATTGAATAGGATGTACATACTCCAATGCCACTGCCTTCCACCACTTTCAGCCACCGTCTACTGCTCATTATCCTCCGAGTCGTCAAAACCGCCACCTCCATCATCAAAATGTTAGAGCGAGTTTCATGAAAGAAAGATTGTCCACGCCTTTGGAGCTAATTCATTTTGTTGTTATTGTTATAATAAAATATATACATATAAAACATACAACAAACAAGTAAAATATATTACACAATGTCTTCAATCCCTGCAACAAATCACACTTTCCTTTAGGCTTATTTCGCAACTACCAGATTCAGTTTTTCAAATGCAAAGTAGCTCCTGGCAAATTTCTTTCATCATTGACGACTACTTGATTAGCTTTGCACATATGTAACCAAGCCTTAGACATCGATAATGTTAAATGAAATAATAATTTTCTAATATTTTTTATATAGATAAACTTAGACTTATCTAAATGTATTGAAATTTTACTCGTGTGTTTCATGCTTAGCATGATCTCATCACACACCATGGCATACCCTCTTATCTCCTTTCCAAATAGTGGGTTGACCAATATATAAATAGATGGTGAAGAGGTCCTTCTCAATAATCATCACACTTTGTTAAGTGTGTTCATGGTTGTTTCTTATGAGATATTTTCTCAATATGTGTTCCCCTCAATAATTGTCTCCTTAAGAGTTTTCAACTCCTGGATAAATTTGAAAATGTTCATTCTTTTAAAAATTATCCAATAATCCCCACCATTTTCAAAATAATCTCTTTGATCCGAAAACCTTATCTGTCAATAAAGGTATCTCGCAACTTCAACCCTTATCTAGTAAAATCATGATTTCTACTGATTCGAAAAGAATGATAGATCAGTTTTAAACATTTCAATCTAACAAATTAGGGTCACAACTTATAGCAAGATTTCAATACTATTTAATGCTATTTTTAATATGACTCATTCGTGACCTTCTATTATATATCTTTATTCTTCTATTATATATCTTTATTCATGGGCGTTTCAAGAGTTCAAGCTTAAACTCCAGGAGATAGCCTCACCTCACATATAAGTAGACTCTTTCAAGAGTGCCCCATAATAATTACTCTAGTACATAGGTCTAATAAGAGTGGTGCTAACCCTTCTTTTTAATCGTTATGGGTCAAAATGCCTTATACCTTAGGATATTCAATTAGCATGTACTTACAATTATTGTGATGGTGTACTTTTGCTCATTGAACCCCTAAGACTTGAAGTTATCAAGTGTGAACGGATTTTCCTCCAATGGTGATTCATAATTGGACTTGCCATCCCAATCCTTTGTCAAACCTTTGGTCAAAGGTTCACAAGATAAGGGAGACAACTCAAGTCTGAATTTCATTATATAGAATTCATCGATATTCTTAGCTCTATCAGATATCATGAAATAGACTTTTAGGTTATATCATTTTTATGCACTTGTAAGTGAATTGGCTTCCTTACAAAATTCATCAATATTATCAAATGTTAAACATCAATTTCTAAATCACTATCTACAACATAAATTGCCACCATGGTGGAATTAATAATAATTATTAATTTTCTTATTTATAGGAAATGTTACCCCACCATGAGCCAAGATCCAAAGACTTATACGGGTCTACCAAGTAGCTTGTCCAATTGGCATATTATCTTTCTTTTAAAATTGAAGCATTATTATTATAGATCAATCTATAATTAGTTATTTTTAAGTACTTTAATACTCATTATGTCAATTGTTCTGAACTTGGATTGCTTGTCTATACCTACTCAGCTAACCAACAATAAGGTAATGACTGACTGTAAACATACCCATCAAGCATCTATTAAGCATACTCATATGTCCAATTAGACACCCTCAATATGTGCAATATCATGTTATTTATATCTTTTATATGCTAAGCAAAATATATCTCATAATAAGCAAATATATGCATTAAGTTCATATAAAAACACATGCATGTAGAAGTAGAGCTTGCACATATTCATATCTAGATCATCAAAACATTTGATAGCATAAGTAAATATACCATTTACACATACTCATATGATGGCATGCTTGCATGCACGTGTAAGATCCAACTTATATATGTTTAGATCCAAAAGATTCATTTCAATAACTTAAAAACATGAACCATTGCATAACTTAAACATGATATATTTCCATTTAGAAGGCCGTTAAATACCAAAGCCAATGTTTCAAACCGAGGTCAAATCAGGGTCTAGATGGTTCCAATACAAAGGATCTGGTCCACCTCTCATAACTTGGATCTGATTCATCTTGCAAACCTAGTCCAAACAGAATATGAATCTGACCTGCGTCCAAAATGAGATTGTCCACACCTGAAGTTGAAACAGACCTGAATCTGAATGCGAACCAGATCCAAATCCAAATTAAAATACATCCAGTCATGCAAAAATGTTATTGGCGTTTCACGGCAACTCCTATGACATTTTTACAATGACTCAGCGATCGACTGATGCCCGTTGTCGGCAAACGATGTAGTGGCTGCCATACATGATTGACTCGGAAAAAGGAAGAAAGAGAAAGTTAAGCAAGAATACGCCTTCGCTGGAAGACGAATTAAGGCGATAACGACCATCGGCATACTCAAAGGTAAAGAAAAAAAAACAAAAAAAGGGTACCTCTTTTACAAGTTTGCCGGAAATCCATCCTTTCTGCCGTTCCTTTTGTTGCCGATCAGATTCAACCACGGCGACATGCCTCCTTGTTGGCCGTCCCCTTCAAGCCCCATGTGTTCACGGTTTTCTGCTCTCTACCATTGAGACTGTAGATCAGTTAAATGCTTATTCCACTAAGCGATACAATCACTTGTGAACAAAGCCAGGCAATCATTGTTTAATACGAAACAAGAAAAAAAATTCAAGTTTTGCAGAATTTGGAATGTATAAAAATGCAAAAAAAACTTCCCTCGTGGGTTGTCATCACTCTTCACCACTGCTTAGAAGTTTCTTGATTTTGCTCTTATGTCTTTTAGTAAACATTGAGAACCATCTTGGATCAAAGGGTCGTCACTCTCAATCTATCGATAAAACCATAAGAGTACATGCATAAAAAAACAATATGCAATAATCATAAATATTTCCAAATCAAGAATAGTTGCATATCGAAAGAAAGTTACACATAAATCATATAGAAAACAAGCAAAGAAAAACAATAAACAATAAAAAATTTATATGTGTGAGCTATGCACGAGTTCCAATGCTTTTATCTTAGAATAAACTTGTTTACATCTAATATTGGCTATAGAGCTAACATTCATAGAGACGACGAAGTACTTTCTTCTTTCTATCAGATGTAGCATTTCATACCTTGTTATGTACGTGTGACTATGTGCATTGTCATGTGCACACACAACGGTAACACATACCTTACTCAAAATGCCTTCAACCATTCCTCAGTCACCTTAGTCGAAGAGCGGAAGGGGAGCATTGTCGATTAGGAAAGCCCTAATCCTGCTTTATAAAAGACGATGCATTTTGAATCTTGGATCCAATCCAAATGATATACTTTTTCGCCCATAACTTTTTATGTGCAGGAACCATTTGACCGTTAGATTAAAACTTTTTCATGCAAAAAAATAGACCAAAAACAATTTTCAAACCGAAACCTAGACCCATCCATGTGTATGATCATGCATGTCTTTCCAAATCTTTTGAACTAAGGTTCGTGAGCTACCAATTATATAAAAGGACATTTGGGTTTCTTTGATCTAACAATATACTAAACTTTTGTTTTTTTGTCATCTCATGCAGAGGTCACTGCCTCACATGTGACTTTACACTTTAAGACTTTCACATATATCAAAGATGTATCAAATGAATATTATAGATAATTAACAAGAACTAAATATAATTAATACACATAATTTTAATTAACCCAACCATTAATTCTAACACAATCATCCCTTCTAGTTAAAATGCCCTCGTCTCTTTGTTACCGACTTTGAGGGACACTTCTGGAAAAGTCGAAACTCTTTATTCTAACGATGATCCGTGTTATTAAAACCAGATCCTCTATATTGATATCATGAATACCAAGAGGCACCATGAAGAGTCGTTACTCTTCCAAGCACCAAGACTCGTTGAATGCCTCATGTTATTATAATCACGAAGAGGTGCTAATTTTAAAAGGAAATAGTTCTCGACCACTCAACTGTTTTAACAATGAACATCTGGTGGCAAGATAGTAAAACCATTTAACATATTGATCTCTCACTAACACGGAAATATACTACATTAAGCCTAAAGATTGTTTGAGCCGGTTTCATGAGAGCAAGATTGTTGATGCCTTTAAATTCAATTCATTCCAATATTCCATCATTATTGATTTAATAAAATCTACACATACAAAACAAACAAGCAAAATATCTTCAAGGTGCAATAAATCACACTTTTCTTTAGGCTTAATTCTTTACTATAAGATTAAGTTTTTCAGATGCAAGCATGTCTTAACAAATTTTTCGCACGATACATTGATGACTAGCTGACTAGCCTTGCACAAATATTGCCAAACCTTAGACATTAATAATGTTAAAATAGTGATAATTCCTTACTACTTTTTTATGTGTAAAAAATAACAAAGATGAATTTAGACTTGTCTAAATATGATGGAACTTGACCGAAATACCTTATGCTTAGCATGATCTCATCACACACCATGGCACACCCTCCTATCTCTATGTCAAATAGTAGTTGGACCTATCTTCTTTTCAAGAGTCATCCCACTTGATTAAGTGTACTTGGCTCTTTTTATGAGAGTCATCTTCTTGATATATGAGTATCACGTTATATGTGTACCTTAATAATGTTGTATCCTCAAGAGTTATATAGGATAAATGTGAACATTTTTATTATTTTAGAAATTATCTAACACAATCACGTAGGTATACAAATACTTGAGATTTTTAATACTTTAGTAGTTGCAGCAGCGGTTTCGCCCGATATATAGAATGTGAGAGATTGTGGCTAACGATGTTTGAAGGGGCGGATAACAAAATGGGGTTGAGAGGGAGAGAGAGATCATTGGTCCTGAGCACTGTAGGAGATGGATTAATTTTGGTGTTTCATCCTATACTAGTGCAGGGAGTAAAAGTGGGGAAGAATGAGAATGGGCTGCGTTGGATCAGAGTTTAGAGTGAGAAGGTGGAAGAGTTACTTGTGTGCATTTTGGAATTGGAGAGGTTGCGGGTGGAAGTAGTGCGTGAGGGTGTTGTGCAAGGATTACTTCTTCCTGAAAGCCACTGTGAAGGAGCTGGCCCAGGGAGAGGGTACCAGTGTTGATGGTGAGATCATGAGGGACACCTTGCTCAAGCTTTTGAAGGCCAAGGCAAGAGCAAAAAAGGTCCGATCTTAAGTTAAATCTCTACGAGAGAGAGTGTGTGTATCTTGATCATGCGTTTTTGTTATATATATAGTGAGAGAGAGAGAGAGAGAGAGAAATGCTAGATAGCATTTGTTGCTAGACATTACTTCATTATCATAATTGTATGTGCGACCAATCGAGTGGTGGGTGATGAATCCATCCGTACTCAAGATGAATCAGCACCGTCCATACTACATGAGAAGTTGTGTAGAAACTCTCAATTTCTCTCTCTTATATATATATATATATATATATTACCACATGAATCATGAATGGTGGTGCAGAGAAGAGGCTGTGTGTATGTATGTATATACACATGTTTCATAGGTGGACACGATATTAAATAAATGATGAAGTCTCAATTTACAAGAATATTGTATGGAAATAAAATTTTGAATTCATTCCTTATTAAAAAATTACATTTTTTTCCAACGATACATGTTAAATATTTTGAGTCTTTACCTCTAATGAGTGCAGTTCATGTTTTGTTCATCCATCTCTTCTCGTGTTTTTATCTCAAATGAGATAATATGCCCAAGACAAACGAGATTTTGAGTTGACAAACGAGCCACCAAAAGACCTTCTCCAGTTGGTTCTTCTTGTCTACCCGCCCCGGCTTTAAACTCAAACTTGATTTTGACCAACCCCTGATTTTTCCTAAGATCTTAGCTTGGATATGGGTTCGTACCATAATGCATTTATTCTGCATATAAGATACACAAGTACGATATGCGCATATTATATATTATAATCTATATAGTATGTATTGTTTATACATTTCTGGTCATAGTCGGGTCAACCCAAACCCGACCAGATTGGATCTGGGTTCAAAAATATGACCCAAAACATTTGGGTCAGATCGAGGTCGGCCTATTTTTCGCCCGACCTGATGACCCAATTTGCCACCCCTACTCATAAGTGCAACTAATTTTCTTGTAAAACTATTTCATTTTTGTGAAAAAATTTTCTAGTAAATTTAGTATGGTCCTTATGGTGAATACTAGATTTCATCAGATATGTATTGCTTTGAACTTGTCAAAGTATAAAATTGTATTTTGCCCCAAAAAAAGTATAAATTTGCAGCGAGCATGTGTAGACCTTACAGACAAAATAATACATCTATACGTGTAGAATACTGTGAAGTGGCCTGCGGCATTCATAACTTTCTATAATTAAATGGGTTTTTTTCACCCTCAAAAACATAATGAAAAAACGAGATTAAGAATCCGCGTAGCCTACCCCACTTAGTATAGGAGAAAACTTGATTAACGTTTTGGTTGGTTCATCTGTCTTTCAATTGCATCTGCCTGCAAGAAAGTGGACTGGAGTGAGTCGGGACCTTGAACCTTACCCCGATTAGCCTGACTGGTAAGAGTAACTCAACCTGGATCGCTATGGACTCGGAGCACAAGTCCAGATTCTGAACATGAAACTTCTTATGGATCCAAAGGAACCGTTGTCATAACGTCAATCGGATTTTAGTGCACGATCGGATTTACTCTGATGATCCAAATCTTCAATTCACATGAATTGATAAATGACCTTATCCATTCCTTTGTTCTGATGTATCATTTGGATGAACTTTTTTAGGGATTCAAACTTTCCAACATAGAACTTAGTTTATGACTCTCGCCCCTAGCGTCCGCCCTCTGGTTCATGTGGACAGTACCGAGGCTAATGCGCCTGCCGGAATTGAACCTCTACCATATGGAAACCTGGCCGTAGACTGATCACCTTGGGGCCTTTTGTTGTGTCGTGTATGCTCGATGAAGTAGTCTCTGGTGCAAGTATTATCAGGGGGCTATCCCTCAGCGTGAGGTTGAAAACTAGAACCAAAATAAGAAAGAAATGGAACGGTGATGCTGACAGTAATTTTTTTAAATAATGATGAGGAAAATTATTTTTAGATGTTGGACAATATCACGTTATCTCCAAGTGATATAATAGCGTATGCGTGACTTGGTAATAGGAATATTTGAAAGGATATTGTAATTTAACGGCCACGTTTCAGCAAATTTACAGATTGAAGTCTTAAAGTTTGCAATGTTCATTTTGATGACTGCACTTTAAAAGTATTACACAAATAACCACTCCGGTAACTCGGTTGTTTTTTAGCTTCTTGTAGGTTCAAAAACGGCATAATCACCCTTATTGTACTTGGAAAAGCTTGAGAAAAATAATGTGATACGAATTTCACTGGTTTTGAAAAAACGTAAATGGATAAATATGCCATTTTTCAATGCTTACTTCAGATGCTTTTCGATTTTTTTTCTCTTACTTCGATTATTTTATGTCAAACTTTATTATATGGTTTTCTTTTGTTACAATGGATAAACTAGTTAATGCAAGGTATGCATACCCCAGGAATCGAACTCACAGTTTGTGTCTTGTGAGTTAAGATCCCTCACAGTTGAGCTAACGCTCTAAGTTCTTATTTTGTGGGTCTGATTATCATGTAAACTTCACTTTATAGTTGCACGAGAAGCCACGTCTCTCCGGCTAGGGAATCAACCCAATACAACCTTGAAGTCGTAGGTCACAAGTTCGACGCTGAGGACTTCCAAGTTTAGTAGAGGCCTAAGAAAACTTCATAACTTTTTCCATCTTCAAGCTAAAAAGAATGAAAAGAAATGAGGTTTCTTTGTGGGGAAGCAAAGAGGAATATAGAATTTGTCAACTGGCAATTCAGATACCTGGTTAAATAAATAATTGCAATTAATTTTTGCTCAACCACTAATTAAGAGAGCAAATGACCTTATGAGTTTACCAAAAACAAAATAAATATAAAAATAAACCCTTTCCCGATCATGTAAGCAAGCAGCCATGTGATAGCTTAACTCATCCAACTATTTTAAACAAACCAAGCTATCATAACTCAGAATCGCCACGAGCCGTCCATCAAGGACATCAAAGGGCCACCTATATGGATTCTTAGTCGCAATTGTGATCTGTCTCTTTTTAGGTACAATGGGGAGGCCAAACCCAGATGTGTGCCTACAGGAATCAAACTCATGATCCTAATTTTGTGAGTCGGCTCCCTAGCAGGTGAGCTATTGTGCATTGTGTGCCATTTGATATATCTTTAGTTAACTCCAAAAGAATAAGATAGTAAAAATATTGGATAAAAATACACTGCAATTGGATTGGATTTGTATCCGATCTGGAAACATATCTTAAACAATTGTACTTGACCCAACTTAGTATGGGATAAGGCTTGTTACTGTTATGCTTATATTCATATTGAACTAGTTACCCGAAATTATTTCGTGTACTCTCTCTCTCTCTCTTTCTCTCTCACACACAGCTCATTGGGTATGGATTCGGGTACTATATTTTAAACATATCCTCACAATGGGAATCACTAACTAAAAGCGAGAATTCCAAAAAACAACCTTTCAAAAACAGGTAGTCGAAAAAGATGAAGGCCATTTTTGTAATTCACTTGGGATGAATTAACTACAAAGAATTATAGGTTGCACGACCCAATAAACTAAGAATCATTATACGCAATTCTGAAAATTGAGGCATAAGAATCCCTGAATCAAACGCCCCCACCTCTCTCCATGGAACCAACTCTTTTTCGTGATACTGCTTCCGGCATGCCTCGATTTTCCGGATAATTCTGCGGCAGCTTTTTGTGAAACCTTTTAGCATGGGACTTTGACGAAGAATATTATTTCATTCACCAATTCTGATTCTATCTTCTATTTTCGCGATCATGAACTCCGTCAGCTCATTAGTTCCTGAAGGTGATCCTGAGAAACAGATTCCATCCGGAGATTTTCAGTCATCCTCCAGCAAATCCATGCCATTTTCAAGTACCGATAACATTTTTAGTTCATCATCATTGAAGAGAAGGTAATTAGAGGATAGGGCACTTTCTTGTTCTAAATTCTCATTGTTGCTTAAAATTGTAGTCTTTTGTTATGCCTTTTCAACTGAAGAATGCTAACAATTGATTATTCTATCGAGTTCAGCAAGAAGATCCTACAAAAGAGAGTGATCACGATACCAATTAGTAATCTCGAGGGATCAAAGCAAAAAGGCGAGACAACACCGCCGCCGGATTCGTGGGCGTGGCGGAAGTACGGCCAGAAACCCATCAAGGGCTCTCCTTACCCTAGGTTAATCTCTTCTCAAATATCAATTATGCTTCTTCTCTTTGTTGTCCACTGCCAATAACTCAACTTTCCAGTAAACCATGTTCGGGTGATCCAATCCACCAGACAAACATGAACAAGGGCATTTACGTCATTCAATTGACACAAACAAGGCTGAATCGGCACATTTTAGGTAGCCGGTAAAGACGAACTGGGGTCGGGTTCCGTATATGGACGAAAGTACCCATGATACTCAAATGACGAAAATCACGATATTGGTGTCGTTTTTTACCTCGCTATTCTGCGTATACCACGTTTGGATCACGACTCTTTTCGCGTTTTTTCTTTCCCATAGAGGATACTATCGTTGCAGTAGCAGCAAGGGGTGCCCGGCGAGGAAGCAAGTGGAGAGAAGCCGACTCGATCCGACGGTCCTCTCGGTGACGTACGCTTGCGATCACAACCACCCATGGCCTGCCGCGAGGGCCCCACCATCCGGCGGATCGGCGACCTTACTGCCGGAGGAGGAGGAGAAGAAGCCGGAGACGGAGACGGAAATCGACGACGGGGAGAAGTTCGAGCTGGACGGAGGAGCTATGCTGGGGGACAGCGACGCGTGCTGGTTCGAGTCCGCCATCCTGCCGGAGACGCTCGAGATGAATGGCGGGGAATTGGGGAGCCTCCAGATCGACGACTGTGGTCTTGGCGTCGGTGCGCCTGCTGGATTTGGAGAGGACGACGACTTCTTTGCGGATCTTGACGAGTTGCCGGAGAGTTCGGTGGTTTTCCGGCGAGGCGGCGTCTTGAAAGAGGGGACAAATTTTGGATAAGTACTTCTTTTCAGAGGTTCTCTTCCCATTTTTCTATTCTTTCTCTCCTTTTGTCATCTTTCTATACGTGGAAGATTTAACGTTTAAGAAGCAGTCTCTCTCTCTCTATATATATACTTCAATTATCGATCTAAGCCGCTCAGCTGCACTTGTTGGTACATCTCTAAAATAGCTTTCAATGAACCTGGAGGGTTCAGATCTCTCTAGCTCTCGTGGATTTTGCGGATTTGGTGTAGAATAGGAAAGAAATGAAATGAGCAAGAAAGGATGTATGGGTATATTGTGTGTATGAGAGAAAAAAACAGAGACAGATAGAGGTGTTTGTGGTGTGTATGAGCGCACGCAATAATCAATTGGATGGAGAAAGTTGCATATTTCCTTTGCTTGAGATATGGATTCTTGGAGGAGGGAATGACTAGATTTCTGTTTTGGGTTTATGGAGAATGGAGAAGAGTGGGGAAGTAGGATTCTCTTCACATGGCCGTTTAGTATTGAAAATTGTGTTTGGAAGGTATAAGTCTTCATGAGTTGGCTTTGTTTATTTGGCGATACTTCATGCTGCTGGGGAGCTGGGATATATACGTGCAAGAAGTTTGGTATATATTAGCAACATTACATGCTAATATATCTAACAAATCTCAACCATCCCATTTGTCATCTCAAGCTTATTTTTTGAAATTTCAATCAATATTTCTAAATTTAAGGAGGGAGTTCATAATTGATTTTTTAAATTAATTATAGTTGCTTATATATATATATATATATATATATAGAAGCTTGGTATATGCTAGTATATTTAAACAAATCTCAACGATATGCTAGTATATTTAAACAAATCTCAACCATCAAATTTTAAATTAAAAGGATGGTTGGTTGATATTTACATTTCAAAAGCAAAATATATACTTATATTTTTGTAATAATTAATTTAAAAGCAATTTTTACTTTTTGAATTTAAATCTCAACTAGCTATCTTTCAAAATGAATGATTTTGATGATGTTGGGTGTCAAATTCTTGACCACCAACTTGAAGGTGCTTGTGTGTTGACTTTGGTCAGGAAAGCCATGGTTCTTTGTTAGTTAATCTAATATTAGATTATCCATTATTAGACTAATGTCAGTTTTTCTACTTTTTGTGATAGAGTCGTTTTCTTAACCATAAATGAGGTTCGTAAATGCTGATAATTTAATTTGATTAGTCTTTGTATTTACGATGTCAAATCCCAGAATAATTATAATCATCTCTTATCCCCTTTCAAAAGCATCAACATAATCTCAAGAAAAAAAACCATCAATATGAGTTTGATTTTTGGAAAAAATTGGTGAGCTTTTTTAATTTAATTTTTGCATGTCTTTGCATCAGTGATTTAACAAGATACAAGTCGGTCCATTAATTACAAAGTGAAGCTTTCATGGTTCTGTTTGCACTGAGCTTGTTCATGTTTCAGTTCTACTTGAACATGAGCTAGCTCATTGAGCATGCTGAGTTTGGCTTAGATCGTATAAGCTTGTCGCGTAAGTGCTTGCATGTGTACTCACAAATGCTGGTTTGTGTACACATGTTAGATCATGCCAATAAAACCAATTGGGTAGTGTGTTCATGTGAGCGTGCATCAATAAATTGTTAGAAGCGCAAACGAAATAATAGAAGCACACTAAGACAATTTAAGAGAATTCCAAAGAAGAAGAAATTTCACTCATGCTTTAAAAATTGAAATTATGCTATATATATATATATATATATATATATATATATATATATATATATATATATATATATATATATATATATATATATATATATATATATATATATACCTTGAAACATGTGATGAACACATTTTTTCTGACTCCTTTACCTATGATTATTGATTAAACTTTAGAAAAACTAAAAAACACTTCACAATTTCCTAGAGCTCTATTATGACCTAGGTTATTAAACATACCTAATAATATAAAGAACCTAAAAGGCACTTCTTTAAAAAAAACAAAATCTTCTAGATAGACTACAACCAGCTCATTATTCTAAGTGAGCTTGGTTTACAAGAAATCTTTCCATTTTTCAACTGTCTCCCTTAAACCAAACTCAGTGTAATCTTGTTGATCATTTTCTTGAGCTTAAAAAACTCAAGTATAGTCTGTTCAAAGTTGAATAAATCTCTTATCAAATGATACTTAATGTTTACATGCTTGCTTCTCTCATGAAACATTGGCTTTTTTGCTAAGGCATAACTTATTGTCACCATTGCATGCTCTTGCCTGTGATGTAACTCTACTAACATTTGACATGACCCAATTACTTGAGTAGCACAATATATCGTAGTTATATATTTTGCTTCTGCAGTAGATAAAGCTACTATTTGTTGCTTGTGCCATATATATGAGGAGTCTTGGACTGAAGCAACAAGATACGAGGTGTTGCAACAAGAGAAGACAATTGTGAGTCAGTTTTTACTCTATAATTAAGCCTCTTTTGCTGACCCAAATGATAAAAAATCCATTTTTAATCTCCATATTGTAACAATTTTCAAATAATTGTCCCATGCTTACAAGATTATCATGACAACGAGAAACATAATGTCAGAAATGGATTGGACCAACCTATTCTTTATCGTGATGTTAATCGATTATTTTCTATGATAGAAATCTTCGAGTTGTTCTCAACTTAACTTTTGACTATTAGGTAATATTGAGCTTTGAGAATAGCTCCCTATCACCACAAATATAATTGCTATATTTTGTGTCTAAGTATCAAACATTTTTTTGGTTCTCCATAGTAGCATTATAGGTAAACAAAGCTTCATCACTCTTATTGTCCGCAACTGTGACATAAAAATCTGAACTTTCACCATCTTACTTTTACATGTAGACTTGTAATGTCCATACCTTTTGCATTTATAGAATTAAATATTTGACTTATCCTTTTGTTATCTGACATTCTTTTCTTGTTGCATGTATTCCTTCTTTCATTTAGAGGGATCATTTCCCTCATCTTGTAACAACGGTTGACTTTACAAAGCCTCTTCCACAGTATTTGAATTTTCTTGAGTCGTTGCTCAAGGACTTCTAGAGAGTCCATTGATAGATAAAGTAGAGAGATCTCAAGATTCTTCAATAGACGTTATGATGTTTCGAAATTGATACATTTAAATAAGAAGAATCTTTTCAACCATCTGTTTGTCATTTATAGTCTCACTGTTTCATTTAATTTGTAAGAGCCACGTCCATGAGAAATAATCAGAAAATGATTTGGACTTCTCTATTTGAAGAATCTTGAATTGTCTAGGGAGAGTCTGAAGACTTTCTGGGCTTTCTCAATTTTCTTCTAAGCCTTGATGTGAATGCCTCATTCCTCTTTCGCCATCGATGCTCTTTTAGTGCCAAATTATTTGTAGTTGTTGGTTTCACAAATCCTTCTTTGATGACATATGTCAGCTCCTGAAACACAAATAATACATCTATTTAGATTCTTTAATGCTCAACATTTTTCTCTTCAAACTTTGGGATTTGAGGTTAGACCATTGGAGAACTACTCACATAAGTCATTTGAGAATTTTCAAAGAAACTAGTCCTGATACCAAATAATGGAAACACAATAAGACATAAAACTCAAGAGAAAGCAAAGGAAGAAGGAATCTCACTCATGGTTCATAAATTGAAATTACTTCATATTTATAGGACTTAAAATATAAATGCTAACACATTTTTCTATTACTCCTTTACCTGTTCCTATGACTATTAATTAAACTTTAGAAGAACTAAAAGGCACTTGTCAATTTTCTATAATGCTATTATGACCTAGGTTACTCAATGTAACTAATAATATAGAGAACCTAAAAGACACTTTTTGGAAAAAAAAAAATCTTCTAGATAGACTAAAACCAACTCCTTATTATAAATGAACTTGGTTTTCAGGAAATCTTTTCATTTTCTGATATAAACTAATTTGACAAGGTTGTGAATTTGATGAAAACCATGTTAATATGAATTAATTGGAATTTTGGTAGGGTATAGTTGTCGTTAAAAGGACCAAATTTTGGAGAACCCCTTCCTTTTGAAAGGTGAGGGTCTCTCTTACTCTCTCACTCTCTCTTGTCACACACACGCAAACAAAGAGTGTTGCATCATATGCTTAAAGATCATTGTTAAAGCTCCTTACTGGTTGTGCGTGTGGAATGCCTGATTAGAAGTTCAAAATGGGGTTTCAAGTATGCACATTCCACGCAATCGCAAACACTGGGTGGGTTCACAGAATACACATGGACTTGCTCACGTTGTTTTGTTAGGGAGAATATGTGGATACGTATTAGTGGCAAACATATGATCCACAATCAACACACTCATGTTCCTCATGTTGTGTGTTTGCAAAAACTACCTTAATGGTGTATTTGATACAAGGTTTCAGGTGGATCGGAATTTTGATTTTAGGTGTTGCGATGTCAAGCCCACATTAATATCATATGGAATCGTGGATGAGGGTCGAACTATACGTAACTTATTTTTTACCAAAAATATAGCCCATGTCTTGCAGTGAGCCACAAGATTTGGACCCAAGCTACAATTCTTCCCTCGATCTTTCTTTCTCTCTAGTTGACACCTTTCCAACCTACGGTTCTTCCCTGTGTAACAAGAAAGGCTTGATGTCTTTCTCTTCATTGATTGTTCTTCCAAGCTATCATTCTTTCATCTACCATACAAAACATTTGATGTCTCCCTTTCTGTTGTCCTTTAAAGTTATCGTTCTTCCCTCTACCATATGAAACCCTCTATGTCTCTCTCTTCCCCTAATCACCCTTCTTCCTTGCTTTTTCTTCTCAGTGCCAAATGATTGCATGTTATATATTTTATTGTTCTTCTATTGAGTTTTGTTGGAGGGTAAATTTAAAGAAGACGAGTATAGACATGAAACCCTCGGTTCCCATTTTCAATTTCATATATAAATCAAACACGAAACTATAGTTCCATAAAACCATGGTTACAAGCCCATATAGGTAACAGTATCAAACACACCCTAAGGACCATAGAAGGGCTATAAAAAAATGATGCAAAAATGTGTTGCTCCCTTTCTATACTCCAAGCACTTGAAGTCGCAAACTCTCTTGCTTTTTCATGTAATGTATCCGTCTCATACAATGTATAATGATCGAATCGATACAATTCAGGTGTGTCATGTTCACCAAGAACAAGGATTGAATTAAAATATGCACAGCCTATTTCCTTATCCATTTAAGCTACAATAGCCCCTTCCTGGCATTGGTTTCCATCTCTATTATTTGATTATATCCTTCATAAATCCCCTTACTATCAAAGAAAAAGAATTGGTGATAGACAACAAGTCCACTTTGTATTGTACCCTATTCTTTTTCTTTTTCTTTTTTGCTTTTAAATAATTTTCAGCATTTATATTTTAAATTAACTTTTTAGTAAAATTAACTCTACTTATTCTATCATTTCGTACGATACAATAATGACACTTCCCTTAGAACACATTGTTGGTCTGCAGTCGGCCGTACTCCGGTTCATCACTGGAGGTTACCTAAGTCGCAATGGAACGTGGATCCAACTTAAAGGGGAAAGGAAGGTGATGTAGTTGTATACAGTTTCTCTCATATGGCTTATACAGGGAAAATGGTTTTCACAATATTTTTCCAATCCTCTATACCCTGTATTCTTTGTACATTATTTATAGACGGCTTCATCTTACAGGTTTTCACGTCTGGGCTTTCCGTTACAAGTCGTTCTTTGTTTTTAATCTTTGTAATGTTACCATTTCTGGTTTAATTTCTGTAACATTACCATTTCTTTTTCATGTAACATTTTACAACCTGAGAATGATCATTTTTTGTTACATCTCTCACTTGGTCATTCGAGCAAAGTATTCTGATATATTGGTTTTGCCTCCTAATTTTGTAGGATTCTTCAAGTTATCTCATGTATAATTGTTATTGCAATCATTACCCATTGTGTGGTTTCTTACCTGCACAACAATCAAACCCACTTGGTCATTCGAGCCAAGTAATATGACATACTAGTTTTGCCTCCCATTTTTGTACGGTTCTCTAAGTTATATCATATATGATTGCTATTTCCATCATTACCTGTTGTGTGGTTTCTTACCTACACAACAATAAAACATATCTCAAACCCATATTTATAACATGATTTGAGAAAAGATCTTCTATTATGCCTTTAGTTAAGGGGTCTACCAACATGTCATTAGTTGGCATATATGAGATGCATATTTTCTTTCTCTTAACCATATTATGAACATAGTAGTATTTAACCATTATAGGCTTGCTTTTAGAGTTATCAACTTCACTCTTAATTAGAGTAATTGTTGTATTGTTGTCATAATAAATGACAACCAATTTGTTGGTTATATCCAACTTCAAATCACGTATGAAGCGGTTTATTCAAACGACACTAGTTGCAGGCATACAACAAGCCATATACTCAGTCTCCTATCTATGCAATGCTACATAACCTTGTTTCTTACAGGCTCAATAAACAGTTCCACCTCTAAATAATATTATTTGACTTGAGGTTGATTTGTTGTCATCTTTACTCCCAACAAAGTCATCATCTAAGTATCCTACCACTTTCAGTTCATCTTCTTGAAAACATAATTTCAAGTCTTTTGTTCCTTTAAGATATTTTAGAAACCTTTTCAAAGCTATTCAATGTTGCCATCGAGGATTACTTTGATATCTACTCATAAGACCAACAACGAAGCTCATGTCAGGTCTTGTACATAACATACAACAAACTTCCCATGGCTTGTGCATAAGAAATATTAGGCTTATCGTCTCCTTAACCGGGACAATCAACCTTACTCAATTTAACCCCTTTCGCAATGGTTGTAGATGCAGACTTGCATTCACCAATTTTAAATTTCTTGAAAATATAATCAATATATCTCTCCTGATTTAAGCATAGAAGTTTAGATTTTCTGTCTCAGAAAATCTTTATACCCAGGATATAGGATGCTTCCCCCATATCCTTCAATTCAAATATTGAGTTTAACCATTACTTTAATCTATCTCAATGGATTCAATTTCCTGTCCATAGTTTTTTTTCAGTCTAATGATTGAGATGAGTCAATAGGTTGCCGATATGTTAAGTTATTGGTCAACTCATCTAAATCCACCGAATTGTACTTTCTCTGCAAGGTAAGTGTGATAATCCTTATAGGACAATATTACCGTAGGTCTTTTATGTCCACTTAAAGTTTTGATTTGTTCAATAAGATCATATATGGGTTCAAAAGATGATTGATTTAGATCTATTAGATCATCAACATACTTATCTTCATTATCAAGGATGTCATTCTTAGTATCCTCTAGGAATTCAACATCCCTACTCTCTATGAGTCCATGGTCCTTATGATAAAACTGATATCCCTTAAATCCTTTAGGATATCGAAATATACATCTTATCTTCAAATATACATCTGATATCCCTTAAATTCTTTAGGATATTCAATGTCAACTATTTAGCTTATATGTTTAGAGTGATCAATGATCTTTACATAAGCGATAGATCCCCACCTCCTAAGATGACTTAGGTTTGGTTGAGTCTTGTGGCTCGGCCTCATCGCATTTGTCTTTTGGCTGAGTCTCACCTATCTTCTTTCTTGTTCTGCCTTCTGGTTGAGCGTTGCCTCTATGCTTTCTTGCTCTGCTTTATGGTTGAGTCTCGCCGCTGTTCTTTCTTGCTTTGCTTTCTTACTGAGCGTTGCCTCTCTGATTTCTTGCTCTGCCTTCTCTTCTTATGCAGACCTCAGACCTCTCTTTCCTTTCTGCCGAAAATAATGTTCGGCAACCTCTTCTTTTCTCTTTTTTTTATTTATCTAAATTATTTTATTTGTGTGTAGGTTCCCGACATGCTAGGCCAAGATACTAATGTTAGTTTACAGTCAGTCGTGTTCTGATTCGTTGTCGGAGGTTGCCTCAGTCGCAACAGAACGTAGATCTGGCTCGAAAGGGAAAGGAAGGTGATGTAGTTGTATACAGTTTTCTTCATATTGCTTACGGAGGAAAAATGATTTTCACATTATTTTTCCAATCTCCTATACTCGGTATTCTTTGTACAATATTTATAAACGACTTTATCTTCATGGTTTTCATATCTAGGCTTTCCGTTACAAACTTTTATTTGTTTTTAATCTATGTAACGTTATCAATTTTTGTTTAATTTCTATAATGTTACCATTTCTCTTTCACGTAAAGTTTTACAGCCTGAAATGGTCATTTTACTTTACACACTAGAGAGAATGTCAAATATAACACCAGCCTAGAATGAGAGTTGACTACTTCCACCTCAAGTAACATACAAATATACATTTACATCAATAACGAACATCTAACAATGTTCAGAATTTGGAAATCCTGGTTGAAGTACCAACTGCCATATCAAACTAGAAATCAAATACAGCTTTTCTGCGCATCAAGCAGAGGTGCAAACCCTGATTCTCTGGCCCAAAACAAGAAGTGCAAGTCTAAATTTGAGGCATAAGATATTCAAGACTAGAGTACATGAAGCCAGCAGACCTTCCAGTTCCAGCTATTGTTTAGCTCGAGCAGCACCCATATCTCTTCAATAAAGATGCATCATCCTTGCCTCTGATATCTATGCTCTCCCCTCTCCTCGGCAAACTGATCGAAGTTCCGATCTCGCCACCCTCAACGGCTCTCCTAATCACAATACGATATATCTGTGTTAAGACTTCAGCGAATGCGTTCTCTACGTTGGTGGCTTCCAGTGCAGACGTCTCCATGAAGTAAAGAGACTCACGCTCGGCGAAAGATGTCTCGTCCTGAGTAGGGACCGTGATCAGGTGGCGAACATTCGATTTGTTACCAATCAACATCACAACAATGTTTGGGTCAGTGTGGTCTCTCAACTCCCTGAGCCACCTCTCAGCATTTTCAAATGTAGCACGCCGGGTGACATCATACACCAGCAGTGCACCAACTGCTCCCCTGTAGTATGAACTTGTAATGGCACGGTACCTGCACTCATCAAAGAAAATATTTGGAATTCTACGTGCAAGTACATACATACGTACATAGTAACATACGTATAGAGAGAGGGAAGGAAGGATATGCACATGGACTTTCGTGTGACACTAGTGCGCACCACGACATCAGCCACTGACCACTGACGCCCTCCTCCCGCTTCCCCCCCCTCCTTGTCTCACCCTACGTATATGTACATACTTGAGGGTGGTCGCCATGGTGGCAGAGACAGCCATTTTGACCACTGGTGGTGTTTAATCAGAGTAATTAGA
The DNA here is from genome assembly GCA_036023115.1 of Brasenia schreberi. NCBI lineage: Eukaryota > Viridiplantae > Streptophyta > Magnoliopsida > Nymphaeales > Cabombaceae > Brasenia > Brasenia schreberi. The sequence goes on along the minus strand of JAYKKT010000092.1, from coordinate 9,535,174 downwards.
GTAGAGGAAGATGATTGAGGGCAGAAAAGGGTGATTCAAGCAGTGGAAGGTAGTAAGAGGTGTGATGCATAACTAAAACTTTGTATGCATCTCTTTCTCTCCATATATATTATAGAGAGAAGATAGGTTATACTGAATGAGTTTGATAATTAGTACTCAATGTAAAAATTGGGGGCTGCCAGTGCAATAAGTGCAATGTGGTCCATCACTTTCTACTATTTTATAACTATTGAATACGATACTTATTGAGTATAACCTATCTTCTCTCTTTCTCTCTCTATATAATATATATGGAGAGAGAGATACAGGGGAACGTCATCATGCAAGCATATATGACATACATTTGCAAATGGAAGGCGAGATAGCATTGTTCAGTGGAGACATCATTAAGCAAGTATGTCACATACATTTGAAAAAAGGAAAGAAGCAGGCATTACAGAGGCGGGTAATGTGCATTTAAAGTTCCTACTGTAAGCATCTAGCCATGACATAATTTCCATCCAGGCACTGTTCATGCAGAACGCACACTGACGGTGGCTAAGGCAGTACGAAGACGATACCAGCCCAAGGTGAAAACCCAACCCGATAAAACCACGATGAATCATCAAGAAGGACTTCCTTTTCTTTTCCGATAAGCAGGGTGGGGTTAGGCAGACCCCTACCAGATGCACACCCAGGCATTAAATTCCCAACCTACTCTCAGAGAGCAAAACACCCTAACCTTGATCTTTATGCCCATTTTGGAGCAATCCTCAATGAAGGGATGCCCGTCGTTCTTAGTGGAGAGGCAGATTTCTTCCTGAGGATGAGGCATACAGCACCATTTGGCCCACTTCACCCAAGTCCGGAAGGTTAAGCATTACGCATAGACCATTCCTCAAAAGAATTATCAACTTTTGATAATTATCGCCTATAAGGGACACAAATAAGCTCAGTGAGTTCATTACCTACCGATGATTAAAAAATGTTTTCCACCAGATGGATGTTATCAGCAAAGTTGTTCTGGAGTACCAAACGTACAATTAAATATGCACTCCAAGTGTCAGCTCACCTGGCAGGGGTCACGACTCACAAGATGAAGGTTATGAGTTCCATACACTGGGTGTGCTTACCTCGCTTCGGCACCTGTTGCAACCCATATATACATATATATATACATATACATATATATACATATATACATATACATATATATATATATATATATATGTATATGTATATATGTATATATATACATATAACGGGATTCCTAGCCTAGGAAAACGGCAGCTTACCAAATGAAATATAGTTTGACCTAGATATAGAAGAACAGATTCAACAGATGAATTGGTTTTATCATAATACCTTACATATACTTGTAAAAATAGATATATAATCATGATAAAGAAGATTTGCTGATGCCTGCATATAGCTGTCCATTCAGGACCAGCAGATCCTGAACTGATTAAATAATGCATGTCCTACAAAGTAACAGCAATAGAAGTCGAGAAGATCAAAATGTGAAATGGCCAAGCATGCATTATGCTATGCATTGTCGGTTCAAGTTTTATTTAGCTAATTTAGTTTGCCTCAAGAAAATAGCTAGGGTACAACATCTTCCAATGAATAGAGTAAGTTGAATACCATGAGATTGAACACAAAGTTGGTTGAGTAAAGGATCATTCTTAGCAGCAATCAAACTCTTCACTTGGTGTAAATCAAACAGAACCAATTCATATGAATCGAGTGGCATATATGTCTTTCATGAAACCCTTTTTACAAAGAATAAGTTAAGAAACCCATGTATAAGGCATATGAGTTCCCCATAACCTTAAAGAGACTATCAGACTAACTGCCAAGTGCATTTAAGTAAATTACAAGAATTAACAAGAAATCAGATAAACCTAATCTTCTCGTGAGTCATCGAAACAGGGTCCTCTAAACAATCAGATTTGGATTCCGTTTACATCCAAATATGAATCTGATAGGTAATCCAAATCCAATAGGTTATCACACTGTAGACTGTACATGGGTTTGATTCAGTAATGGTAAGATCCGACCAGAGTTCTCTGGTAATACTTGCTGACATCGCTCTGTCAAAATCTTCCCTCTATTTTGCTTTTAATTAAGGATGTATTATATCAAGTTATCCATCTTGCAACCAAATATATACACAGAGCATGGGAATTAGGATCAATATATCACACGTTTTAATCAATAGGCAAGATTTACATCGGTGCCAGACTCGAGACTTTTGTTATTAACATAATTTACCCACATCCAGATGATAACATGCTTAGGCTGAGCTTAAACGCATACATGTGCTTTACTTGACATATTCCTTCACCCTTGACACATAAATGATATGAATGGCCGTAACCATGCAACTCATGCATGTGCCAAAATCTAATCTCAAAGAAGCACATCCTTGATGTATAAATGACCATTCTCACATGTCATGGGAGTTGAAACCACAAGACGGAGACCGATTTCGCCAATCTTGGGCAAGGAGCAATCTCAATGCCTTCGATCTCAAAAACCAAGAAGCAAATTCATCCAAATAGCTCCTAATCAAATCTCTAAAGCTCACTCCAGCAGTAATCTACAGTGTCTAATCCATAAACCATGTGACTGCTTAGGAACTAAAGAGCATGAAGCAACGAACCACCTTAGAGGCACCACGTCAACTTAGACCGCCATTTTTGGCAAATAAACTACAGATCAGCTATAGTAAAGGTCCTCAGCATAAAGCTCAAACATAAGCACCACAGGTTATGTGAAAGAGCACCAATACATCAAAGCCATAAGATTTTTAATATTTACGACCAACAGAGTTATAATTCCATTAAGCGCCTTAAATTCCGAGTTCTCGTAAACTCTGAATATATAATAACCTAATAAAACATCAACTCGTCACTTGCCTACTTTATGTTTTTAAACTTCAATAGAAATCATCTTCTTGCGACAGATCCAAAAGACCAAGGGGAAAATGAGCAAGTAGGGCAACTTAACAGCCAGAACATTTATTATCCCTATGCCCCAATTATGCATACAACAACTTCTAAGTGGATTCCTCAACTTCCAAGCAGAACCCATCAAATCGTGATTAGTCAAGCAGTAATTGCAATAGATAATCAATAGTAAAACAATTAAATCCAGCCATACATCCAATAAAACCCTCAAAAACCCCAAATGGAAATCATGTAAGGAAGTTCAAGATCCACTAATGAGAATCTTAGAATGCCATCTTTGCCAACAAGGAAATTAGGTAATTTGAGGAGAATGGAATGGAATCTAATACTTTTCTTGACCGGCGGTGTCCCAAATCTGAGCCTTGATGACCTTGCCATCAACGTTGAGGCTTCTGGTAGCGAACTCCACGCCGATGGTGGACTTGGACTCCAAGCTAAATTCGTTCTTTGTGAACCTTGACAGCAAGTTTGACTTTCCTACACCCGAGTCCCCAATCAATACCAACTTGAAGAGGAAGTCATAATCGTCACCCGCTCCGTACGAAGCCATCTCTCTCTCTCTCTCTCTCTCTCTCTCTCTCTCTCTCTCGCACGCACACACACACAGGCACACACACAACAAGAGGAAGGGAAGATACCCACAAAAAATTAAACAAAGAGGACTGCTCTTTCGCGGAGTGCGTGTCTGAAGGACAACGGGAAGATACCGACAAAAAGCTAAAATAGCTACTCTCTTTCTCTCTCTAAGAACCTTAAATAAACCACAAACGAAAGATGCCCAGAAGGAGATTAAACCAGAAAGAGACTCGAAACGGTCTGAATCTGCCATGCATGTGTTCCTGTATGGTTTCCCCCTATCGCGCGTCATCTTTATTGGACTTTGTATACATTACCTTTATGTGGGGATGGAAACACTGGCCTAGTGGGTGGGGCTTCACCGCAGCCAGCAACGTATCACCCATAAATGTCTTCAATTTTTGTTCGGTGGAAAGAGATAAATACTCTTCTATGATTCTATCAAAAGGAAAGAGATAGATAATCAATAATGTGATTAAAAGAATGCCTTTATTTTACCTGCAGAAATCAGAAAATGGGAGGATTGTAGAAGTTTCTTCTTTTTCAAGGAAGAGGGGATGGAGATCGTGCAGAAATAACGTAATTTTTCATAAATTTGCGGATTTATCAATTTCATAGAGAGGAGCTCTACTGCTTCGATTTTGAAATTTTAGATGGCGAATGATGAATTGGGTTGAAGGGTCGTGCCACTTCTGGTTCATAAAAGGAGGTAGACCGTGACCCGAACCAGTTTTTTTTCCTTTGGTCACCGTTTTAAACCAGGCTGGTACTGATCAGGTCGAGGCTGACCCGACTTTGAAATATATATAAACATGTTCGTAAATACACATGGTGATGCTTTCTTACACTCTAGTGTCATACTCCTACGTTCAGGAGCGGATTTAGGAATTTTATCCCGAGGTGGCCGGTAGCAGCTGGTGGACAAGAACGGAGAGCATTTGAGAGAGAGAGAGAGGGGGGTGTACAGGTGTCCCTCATGTTGCAAGGGAACGGGACCATAAATGGAAACAAAAACGAAATCTGAGAAATGGTAAATCTTTAAAACTTAGGAAACAAGGAAACATATATAAATATATACATATAAAATAAAATGAATTTAATATCTAATTTCATTAAATTGATAATATAAAAAATTCATTTACTTTTAAGCATTATTGTCAAGAATTGCATCCCTCTTTTTCACCGAAAAATATAAACACCCATTCTCCGGCGCAAAGTCTATAACAAAAGTAAGCAAGTGATAGCAATCACGGTAGGGTATTGGATTGAAAACAAGAAAGAGAGTCTAAGGGTTTGGTTCTACCGCTTTCAATATGTAATCCAATCAAACACCATTTTCCAGTTCAATTCATGATTCAAATAACAAGACTTTTTCCACACTAGTGGGATAACTTAATGGATTCTTTGATGCCACAGAGCAGGATCTTATGCAAATATCAACTCAAACTATTAGGTTGATTTCAGTGTATGATTCGTTCTTTTTTTTTTCCTTCAGCAATTTTTGCAAGTCAATTTAGCAATGATAAAGCTGGGGTACGTCTGTGAGGCAGATTGGAAAATACAAGCTGTTGCCACCTCTAAAAAGTGCAAAGGTGTTACCTCCAAATGTCTTGTTGCCTCTGTGCAGCGTGACCAACCCTGGCTTTAGGGTTGACTCATAAGTTAAAGGTCATGAGTTCAATACCTGGGACGCTCGTAGGTTTCGGCCTCCCCATTATACCAAAAACGGGCAAAACCGCAGAAAGGGCCACCACTCCCTTAACTAGGTGACAAAAACTATGATTTGAAGGAGGTCGCGAGTTTGACACCCATTGTAAACATCTGGTCAAGGATATGCTAATTTCATGTTTCGGGATGTCTCCGTGTCGTGTCATTTTGTAAGAAAACCTAAACCTGATTCGTCTTCATGGTCACTCTAGTACGGTATTTTTTTCGTGTCACTTTTAGTGATCGCTAACGTGTACTCCCGTGTGTTTTGTCATTTAATTGTTACTTTTACCAAAAGTTAAAGGCCTGTCACGAGACAGACCCATCCCGACCCAACGAGTCGGGCTAAAATTAAGCTGACTCGACCTGATTCAACACGACATGGTAAGACCCAGGACGAAATCAGAGACCTCCAACGCAGCCAACCAGATCAAGGACCGGCTCAAGCTGCGGCAGGTTCGAGTTCCGGGTGTCATCGATTCTCAACCTTCTCGGGCAGGTTAGTGTCCTGCAGAATCTTGCACACAGTTTCCGGTCCATAACCAAAAGTTTTGAAAAGCTACAACCCGAAACTAGGTGGTGGTAATCTCAGACACAACATAAGTACCCGACACGAACACAATCAGACAAGCTGGCACCAAAATGCCTTTTGTTGAGGTTCATCTTGTGATTCGAACAAATCAACCACACGAAAACCTTCTGGCACGAGTCTTGTGATCGAACAAGGTTTCGTCTACCGTGAGGTTTCTTTTCCTTTTTTGTTCTGACACTGTGTTTCTGAAAGTCGTCTGTGTGACTTGATTCAGGTTGTGCATTGATTAGACAAGACACGAACACAATAAGAAAATCTGGCACCAAAATGACGTTTCCTGAGGTTCATCTTGTGATTCGAAGAATGCAAATGCTCGAAAACTTCTGGTAATCGAGTGTTAACGATAAAAAAAATGTGGCATTTTATCGCCTTTTTTATCTCAATTTTTCCCCACACAATGTGTCGGAATGTGATCAGTGTGATTCGGTCCAGGTTGTGCATTGATTAAACCATGAAGATGGCACCAAGGATCATTATGATGCAGTTGAAAGGCCCAGCAAAGCCATGTTTGCTGTTGCACATTTCTCTCCTCAAACTTTTGCAACTTGACCAAGTTGCTCATTCATATCTTACTAAATGAGCTTTCCAAGAACCCATCAAGGTTCTGCTTGGGAGCTGAAATGGGCATTGACAAATGAGAATGGGGATTTGGCAAATCAAGGATTTGGTTTTAGGGATGGCAGTTTCAGACACGAAAACCCAACATGAACATGACAAGAAACTTCCGAGTTCATGCCCATCCAAAGTGACAAAAAGAAAATAATTAGGTTGTGTTCATATTGTTGTGTTGTGACACAACAGGGATATGAAGTGGAATGACCTGGAACATGAAATTGCTGACAATTACACGCACACCATCAAACTCAGGAAGCATGACCTGAGAAGTCTGTTTGTGTCCTTACAAGTGACATGAAAAGGATTGCATATTGATCGGGTTGACCTGCTTTGACATGACATGAATATGATGCAAAACATGAAATTGCCACACCTAGCATTTGCCTATGCATTAGTTGTTTTAGTATCCAAATGACTAATGCATGAATGAGATCATATTGTTTTCACGTTTACCTGTTTCGTCACAAACACAAAATCACTCAAACTGAAACACAAGCTGTATATTTCAGACATGACATGCTTGACACAAACATGACCAAATAATCCACGTTCATGTCCACCTCAAATATCATGAAAATTTCTGATCATTTTCGGTTGACCTGCTTTTACAGAACCACAAACACAACCTCAAACATGAAATAGCGACCCAACATTTGGTAAGCGCGTTAGTCACTTGAAACCCATTGCAGAATTTCTGCGTAACATTAACACTGTCAAATTCTTAATCACCAACGAGATCTATCTAGGTTCACAACACACATTTAACTCCAAAAAACAAGATCATGTTCGATGTAGAGTAGATATCATATAACCAATTGTGGAAATATCATCGTCTCATTCTATTATGAATGTTTTCTTCCTGTACATTTCAAGCACTTGGGACGTTTCAACAATGAATGATTAAGCAGATAAGCTACCCAGAGCATTAGCTCACCTAGCAGGCGACTCCACCCACGAGATCATTGTCAGGAGTTCGTTACCCAGGGCATGCATACCTGGCTCTGGCCTCCTCATTGTAACCAAAAGAACAATAATAAGCAGATAAGCGGGGGCTTCAATCTTAACACCCAGTTGTCACAAAAAAAATGAGAAGAATGATACAGCAACCATCAGAGCCAGCAACTTCTTCAACATAAGCCATGACAAAAGGTTCTCTATCCAAGCAACTGTTCGAGCATCAAAGAAGAAACTGAGGAAAACAGACAGTTCAAATCATGTAATGTGTTTCTTTTGGTAAAATTATGGGAAATGTAGAACCATTCAGGTAAAGATGAAAGACAATTCCTGATTCCTCCTCAACAGCAGTCAACCAACTTGGTTGAGAAAATTCAATTTCATGTGACTTGGTGAGTAACTACAGTAATTAGTAATAGATCACTTTCCTATCGTATCATTTTGAGTGAAAAAAACAGTACAGAAAGATCAGCAAATAAATCTAAAACAGATACTGAGAAAGTTACAACCAAAATCACCAGAAGCATCGTAATTTGAAATGTCTACACGAAAAGCTTACCCTGATGATCAATTATGCCTATTTGAAATATTTATGTCAAGCTTCCTCATTCATATCATCCATATTATCAAGAATTACATATTTTGTGGTCCCAATATCGTGCGGTGATCCAATAAACTCTCCACTTTCATTGGAGCCTTTCTGCAGCTTCTGGTACCTGAAGGCACAAGACGATTAGTTTTTCCTTTCCTTTATGTTCATGTGCTGCAATGCGATTTATTTGAAAAGAATGTCCTTGAGCCATGTGGCAAGCCCTCTGAATCTTTACCAAAATCCAGTAGTTTAGAGCTTGAAATAATAAATTTGACTTGCTAAATTTGAAGAGAGAAATTGTGAATAATACAATTCTTGCAACTATTTTAGCCATACTGGTTATTGTAAATAATCATTTCTCTCTTTAAAACAAAACAAACAAAACAACAATTAAGCCTTTTCCCATACTAGACGGGTCGGCTACATGGATTCTTTGTTTCCACAGATCCCTATCGTGTGCCATGTTAGCAGTTAACTCCCAATAAGCTAGATCATTTTTTATTGTTTCTTTCCAACACTTTTGTGGTCGTCCTCTACCTCTTCTAGATCATTTCTCTCTTTAAGGAAGAATTTTTATCCCAGCATTCAGATGGCATTTATATATCAGTTTTATATAAATTAGTCAAAAACATTGTACTTACTTGTACCAGTTGAACAAACTGACACCAACCATTATGGTGAAAAGACCCACTCCTTTTAATAAAGTGAACTGATCGTGGAAGTAAAATACTGCAACCTGGCAAAGGAGGTATCAGACTTATATAAATACAAATTGTTAATGATAACTCAAAGATATTGCCCAAGATTTAATGTCACATATGCAATAGCACAAATGACTTGTATTTTCCGGAAGCCACAATAACCTGATATTGTAGCAGTAAAGACCACTTCTCATAAAAAACCAGAGAAAAAAATGAACAATAGATTGGTGCAGCTAAAACGATGGATGCAGAGCAGTGGTCGCAAGTTTAGCGCTATTGCAGGCTTTCAAAAAGGATGGACGCAGAACCGTAGACCGCATAACAATGCAGGCGAGCGCATAAGTATATTACAAATTTATTACGTTTTGTCAGAAACAAAACTGCAAGTTCATGATATTTGGAGACATGAATAATCACCAAAGAATAGAAGGAAATTCACATCAATTAGAATATTAAACTCCCAGCAAAGAATGAGTCAAATAAATCCCTTTTAAAGTGATTGGTGGACGTAAATCAGTATCAAAACATGCACCTCGAGGACAAGCTTGTTCCTTGAATACGAGTCCTACTAGGAAAGAGGCAGAAAGAAGCTCTATTTAAAGAATTACAGTAACCAAAAGAAATGAATGAGTATGCTGCTATATATATATATATATATATATATATATATATACATATGTGTGTGTGTTTGTGTGGTCATGATACGAGACACAGAATAATAGAGTATCTTTTCTTTTACAGAAAGGGAAACCACAGCCAGGTTGGATGACCTTCTTGGGCCATGTAGAACCCTGAGGGATCCCTCCCAACCCATGAGAGCCTGTTCCTAGATCCTTATGGAAACGAAAACACAGTTCAGCAAGTCAATTCATGAATTTTGTGAAAGAAAATTAGCATTAGATTTTTCACAACAAATGAAAAGCTCACGCCAGTGCAAATGGTGCTTCGAAATTTTATGTGGTTTCGTTGATACCCTTCTCCCTCATGGAGGAAATAAGAAATACCCACTTTGGTAAAATATTGAAAGAAATGCACGATACTTCCATCGTTTGACGAAAAAGGAAAAGCCCTACTAAATGACCAAAAGATCTCCATAAGAATTTCAAGGAAAATGGTACCACAATAGTAACGGCTTCCTTGACAACACCTGCGATTGTGACCGTCACTGCACTAGTTGCAGAAACAAGAATGTACTCGATTAAAACCTGCACAGAGTAGAAAAACAATTGAAAACGTGAAAAACAGTGTTGATGAGATCAAACAAGAGTGTATGCATACACTTCTCTGTTACAACTTCTAAATTCATATACAAACTAGTCAAAGATACATCTCAAAATCTACAAATAAATGTCAACTTGAACACAGAGATGCTAAAGGTATAAGCTACTTTACCATAAAAAATGCTAGACCACCTCCAATACTCATCAACAGGCAACTTCAAAAAATATGTGACGAGTCATCAAAGTAGATATTTTGCTTAAAATGAACCCAAGGATCAAATAGCAGTGAGAGGAAAGCAGTAGCCAATGTCATAACTGGAGCAACCGAGCTCATAAAAGTAATTGGATTCTTCAACCCTGAAGAGCACCCAAACATGTATTACTCATTACAGCCACAGACGTGAAATATGATCAGAGTTGAAAGCCAAAAATAAGAATGCTCACCATAAGTTTCCCTCTTCAAGTTGTGGAATTTGTCAGTTATTTCAAAAGCAGAAAAATGTGAGTTAGATTCAAGGAACAAAAATGGAAAGGAACAAATGTTTTGGTGCATGAGGTCGAGGCCCAAAAAAGCAAGCATTAGTTGAGATATGGACCTCACAATGAGATAATGATTATGGTAAGTCACAGATATACTTGAGAATTCTTGCATAACCCAAGTTCACGCATACAATTCCCACATTTTAAAATCCTTTCCAGCTACATATCCATCAGTCAGGTGCTTTCCAGCTACAGATCCATCAGTCAGGTCCCTATTAATCAACAATGGAGGACCTTTTTGCTAGAAAAATTAAAATTAGGTACACATCTGACTATAAAATTAAGGGTGCAAGCAGATTCTGATTCTGATTTATATTACTAGTTAGGCTGTCCATACTTAACTTCGCCCATGTAAAGGATCACCTTTGCATGGCCGGTCCCAAGCCAGAATAAAGGAGGAGGGTTGTGTTAGGCTTCCGATAACCATCGTAAAACTTTGTTGGACTTATCTACTATGGATTCTACAAATTATGATAGGACTTTGTCGAAACAAAGAATCCATGTAGCCGACCCCATCTAGTATGGGAAAAAGCTTAGTTGTTGTTGTTGTAGGTTTTCCATACTTAAACCTGTGACAGATCCGATGCATTTTCAGGCTGTGTATTAGGATTCAGCCTCCCATTGTACAAATAACAAAAACAACATCTAAGCCTTTTCCCGTAGTAGATGTGATTGGCTCTTCAGCCTCCTATTGAAACAAAAAAAATAAAGTCTATAAACTGGCGCCAATTTAACATGGGAACAAGGGTTGTCCCATCTATTGACTGCCTAAATGAGATCCAAGTACAAATTGACACATGAATAGATGAATTAGTTAGTACATGTAATGTATCTGCCATATTTCTGTTTTTCCAGATCAGGGAAAGATATGCCAATGAAAGGCTCTTATATAAAGTTTGCAATTACCCTTGGTCCAGATAACCCTGTTTGCAGACAATGCCTTATAATGTTTGCAGTGCAAGCTGACCCATTCTCTCATTCCTTCTAGTTCTCAATTTGTTTGAATGGATAAGAGTATCAGACAAGAAAAGACCCTATAAATAATGAGGTTATTAGAAATAAATTATGTGTGGCACCAATAGAGGATAAAATGAGAGAATATCGTTTAAGGTGGTTTGGACATATAGAAAGAAGATCAAAAGAAGAACCATAAAAAAGGTATGAAAAACTAGATTTTGAAAGTATTAAAAGAGGTAGAGGACGACCACAAAAGTGTTGGAAAGAAACAATAAAGAATGATCTAGTTTATTGTGACTTAACTGCCAACATGGTACATGATAGGGCTCTGTAGAAACAAAGAATCCATGTAGCCAACCCCGTCTAGTATGGAAAAAGGCTTAGTTGTTGTTGTTGTTGGATAAGAGTATCAGACCTAGTGTCATTCGAGAAACAGGTATGCCTATATCATAAAATGTTCTAGATCCACCACTGCCTCCAACCCTGTTTCTTCATGCTCATCAGGATAACATTCTCTAGTCTCTTGCACATTAAAGTCATGTATACTGCAGAATGAGACGGTTCCACAAGAAAACAATGGTTTAGCAGCATATTCTAAAGTAGTTTTTCTTTAGTACACAACTGGCTTCAGATAGAAACTATTCCAATTTTTGAAACCATGTTCTTGCTCTAATTACATTCACTATTGTTAACTTGCAAGTGTATCCCAATATCTTAGTTACTTATCTCTTCAGTTTAGATTAATGCCCTCTTTGCTTTTTATGGACATGACTGTAGGACCTCAATTTCATCAGGTGGCATGAAGAATTTCTCATGCACAAAAACCCAAACTAGACCTACTTGTGCGTCATTCCAATCATTCACCCATATTTTCAAGGCTTAAAAGTGATTCTAGGCATAATCTCATCTTACTCAAATGTCCTTGCAGATTTAAGTTTCACCCAACCAGGTACTCGACAACCACCTTCACCAGAGCAAGATATTTATGCAAATTATAAGCCCCAAAAGGTATCAGGCTGCAAATCATTTTGTAGAAACTGCATAAATGAAAAGAACACAAAACCCCATGTAGTTGTGAAATTTTACAATAAGCACTCATTTATGCAAAGAGCCAAATTCCACGAAGCAGCTGCTATCAAATGTAGAAGTGTGAAAACAAATTCGGAATATATTACCTGTAACAGAATCTGAGTCATCGACCAACGGAAGCCAGACATAACAGCAGCAAGCATCACAAAAACAAAACCCCAGAACTGAAATTCTGTCTCTTTAGCCACTGCATATCCCCAGAAATTGCGAAGTCCAAACTTTTAGTAAGTTAATAGGAGTTTTTGTAACTTCTTAAATGAACTCTTCATAAAATGTAGCGAGCACCCTTAAGGTCATAAAATAGCACCAACGGCATCATCCAATAATGACACAACATTATGGAATTTCACCTACAAAGATTAACTGGCAGCAAATGAAGGTGAACCTATACACAACCTAATTAACACAAGAACGTATGAGCTTGAAAATACCTTCAAGACAAGGTACCAACCTGTTAAGAGGACTCCACTAGAGATTATGAATACGATCCCTAGCAGCTTAAGGCTTGGAGCTTCCAACCTTCATATCATTTAAATCAACAAGCAAATGTAATCACCTAAATAGGAAGAACGGTTTTCTCATATTTTATAATGAGACTAAGGATACAAGAAGATATGGAAGTTCCATAAAGGTCAGCTAAGAAGTAACAGATATGGAAAAGCAGACACTTACTTGAACGCAAAAGCAAGCAAGAGGAGGAATACTGGAGATGCAGATTTACACTGTAGAAGGAGCATTTAGAATAAGTGTTCATAAAATGTCAAAGTTAAATCCTGTTAATAGATGATGAAATTGGCAGAAACGCTTAAGAGAAAGGTCACCATAGTAGCAAATGTGACGGATATGGAAACGAGGGATGCATTACTCAGATTTATATCCACAGCAGTTCCAAGAGCAGTTGGCACAACTACAGAAAAGAGAGAATGTTTCAGCAATTTATTTGATCATAGCTTTACAATGTGGAATTTGATAACGGGATAGAACCAGCCAAACAATGCTATTGAACATAATGATAATGAGACACGGACCAACAGGAAAGCACCAGCTACACAAACACACACACGGGAGAGAGAGAGTTGTTACCCCTCATATAGTAGTCCCTCCAAGACATGACTCCAGTAGGTTCAAATCTTTGAGACCAGAAGCACAAAATGACCTTCGACAGAACTGCTTGCATTGCAAAATGCACTGTGTTCATCAACAAGGGAGCTGGGAACTTTCCCAATTGATCTCCCAAGAGTGATTTATTATACCTGCCCAAGGAACATCTGTCCTCAGCTCATATAATCACTAAATACTGATAGAAGCATTTAGTTTTGCAAAAGAAAGTCGACTATATAGGAAATTCAACGTGGCTTTACTCACAGCGTCAAACATGTGCTGAAAGTATACCATATAAATATGAAAAACAATGTTCTAAGCATCACTGCTGCAGATATGAAACTTTGGTTCGTCTGGCTTGATTCATTGAAATTCTTTAAATCACTATTCCCGATCTCAAGATTGCGAAAGCTCCTCTCTCTTGGTGAACCCCATACACGCGGACTCCCGGACCTACTGGAATTCTCATGTTCAATATAAACAGAAGAAAGCTTCTTCCCATCTCCAGTACAATCTTCATGATTTTGCGTAGAACCAGTATCATCTCTATCGATTGAGTCGTTTCCGCCATGTCCTTCACTCGTATGGATGCTTCTATTGGATCGATTCTTCAAGCGGTTGATCTTAACCAAACTCTTCTCATCTCTATCTAAAACCTCATCTTGTAATTCATCAACACCCAATGTAGGTAGCTCAAAATTACTATTCTCCCTACTATTGTTCAAAAGATTGTTCGATGTTTCAGATCTATCGGTTCCAATTTCATGACTCCACCGAGAGAAAGAAGTCTCCTTCCGGAGAACTGGGACGTTGGTATCCTTTCTAACTTCATTATTTTCAGCACCTTCACTGTTCTCCAAACCTACCGGACCACCTTCTTGCATAGCCATCACTCTACATGGATTACTTTTACTTTCTTTTTCTAAACGAGCAAAAAACCAAAATCCAAATCCTTGCATTGTCTTCACTAATAAACGACTACCCAATCCGTTTCAACAAAAATGTCCCATATCAAGAAAACCTCAAAAGCATAGGAACAAAATTCAGCAACATCGGAATACGGTGACCAACAGAAGAAAACGAGATCCCCATCTACTTATTCAAGCTAAAGGAGGTCAAAAACGGCAATGACGCAAAGAGGCGCATCATAAGGTAGATACAGAAAGAACAACAATCACAATCAATAAGTGAATTAGTCGCGATCGATGCACACATTCACTCTTGTTGTGTATTCTTCAATCCACCAATCAAGTTTTTGACGAAACGCAACATTTTTCCAAGTACGACAAAAGGATAAGAGTGGCATGAGTTGCTTGCCATGCATTGGTCGCCTGTCCCAAATCTTGGCGTCTGTTTCGGTCAGTCATCGAGAGAGAGAGAGAGAGAGAGAGAGAGAGAGAGAGATTTACGGAAGAACCGGGTTTTATCGGACGTTTGACGCATTCATGTGTGTGTATCAAAGCCGAGTTTTGGTACCTTAAATATGTGATGGTTCTTTAGTCGATTTCAATATTAAACAAATCAACATGTTATTCGCACGTCAAGCCAAATAGCATCTTTGCCGAATGTCGATGCTCGTTTTCGATCTTTGGAATACTTATGTTTTACAACTAAGAAGAGAGATCTACTAGTGTAGGCACCCAATGAGTACAAATTTGTCAAAATTTAAGTTTAGCTGCTTAGCATGAATTAATATTTGGAAGTCTTAAATGCTACAATTCATCCGTAGGCGCTGTGCATTTCTGTATCTTCTGCCAAAACCAAATATTTCCCCACATTAATTGGACGTGCTACATAGATTCTTGTGCTGTATTAGCATTTAATTCTGAAAACGACATTACAAATCAAAACGATTAAAAGAAAAGTTGAGAGGAGTGAAGGGGACGATGTCGCTTGGTCCCTAGGATGGATCCCAGTTGGAGATTGCAGCTTTCCTAGGGTTATTTCATCTCGGGTCCTCGGTGAAGTGGGTCGAGTTGGCAAAATTGCAGACAGCTTGATGCACGATGCACTATGTCTCTGCAACCTTTTAAGCAAGAGGGAAGATCCATGGACACCCATAGCATCATCCTGATTTCCAAAGAAATATTGTTCCCCAAGAATAATATTTTCTTTCAGACCTGTAACTTCGTGGTATACATATGGGTCGGTTTTGGCTATTTCTTTCTTTACGTCGAAGAATCATACGAACCATTCTACTCATTCTCTACGTCTTTTTTTATTATCAAAATAGAAATAGTTACACCAATTACAATCGGTTCAATCGGATTGGACTTTTTCTATATCAAAGATATACTTACGAAGTTATTTCAAATTATTGATTGGCATCAACCCTAGATCATGCCTCTAATAATCATTTATTCTCGAGCATCATTGTCTATCATTTACATTAAAACCCAACATCGTGAAATAATAATAAAAGAGAACAAAATATATCATGCAAAGAGCATCTTCATTGAAGATGATATCTGTCTATATATGCATCTACATCCAGAAAGGTTGTATGCTTGGAAGAAACTTATACAGTTTGTGGAAGGAATTTTGATTGATCAAAAGGAACAATCAACTTCAATCGGTATGTCATTAGGCACGGCCATATAACATAGAAATAACACTTGGAAAGGGTGGACAATTAGCTAGAGTAGCAGGGTATTGTAGCGAAACTGAGGATTAAGGTAGTGGATCATGGACTCCCAATGTGTGAGTTTAATTCCCATTGTTCGTCCATCTGCATCATTCACAATTTTTTCTTTCTCCTTTTATTTTTAGTGGCGAAGAATAAAATATCACTATATTTATTTTTTTCCTACCCCTTTCAAGCAAAGAATAACCCCAAGAGACGGAATAACTCCAAGGAGTTATAGGTTTTTCTCTCCAAATAGAATGTACAGACGGAATTAGATCGATTCCCAAAATACTCTTCTGAAGGTTCTTCAATGCGGCTAATAGTGAACCGTGTGAGTTCAAGAAGCTTCTAGGAACTTAGCTTATTATAACTAAACTTGTTTATTTAGTTATAACGTATTTGGTCTGGCCCTGGTGAATATTGATAATAAATAGAAATAAAATTTTCCGATTTGACCTATGGACAAATATGCAAGCATAGGTTTCATGCTTATTTGAGTAATAGCAATGGGATTCCCCAATAAATAGTTAGGATTTCCAGAAGAAGATGGCATTCACTTGATGAGAAATAAAAAGGAATATCGGAAGTAGCTATTTTCAATCATGAGTGGATATATAGAATCTGAATCTGCCAAATCACTCGTGCTACAATCTTCTACATTATAGGTCTCCCCATTATGTCATTTTGCTTACATTCTTCATGTAGCACTCTATAGACATGAAAATCTTTACTCTAAAGTTTATGGAAAACTTGAAGCAGAGTTTTTCTATCTACTTGATGTGCAAGCGTGCTAGCTAGTTTGTCAAAACTAGCAAAATGTTGAAAATTTGACCTCTTTGTGGCAACTGGGCTAAGCGAGTTCTTTTCACTTAAACCTTCTTGAACCGCTGCTCAAGAATTGATTTAAGCACTTAGGAACTTCAATTTTGAAAGAATGAACTCTAATCCACTTAAGAATTTTCAAAGTTGTAAAGTGAAGCTTTAGTTCAAAACTTGAAACTCATCAAGTTCTGAAAAATAGAAATGACTCTGTTTTTCATATCTTATTCCCGAATTTTTTTAGGTAGTTTAGAGATCTTCAAAATTCACAAAAATTTCACAGAGTGTTCCCTGATCTGTAAGGATCCGAGACCACTTTTTATCTCGAATTTGAGGACAACCAATTCAGAGAATTAAATCGGGAATCAACACTAACTTTGCTATTTCAAGAAATTCTGTGACAGAAATACAGAGGCTTAAAGAATCATTTGTATCTCGGTATGACTTATACCCCCTACTTCCATGGGTAATTCTATGGCTCCTATAGGTTGGGATGCATTTCTATCGTATCTTGTGATTACGATGGAACTTAGACTCAAAGAGGTTAGGGTGACTCCGACTTGGAAGGCCACGTTTAGCGGAAGGATGTTTAGACCTCCTCCCCCATCAACCAAGCACTTGTCTAGAGAGTGGTGATTCAATATCACCTCTATATGCAAGGCTTGGTTGTGGGTTCTATACGGTCTTTCTAATTCATCTTCCGAAAACACGATGGGGGCTTTGGTACAAATAGGTGAGACTAGGAAGGATAAGGACTCAGGGGTTATGGTTGAATTAACCTTGGCTCTTTTTAAGATTTTCTCTAAGACTTGTCTATGCCTAGGGGAAGTTTGGATGAGTTCTAGGATAGACATATTTATGGAGATCTTAAAAAGATGAGTTTCAAAATCATAAGGGGTTAACACGATTTTTCCTTTGTCCATGATATGAGATGCTTTGGGAATGTATGATTTTGAATGGTCGGGGACAACAACCACTTCCTTGCTAGCATCTTTTGCTAAGTGTGGGGGTTGGTAGATCCTTTCGAACCTAGTCACCTCGCCCACACCTTCTCTAGGGCTTGTTCCTATGTTGGCTCTAGTTTGATGCTTCGGAGCACCCTGAATTTCTAAGAAGGCTTTAACCGGGGGCGGGACTCTAAGCGCTCCCTGGATCACTACTTGCTTGGCTTTTTTTATTACGAGAGGTGGTGTGTGGCAAGCAGTAAAACTGGTATGATATGCATGCTCCAATCCATATGAGTGAGTTGAGAGATCACGTACCTCCTTGTCCTTCTCACTAGTGCTTGCATGATTGGGGAAGGGTTCTTTGAGAATTGCTTGGACGGGCTTCTGTTTCTCAGTGACATGGAGTCTGTCCTACTCGATTAAGTCCTCGATCTTGTTTAAAAGTGTGTAACATTTATTTGTATCATGGCCCTTGAGCCTATGATACTTGCAAAACTTGTTCAAAAATTTTCCAATTAGGGGTATCCTCTTAGGAATGTTGGGGAGTGTGACCATGTGCTGAGCTAGTAGGAGGTTTAGGACTTCCGAGATAGGTTGTCTTAATGGAGTGTACTCCCTTTTTTCAAACATTTTTTAAACATTTTTGTCATGCTTTGGTTCAAATTTCTTAGAAGTGTCGGCTGGGCTCGTTTCTACTCGGACATTTGCAATCTTTTGGGGTTTTGCCCTATTATCCGCAGTAGGTGGCCCGTAAGTCCCGGATATATCAAATCGTGCATTTGGGAAAAAAAATCCTTTCTACAAGTCATCATAGACCCCCTTTTTCAAGTTTTCTTCGAAGAGGGAAGCCTTTTTTATCAGTTTGTGGAAGGTTGAAATTTCATGTAAGGAAAGAAGCGCTTTCAATTTGGTTTTGAAATTTTCAAGGATGAGCATTACTGCGCATCCTTCATAAATGAACTCTCTTACTTGCCCAAGGAGGGACCTCCATCGAACGATGAATGCATGGGCATCCTCGTTCGATGCTTGCTTAGTGTTCCTAAGGGTGTTCAAAGTTGGTGTTACTTACACGTTGTGGGAGAATCGTTGCATGAAGCAATTCGCTAACTCTTCAAAAGTCGTGAATTAGCTCAAGTCATATGATGCTAACCACTTTGAAGCAGTTCTCTTAAGGGAGAGGGGGAACCAGTAGATCCATTTGGCAGAGTCTTTCTTTTTCTTATATGCACTGTAGTAAAAGAGTTAGAGATGAGATCTAGGATCTCTCGTTCCATTATACCGGTGGAAATTTGGTATGTCATCGTCACTATCCGTTTGATAATCGGAAGGAAGAAAGTTGGATAGTGCGTATGATCTCTTTTTCTTTACTTGGCCTCTTAGCATTTGTTGAATGGCCTTTCAATCTTTCAAAGTGAGATTCATACTCTTTATCCCCCTCTATAATTGAGGCTTCCGTGGGCTTCTTATATATACTCGTCTTCTTTCGAGCCCTTGCTTGTTTTCCGTGAGATGAGCATGAGTCGACCATCTCGGCCTCTTGGCTAAGTGCAATGATTCTTGCTTCGAACTCCTTTCTTAAATCTTCAAGTGACTCTTTCTTGTTTTTGAAACCGACTTTCGAAAATCTTTTAGAAAGTTGACTTGACAAGCATGAAGCCCGGCTCGACACTTCATAGGAATTGTCTGAACTTGACATGATTTATAGACTTTGAAAACCCTACTTGTGCACAAGTTTAGCAAAGTTAAAACACGTTTTTGAAAGCTTTCTTGGAGTTCACTTGTTTGAAATGAAGTTCCTCAAGACTCGAGTCCCATCGGGAATGCCAATTCTGTAGACATGAAAATCTTTACTCTAAAGTTTATGAAAAACTTGAAGCAAAGCTTTTCTATCTACTTGATGCGCAAGCTTGCCAGCTAGTTTGCCAAAACTAGCAAAATGTTGAAAATTTGACCTCTTTGTGGCAATTGGGTTAAGAGAGTTCTTTTCACTTAAACCTTCTTCAATCGCTGCTCAAGGGTTGGTTTAAGCACTTAGGAACTTTAATTTTGAAAGAATGAACTCTAATCCATGTGAAACTTAAGAATTTTCAAAGTTACAAAGTGAAGCTTTAATTCAAAACTTGAAACTCATCAAGTTTTGAAAAACAAAACTGACTCTGTTTTTCATATCTTATTCCCGAATTTTTTTAGGTAGCCTAGGGATCTCTAAAATTCAGAAGCATTTTACAAAGTGTTCCCTGATATGTTGGGATCCGAGGCCACTTTTTATCTCGAATTTGGGGACAACCAATTCAGAGAATTAAATCGGGAATCAATACTGACTTTGCTGTTTCAAGAAATTTTATGACAGAAATACAGGGGCTTAAAGAATCCTCTGTATCTCGGTGTACAAAACTCCAAATGTTATGATTTTAGTCATTTTGGAAAGTTATGGATGTTAGCTTTCTAATGAGACTAATTTCAGCGATTGGGATTCTTATGGACCGAGATATGAGACTTTTACTCAATCTCTATTTCAGAAAATTCGACTGTACAGAAAATAAAAACAGTTTTATCCGATCTTTTCTAATTTTATTAACGGGGTTGCACAGTCCTAAAATTCTTGAAAATTTTATTTCTACGAGATTTGTGTGTTCAGATATTGTTCCTAAAGTTTCAGCTTATTCGAATTACGGAGTAAGGAATTAAAATTACAACAATCAAGTATGCAGATGCAGAAAATGGATTTTCAGTTTCATAGAAAATATGTGCAAATGCATACTCACACGAAAGTAAATTGCAACAACTCTACTCCAAATTTAAATTGTTGAAAGTAAAGGAATTGAAATGTACGTATTAGCTTAAGCATAGAGGGGGTTGGGAAGCATAGAGTGTTTATAACATATATTGGGGTAGAAGTATAATCGAACAATTAGAGTGCATGTGTGTGTGAGTGGCGATTCATCCATGGAATGAAATTGCAGTAACTCTAAGAATTATTAAAACTTGGGGGGAGACAAAGCTCCATTATTAGAACCCCATATTACTGAATTGAAAGAAGGAAGATGGAATTCAAATTGAGTTTAAGATGCACTTACACGAGTTTGACAAAAAAAAGGGGGGCCAGGGATTCAAGAGTGAATTCGGCCACCACTCCTTCCTCTTCCTTCAAACTTCCTCAAACTCACATATCTCCCTCTTCTTCACCCCATCTTGATGTGCACGACCCTATATGCTGGAAACTCTCTCACCTAGCCTAGGTCTCACCCCAAGATAGCAGCCTTCTCCTAGAATTCTTCAAGATGAGGGAACCCACCCCACCCCTTGGCCCTTTTTATAGGCCAAGGGGCTGGCTTCTAGGCCCTTTCTTTGGGGCGGGTTGGGCCAGCCCCTTGATGGGTTTTGATCCACTTTGGTCCAGCCCTAAGTGGTCCCCTTGGTGATGAATTGGACCAGCCCCATGTGAGCTGGTCTTGAGTGTGATTGGGCTTGACCAAGCTCACTCCTTGTCCTTCTTCAACCGGTTAGAGGACTTGATTAAACTTGATCCTTCTTCTTTGATGAAACCCATTCTTTCTTGGACTTGGGAGGCCATGGCTGGAGTTTGAGTGCGGCTTATTCAGCCTTTGGTGCAGCTGGCTAGAGTTGCTGAAGCCATTTCAGCTTGATGTAACCAGCCTTAGCTCTTGCCAAACCTTACAACTTGATGTATCTTATTTGGTCGGGCAGTAGCTAGGTTCCTTCAAGGAAATTCGACCTAGCTTTGATCATTGAATGATTCATGTGCCTCTTTGACTTTCTCTTCGAATGGGATTTGAGCTTGATCTTGATCGGTTTGATTTTTCCTCCAGTCTTGGTTTGCTTTTGCACTTTGATCTTTGGGCCATGGGTTGGGTTCAAATTTGGATTGAATTGTTTTATAAATTGAATTCAAAACCCTTAAAATATTTGAAAGATATTTCTAAAATTTGAAAACATTTTTATTTTGGGTGTTTACACACTCAAACCAAATGACTATATGAAGTTGTATTGATACTTTCATTCCACATGTTACGGTAACGTAGGAGACATCTCTATTTTTTGAAGGAACTATAGGAATTTTTCTCCTCATACAGCTTGAGAAGGAATAATTCTAATTGTTGAATAAAAATCGATAGCAAACGGATCTCATCAATTAAATTATGATTGGAGTCGCCTTTTTTGTTTCTCTTCTAAAATGGATATAGATCTAAAATGAATATGAACCTATAAATGGATATAGATAAAAATTGGATATGAACCTATAAATGGATATGATTAGAATATCCTAAGAAAATGATGCCTTAATTAACAATTATGTAATAAATAGAATATGCAACAAATTACAAATAAAGTGTTAAGATGTAGAAAATCCTAATTTACAGAAAATCCTGATTTGCAGAAATCTTGAGATACAGAAAATCATGATTTATAGAGATCCTGATATGCAGTGTGCATAAATTTTAAATAATTATTTTTATAAAATCAAATGTGCACGAGAGTCAAAAAAAACTTATGCAAGGGAATGTAGGAATGGGATCTTGAATATGCGTGAATAAAATCTAACATACAAAATAATCCTAACCTAATCAAGAATTAAACTATCTATGTAAGAACAAAACCAAAGAATGAAGATTCAAGATGATTTAAAAGGGATCGATGCAAAGACTACAACAACAACAACAACTAAGCCTTTTCCCATACTAGACGGGGTCGGCTACATGGATTCTTTGTTTCCACATATCCCTATCGTGTGCCATGTTAGTAGATAACTCACAATAAGCTAGATCATTTTTTATTTTTTCTTTTCAACACTTTTGTAGTCGTCCTCTAGCTCTTTTAATACTTTCCAAATTTAGTTTTTCTAACCTTCTTATGGGTTCTTCTTTTGATCTTCTTTCTATATGTCCAAACCATCTTAAACAATATTCTCTCATTTTATCCTCTATTGGTGTCACTCCTAATTTGTTTCTAATAACCTCATTATGTATACGGTCTTTTCTTGTATGACCACTCATCCATCTCAACATCTTCATTTCTGTCACAGATATCTTTTGTACATGTTGATGATTAACTGCCCAACACTCACAACCATAAAACATGGCAGGCCTAATTGCTGCTCTATAATATTTACCTTTTAACTTTAATGGTATCTTCTTATCACAAAGAATACCTGATGCTCCTCTCCATTTTAACCAACCAGCATTAATTTTATGTGTAACATCTCCATCAATTCTTTCATCACTCTGAAAAATTGACCCTAGGTATTTAAAACTTTCCTTTTGGGGAATACAATGTGTGTCAATTTTAATTTTCATGTCCTCTAAAGTAACCAAATGATCAAACTTATATTCCATATATTCTGTCTTTGTTCTACTAAGTCGGAGGCCTTTGCTTTCTAATGTTTCTCTCCATAGTTCCAATTTTCTATTAACTTTTTCCTTAGACTCCTCCACTAATACAATGTCATCTGCAAATAACATACACCAAGGTACTTCATCTTGAATATGTTTTGTTAACTTATCCATCACCATTATAAATAAGTATGGACTTAAAGATGATCCTTGATGTAGCCCAATATTAACTTCAAAGAAGTCTGTCATTCCTTCATGACTTCTCACACATGTTTTTGCACCATCATACATGTCTCTTATAAGGTTAATGTATGTTAATGGGATACCTCTTTTTTCCAAAGTTCTCCAAAGAACCTCCCTCAGTACCCTATCATAAGCTTTTTCTAGATCAATAAATATCATGTGAAGGTTTTTCTTTTTTGCTCTAAAATGTTTCATAAGACGTCTCAAAAGGTGAATCGTTTCAATAGTAGATCTGCCTTGCATGAATCCAAATTGGTTCTCTATTGTACTTGATATTTGTCTTAACCTACGTTCGATAATTCTTTCCCATAATTTCATAGTATGGCTCATTAACTTGATACCTCGATAATTCGCACAATTTTGAATGTCTCCCAAGTTCTTATATATGGGTATAAGTGTACTTGCTCTCCATTACTCGGGCATCTTTTGGTTTTTCCATATTTCATTAAATACTCTTGTGAGCCAAGTGATTCCTGTCTCCTAGTATTTTCCAAACTTCTATAGGAATATTATCTGGTCCTACCGATTTACCTCCCTTCATATGTTTAAGAGCATCTTTGACTTCATTCTTTTGAATACGTCAGTAGAAATTGTGGTTTATATACTTTTCTGATTTGACTAACTTTCCTAAGCTAATACTAACATCTTTATTTTCATTAAAAAGCTTATAAAAATAGTTTTTCCATCTATTTCTTATATCATCATTTGCCACTAGAATTTTTTCATCATCGTCTTTGATGTATTTAACATAATTAAGATCTTTAGTTTTCTTATCTCTAGCCTTAGCTATCCTAAAAATATCTTTTTCACCCTCTTTTGAGTTGAGTTTTTTATATAAATCCTCCCAAATTTTAGCTTTTGCTTCACCCACGGCCTTTTTTGCTTCCTTCTTTGCTTTCTTATAAGCCTCTAAAGTTTCACTAGTTTTCTTAGCATAATGTAATTTGTAGCATGCCCTCTTTGCCTTGATTTTATTTTGCACTACTTCACTCCACCACCAAGCTTCTTTTTGTGCCAGTACACCTCCTTTAGATACACCTAATACATCTTTCGTCACTTTCCTAATATGTATAGCCATATTGTTCCACATATCATAGGGTGTACCAACATAATTCCAAACATCTCCTTGAAGGACTTTCTGTTTAAATATATCTTCTTTCTCGCTTTTGAGGTTCCACCATTTAGTCCGAATAGCTCGATGCACTCTTTTCTTCTTTGTCCATTTTTTTATTTATAAATCTATAACTAAAAGTCGATGTTGGGTGGTTAAGCTTTCTCCTGGAATTACTTTGTAATCTTTACAACATGCTATATCTTTTTTTCTACAAATCAATTTGTGTTTGTGATAAGCCACTCTTATAAGTAATTAGATGTTCATCTTGTTTTTTAAAGATTGTATTGACCATAAAGAGATCAAATGGTATAGCAAAATTTAAAATCTCCCTACCTTCCTCATTTATATCCCCAAAACCAAAGTTTCCATGAATCCCTTGATATCCTAATGCCTTTTTACCAACATGTCCATTTAACTATCCTCCTAAACAAATCATTTCCCTTTGTGGAATCTTTTGAATCACCTTATCTAACTCTTCCCAAAAAGTTATCTTTATACTATCTTCTAGCCCTACTTGAGGTGCGTAAGCACAAATTATATTCAAAACCTCTGCTCCTAACACTAATTTCAACGTCATGATTCAGTCACTATATCGTTGTATGTCTACTACACTATCATTTAAATCTTTATTTATGATAATACCAACTCCGTTTTGAGCCTTTTCTTTACCTGAGTACCATAATTTAAAACCTGTATCCTCTATCTCCTTTGCTTTTTCTCCAACCCGTTTTGTCTCTTGTAAACATAGAATATGAATCTTTATCTGAATCATAGTATCTACCACCTCCATTAGCTTACCGGATAATGTTCTGATATTCCAAGAACCAATACGAATCTTATTATCTAGGACTAGCTTCCTTACCCCCTGCATCCATCTATAATCAAAATGAGGAGACCCTCTCTAAAAATTATTCACTACATTCGGGTGGTAATGTAGCGGGACTAACTTTTTTACCCACACCCATCCATGATGTGAGAACCCTCTCTGCAATTGATTCACTACATTTAGGCGAAAATGTAGTGGCCCTTGCTTACTTATTATTGCATTCGGGCTTTGCAGCACGTCGCTAGGCGGGAATGCCCCAAAGCAATGCTCATAATTTTTGTAATCAATGTTATAAAAATTCAACGAAGTTTTATGCTGGCTGTCGGAAGCCTAACACAATCCTCCTCCTTTATTCGGGCTTGGGACCTAATTGATACGTAGAACTTAATTGATGCAAGACATAATGTGTTAAAGGCTTTTGATGTATCTAATTTGTATGCAAATATTAATAGATATCTAGGTCCAAAAAATTATGAATCGTAAAAGAATCAATTAAGACTTATGATAATGTAGGTATATGATGCTCATGTTAAATGATTAAAGTTTTAATTTGGATGGAAAGGAATATGGGGAGAACTAAGAAGGGTTGATAAAAAAATCAAGAAATTGATGGATTAAGAGATTGAATTAATGAGGTTGGATTGAGGATGCCTAACAAGTGGTTGGCCAATCCTTGGTTGTTAATTGCAATAATGATCACATGCCACAACCAAAAAAAGACAAGAGGAGAGAGAGAGAGAGAGAGAGAGAGAGAGAGAGAGAGAGAGAGAGAGAGAGAGAGAGAATTGTTTGGATGATCTTGGATGATGTGAGACCCTTGTTTATATAGAGGATCCCTTGACTACATGGTAAAGAAAATGCAAGTGATAAATATGCATAAATTTTTTATAAAAGGAATCTTGAATTTTACAAGAAAATTTGAATTTGGTAAGTTTGGATTTATTTCCTTGCAGTCCACTAAAATATTGCAATCAATATTAAATTTTTGTGGTTGTATAAAAGTGTTTTCCTTAGTCAATCAGTCTTTCTCTACCAAGTCATGAATACCCATTCTGGTTTTCTCTTTCACAATAACTTACCTCGTACCAAGAGTCTTGCCATTTTGGTTTTTGCACGATCCTTCATGATCAAACCATTTTCCATCAATAGTTTCAATAAATTGGAAAGTATAAAAGGTTGCTTTCTGCTGTTGGATTAGACTTTCCATACTTTTTATTCTCATGCCATCGAAATTTTATGTTTGGGTCATCCATCATATTGTTCAGCCTTTGTGTATGCCATGCATGCATTACATAGATATTATACTTTTTAATATTTTCCTTGATCACTAACCTCATATTTGATTTAATTCATTGTAAAGTAAATGAGGACCCTTTTAATGAATATCTTGTGATCCAAGATTCATAGAATCATTTTATGTGTTTTAGAATTTGAAAATTTAAAACTAGTTCTCTTAGGTAAAACATATTTTTCTTAAAAAAAGATTGGGGTTTATAGATGCCCCTCTTTAACATCAATCAAGATAAGGGTTGGTTGATGGTGAAGAAATAAACACCAAAATTTGACTTACTTCAAAGACCTTGGTAGAAAATTTTAATGGAGAAACTTAGAATCTTTTATGAAACTTGATGTGAGAAGCAAGACTTTTTCTTTTTTTCTTGGATGGAGATTTCATGGAGTTCATTAAGACCGAACCAAGGCCAAGGAGATGTCTTGTCATGAGATATACCACGAACATCATATATGATGGACTATAAGACAAGGATTTTTTTAGAGAGAGAAGGATGACTAATTTCCAAAAGGAGATTTTTATGTCAACTCAAAAAGATTTTTTTTCTAAATCAAATCAACAAGATTGCCTTAAAATCCTTTTTCTTAGAAAAAATCCATAACTTTTTAGTAATATGAGTTTATTTCCATAAAACAGGTTTTAAAATCAATTTTAAAACATCATAAGATGTTACTTGAATCTTGTTCATGAAGCATATAGTTTCATAAAAAGATAAACCATGAGTAATTTGATTCTTTCCTTCTATCATGATGTGACTATAGGCCCATATATAATTGTCCTTGAGTCCCTTTTGAAGTGTCCTCAAGGTATACTCATGGATAACTTGAGTTCTTTCTAAAGTGTCCTCAATTTATCACAAAGGTCTCTCTTAACCTTTTAGGCTCATTTCTCACCCATTTTCTCGAAAGACTACAATGATAGCTGGTGGGGCTGCAACTACAATGATGCATTGACAAATTGAATTGTAGGTGTTGGTGAGATTTATTTCAAGTGATGACTTCTTCGAGAGTATCTGACAAGGTTAATTTGAAAAGGATAATGCACTCTTGAGCCCTTTGTCAAAAATCCTGCAAACACAAAAGACTTCTAACAAGATCAAGTGAATGTATCTTAGAAAAAAGCCTAAAAAAACTATTTAACAAAGCACAAAAGAATAAAGATATATAAAAATCATGACAACATGCTAGTGAAAATATGAAAAAAGCAATCCCAAGATAGAATAAGTGTAGAATGAGGAAGGAATAGAACGAGAGTACGAACATGAGTGAAACATAGAGTGAAAGTGAAGTGAAGGAGAAAAGTCTAGCTTGGATAGAGAGAAATGAAAATAGGCTAGAAAACCTTCCTAATATAGAGAAAACTTCAGACCTAATGCTAAAAGGGAACGAGACTCAACTCCTATAACGATTCAAAAAAATATCCTGGCTTGTAAGAAAATGCTTTTATATTATGAGATGCATAGTAGATGTGACTAGATATATGTCGTGATATAATCAAGTACATGATCTCAACCTCGATGGGACAAAGGATGCTCTTACTGAGATTCTATAATAGAGATAATGCATTTTAATACAAGTTAAAAGAAAGAAAAGAACAAGACTCTTTATACAAACTATAACAAATCTAGGTACTAAAACAAGAACAATCATGTAGGTCAACTCCTTGTAGATGATCCTGGTTCATGTTCTAGTTTTGGAAAATCTCAAAAGTAGTTTAGAAAATCAACCTCTCTTTAAATGAACCACTTTAAAGAAAATTTAGAAGGAAAAATCATTTCCACTTGACTCCCAACCTGTATTAATAGAGGAAGAAGATAATACCAATTTTGTTGATCAAAGACTTAATTTTCAATATCCCAAAAATAACTATCCAGTGACCTATGGGCAAATTCATAGGTTAGAACTCTTAAATCCCGATGTAGCATGGATCACCCCTCAAATGTAATAAGATATCAAGGTTGAATAAAGGCACAATATTTCTTAAATACAAGAAGATATACAAGAAGACTTACTCGATCCCTTATAAATTGTCTCGAGTGTATAAAGGATGATAACTCAAAAATAGAACTTTACTTTGCTTTTCTTTTTTCTTTTACTTTTTCACTTTTTCACTTTTCTTTCTTTCTTTTTTTCTTCTCTTAGTTCAATTTTTTTATGCCTTTTGGTTTTTCACTTTTGTTCAAAATATAGCATTCCATCACATATACAATGAATATATCAAAAGCATGGATGTGTGAGATAGGCTTGAAAAATCTTTTACACTGAGTATAAACACCATAACATACAACATGGAATCAAGAAATTAGTTAGCCTACAAGTTAAGATATCCCAAAGATAAATTATATTAGTATTTTAGAAATTAAGGGACCAAAATATATGTATTGACAATTTTCTAAACTTTTCAAGAAACTGAAAATCATGTGAGAATGATTTTTTCAAAAGGATTTAATTTGAAGTGATTCAAAACAAAGTGAAGACCATATTTTTCAAATCAAATCCAAAAGGTATAAACAACATAAGTGTATCAAGATATCAAAAAATGGATTCCAAGAATAGTAATTTTGACAATAGAGGCAACGACTCGATGAGATCAAGCCATAGGTGTGCAACACTAGAAGCATCACATAGATCCCTACATTTTTAAGAAGTACAATCTAATAATTCATATAAAATTAGATTTTAAGAATAATACCTCCAACCATCATGACAACGACTTGAAATGATCAAGCTATAGGAGCACAACATCGGAAGCATCATGTCAGTCCCTACCTCTAGATCATTTTAAAGAGATATGACCTTATCATCCATACAAAACTAGTCAGTCAAAATCTAATAAGCATCATAAATAATATTTCTTTAAATATTATATGTTTGTTGGGACACACAAGTCTTTACCATCAACATCAGCGAGCTAATAGAAATTATTAAAGTAACCATTTTTACAACATAATGCTCTTCCCAATTTGGATGCCACTTACCTTAAGGATGAGAGCCTCTGTGGTGTATCAATTTAAGAACAAGATCACATATCTGGAATTTTCATGCATGAATGTGGGCATAATGCTTAGAGACTCGATGCATATACAATTGTGCATGTTCAACAACAAGTAATCGCCTATGAACTAAAAGATTCAACTCTAGTAAATATGTCTCATGCTGGATATAATCAACATCTCAAGAAATGTAGTCATATGAAGGAAAGACAACTAAACCTAGATAGATAGTACAACCTTTATGACATACACTAGCTCAAAAGGTAAGACATTAGTAAGTCTGATGAAAGTCCTAGCTCATATTGCATCATGGAGATTTTCATGCCAAGATCGACCCTGACTAATGGTTTTCTCTATAATGTCAATGAAGATTTTATTAGCTGCTTACGTATGATCATTCCCTTGGGGATAGTAAGGTAGGAAAAATGTTGGGTAATGCCAAGGGAATGGCATAGCCTATTGGCATTTTCATTCTTGAAATGAATTCCATTATTACAAATGATATCTCTAGAAACACCAAAATGACATATAATGTTATTGTTAATGAATAAAGCTACATGTCCTAAAACTTGGGACAAGGACACAACTTCAACCCATTTGGTAAAGTACTCTATGGCAACTAAGATGAACCTATGGCCATTAGATGCATGTGAAAATTTGGGACTAAAAAAGACCAAGGAGTAACTACTGAATGCAACTTTGATGCAAGTGCATGAATGACATCACCATGGATTTAACAATCATGACAATGCTTGACATGCATGTGACAATCATAACTCAAAACGGACTAATAATAACCCGGTCTAAGAATCTTTTTTGTCATCATCTAGGTACCAATATGACCACCAAAATCTCGTTCATGATACTCATGCATAATATACTCAGCCTCAACCTTATCGACACATCTAAATAAGACACTAGATAACCCTTTTTTTTGTAAAGAATGCCCCCAAGGAGGTGGTACCGAGCAAATAGCTTCCTAATGGTCTTTCGGTCTCTATAGATAGTATATGGTGAAAACTCGACTCTCTTGAGAAAAACATAAATATCATGAAACCAGGGTAAACCTTCGTCTGGAGGCTCAACACAACATATGGTGGGTTCAATGGAACTAGGTTCATAAGCAAGAAGGGTCCACTTTTGAACATCTATGGACCTAGTGCATAGACTCGAACCAAGTGTAAAAGATGAGGATAGAGAGGACGAACTATCAGCAAAAGTATTATCCTCCCTTCCTATATATGAATGGTCAAACTGTTGTACTAGACCCTGTGTAACACTGTGATAAGCGATCATATTTTACCTACCAAACTCTAGTAACTTGGTTTATTACCAAGAGAGAATCACCAAACACATCAACTAATGTAACATCTAGACTCAAGAGGATCTTTAGGCCTTGTAGAAGAGTCCCATACTCAGTAGCATTATTGAAAAACTCAAAGTCTAGTTAAAATAAAAGAGAGATCTTTAATCCATGAGGGAAAACTAAGACAACACTGATGTCTACCCCAACTCAAGTCCTACAACCATTAAAATGTATTTTCTAGGTATAATTAGCTTCCTCACTTGAGAACACATAGTGCTTCCAAATGTCGATCGTCATAAGGATCTAGTTATTTGAAAAATGATCGGACACAAGACTTGATCATCTAAAGGTAAACTCTCTAAATGATCGGCAAGGGCTTGACCTTTTAAGGACTTCTGAGATTGATATCTAAGGTCATATTTCATGAGAAGTAGTTGTTATTTACCAAGCCTACCGATGAAAATAGGCTTCTCAAAAAGGTACCTAATTGGTATATAACTAGGGTTTTTGAGATGTAGTATATGACAAACTCAGTCTTTTCATCATCCACAAACAGTGTTAGGAGGACCTCCAAGGATGACTCATGAATGGACAAGTACAAAAGGAGTAGATGACCATGCACAAGAGGTCTAAGGATAGAGAGACTCAAGAGATACTCCTTTATCCAGTTGAAGGATCTCTTGCACTCATCGTCCCACTCAAAGTGACCATTCTTATGGAATAACACGTTAAATGGTTTACATCTTATGGCTAAGTTAGAGATAAACCTTCGTATGTATTGGATTTGACCTTGGAGACTCTTAAGTTAGACTACATTGGAAGGCAGTGGCATGTTGATGATGGTTCAGACCTTAGAAGGGTCAACTTTTATATCTCTTTGCAAGACCAAGAACCCTAATAGTTACGAGACTAAACACCAAAGACATACTTAAGAAAGTTCAACTTTAGGTTGTATTGACGTAAACAGTCAAACACCAATAACAAAGACTCTGAATGTCACTAAGATGTCATCTACATAGACCTCTACAAACTTATGAATCTGATCATGAAAGATCATTATTATGGCTAGTTGATATGCCACTTCAGTGTTTTTTAGTCTAAAAGGCATTATTGTATAACAATAAGTTCCTAAGGAGTCATAAACATAGTCTTATGGTCTTTAAGATACAACTTGATTTGGTTATATCTAGAGTAACCATCTATAATGGAGAACATTTCATGATGGAAGTCATCCTTACGAGTGGTTTTATTTAGGTTCCTAAAGTTGATGCAAACTCTAATCTTTTCATCAGTTTTTTTTACTGTAAAGATATTGGACAACCACTCAAAAGAGACTACGATTCAAATGAACCCAACCTTAAGCATTTCCTGTAGGCTTTCTTTGACTTGAAGTTCAACCTCATGATGGATCTTTTTATATTTTTGTCTAATTGGTTTTATAGTAGGGTTTAGGATGGGACGATGTTTAATTACTTCTGGGTCTCACTTGGGCATATCTAAGCATGTCCATGCAAATACATCCTTATTCCTTCACATGAACTTAATAAATGCCTCATTTTTAAATTCAATCAAACAATTACCTATTTTGATCATCTTAGTGTTGGATTCATACCCTAGGTTAATTTCTATAAAGTCTCCTCCTATTAAGGTAGAGAGTTTTTCCTAATGCTCTAAGACTTGACCAAACTAAAGAAGGAATTTGATGTCATCATCGTATTCTCTAAACTCAAACATTGCATCATCATTGTCTAAGCTCCCTCCCACCTTACAGTTATGGATGATGATTGGAGGTTACAAGATAATGTTTTGTATGGAGAAGGGTTGTGAATGATAAGAAGAATTAATGTAGATGTAAGAAGATGACGAATCATGTATGAAGGATGATGAAAGTGTGATACAGATAAGTGAAGAGGTGAATGACTAATTAGACTCAAGGAGTAGAGTATTGTGAACCAAGGAAGATGACCTACTAGATCTACTAGGGATGCTACAAATAATGGGAAACAAATATTGTTTTTTCTTTTATAGATTTTTCTATTTTTCATATTTTGGGTTTTTCATATTTTTTAAGATTTTGATATAATAGTATAAAAGATCAAGTAAGATTAGGGGACACACCTATTGGCACTTGGAAGAAGGGTGCATGTCAAGTTAGTGAAAAGTTTTTCTTACCTGAAAAGGGGAGAGAAGGACATATCAAAATTAGGGCTCAAAAACAGTGACTCGATGCTAAAGTAATCAAACTAAAGGTCTTTAATGCTCCTGTCAAAGGTAATTATAAGTTGTAAGGAAGGTAGATCCTTAAGGACTTTGCCCCAAACCCAAACAGTACAACATCAAGAATTAGAGTCAACAGAAGAATCATATCATAAGCTAGATTTATCGTATTTAACATATAACTCTATATGTGTGGATGATCCTTGATCATGATCTCCAAGACTCTAGAATAAGGTATATCCCATGGATAAAACATCCTTTAAGCTTTACCAAAATGAGTAAAATAAGGATATTTCAAGTGAGATTAGAGGATAGGTATATCCTACAATTACAACTATTTGACCATGTCAAGGAATTTTAATACAACGATGATAAGTAGAAGGCATGACCTTTAGATCATAATAACTTAAGAGTAAGTTA
The DNA here is from genome assembly GCA_036023115.1 of Brasenia schreberi. Classification (NCBI taxonomy): domain Eukaryota; kingdom Viridiplantae; phylum Streptophyta; class Magnoliopsida; order Nymphaeales; family Cabombaceae; genus Brasenia; species Brasenia schreberi. Next base: position 9,501,427 of record JAYKKT010000092.1, on the reverse strand, counting down.
TAGGATGTATTTAGGTCTATAACATGAAACTAGGATTGGTGAATGATGGGACCAGCTTCAATGGTGAGGATGATGGTACCCTTTGGGGTGAAAGTGTGTTTGTTATAACCTACTATTTAGATGTCTATAGGGGTTAGCCGATCTTTTGTGAACTCAATCTGTAGAGCTACCCTAAGAGAGAGAATGTTGAGGCCTCTACCAACATCTACAAGGAATCTAGATAGAGGTTTACCATTTACTCTTACTCTAATGTATAAGGCTTAATCATGTGGGAGAATAGATCTGGGTAGGCCCTCTTTAGAGAAGGTGATTGGCATTTAGGTTAGGTGACACGAGGACAACTAAGGACTCAAGGAAGGTATTGTCAAAAACTTTCACCTTCTTAAGGATATCTTCTATAACCTTTCTATGAGTGGATGATGACTTTACGTGTCATAGGATAGACATGCGAACTTTAATTATAGCAAGGTGATGTTCTAAGTTATATTAAGGTAAGGAATATTTTTCCTTGTCTTGGCTTGGGACTCGAACTTTGGGAGTTCAGATTTTTTTCAGGTTCACATCTAGGTCTAAGCGGATCTTTAAGATGTTTAGGTTTAAAGATTTGACCTTACCAAGTAACCTCATCCACATGTGAATGGTCAAAAGAAGTAGGAGAATGATCGATAGAGGGTACCTCTCGAAGGATTATAGGACATCAAGATCCTTGAGCTTAGGAGTCCTTAGGACCAAACATGATAACATGTTTCTTCTTCTTAGGAAACTGATGAGGTAGTAAGGGTCTCACCTTAGACTTGGGATCATACAGTTTTATGATAAACACTTTGTGGGTTAAGGTAGACTCATAATTAGTAGGAGCTAAACATGAAGATTGGTGAAACATGGAAGATTGTGCAGGTAGACTAGGAGGTGGAGTATATAGTGTATAGTAAGGTGGAGAATAACTCATATACCTTAGACTTGTTAGAGGGGAAGTTGGGGTGTATTCCAGCAATGCAGGGGTGTATTTTGGACATTGTGGTATGTACTCTATAGATGCAGGAGTATATTGTAATAATTGAGTTGTGTATTTTAGAGATGTATGAGTGTATTCTAGATATGTAAGGGTATATTCTTGGGATTGAGGAGGGTATGATGTTATAAGACCTAGTAAATATGTAGGGGATGATATGTGTAAAGATGCTTGGATAGGTAGGTTTGAAAATGATATCACCTGAGACATAAAGGGTAGGATCCCAAAATATACGGATTGAGAGAGTTTTAGAGAAGCTTTTGTCTCCATGATTAACCTAAAGGGGACAACTTGTCCAAAAGATTCTACCGGCAGATGAGATACCTGAGATTGAATAATGTGCAAGTACTTGGCTCAACTATTTTTGACCTTTTAGAAACATGACTTTTTTAGTAGCATATTGTAATTTGAGTCTTGTTGAGTTGAGGGAATGGGTTTTTGAAGACACCCACATCTTGATTTCCCTCATTAGGTTAGGGCTCAGTAGTAAGGACAACATTCCCATGGTCAATGAGAGATACACTCATTAGTGTCATGTCCATTGAGCCTATGAAAAGGATAATATCAATATAGGTATCGTCCCTTTAAAGTTGGATTAAGTGGGATGTGAGGAAGAGTGATCAACTCTTGTTTGAGAAGGATACCTAGGAGTTCTGTGAGGGTTTATCTTAGAGGAGTGAAATTTTTGTTTACGGATCAATTAGGATTTCAAGAGGTCCTTGTCTCACTTTCTCTCTTTTCTTGGTGTTTGGGTATGGACACATGAGTTTCTTAAGGTCTAGACTAGTGAGAGTTAGCAAGGGATGACTCCTTAGGTTAAGGTCTAGGATTTTTCTTTTTGGATTTATCTTGGTTTTAGATTTGGATTTTGGGCTTGTCTTTGATAGGTTGTCTTCTAGAATTCATCAAACACCCTTTCTTCATGTTTGACTCAAATAGACTACTTTTCTTTATTAATTTTTTGAAAGTAAAAATTTCATAAAAGGCTAACATGGTTGTTAGCTCGTGATGAAAATTTTCTAAGATAAGCATTACGATGCATGACTTATTTAAGGAATGTTCCACCTTACCTAAAGGTATGAGCATCTTTACCTCTCCTTTGCTTGGTATTCCTAGATAGGATGGGGGCAACCTCTACATTGTACCTAAATCTTTTCATGAAAGATGTGGTTAGGTCTTTAAAGGTTTTACATTAACTGAAGTTTTGACTAGCGATCGACCTAAAGGCTTTACCCTTGAGACTATGAGGAAACAAGTAGATCTATTTGGTAGAATCTTGCCTTTTCTTGATCTTTTCATGTGAATAGTTATAGGTGAGAATTTAGATTTCCTTTTCCTTTGAATTGATGAAACTTAGGTATGTCATCATCACTATCTGTCATGTAATCCAATGGTAGAAAATCTCCTATTTAGTATCGTTTGTTTTTCTTATTTGTGTTTATTAGGTATTTTTCGCAGATCTTTCTTACCTCTTTTTCTTACAAGTTAGCTCTTGTTGGTAAGGAAACTCTTTTATGGTGAACTTTGACTCCTTTGGCTCTGGATGATCTCCTCTTAATCTATGCTTCAGCGTTACTCTCGGTTTGTTTATAATCCAAGTTGTTTGGGTGTGAGTTGACTTCTTCACCACCTTCTTCTTAGGTTTCACAATGTTCTCTCCTCTCCTTTTCTACTTTCATAATTTGATTGTCAAGTTGGGCTTGTTTGAGTTTATTCCTTAGGAACTCCATCTCAAAGTCGTAATCTCAAGATTAAGTCTTAAGTGAATGGATTGTAGAATGGCTATGCTTAGGTTAAAGAGATTGATTGTTAAAAGAAGCTATATCCTCTACGAGTTCATGATCTATAGGCTTTTTAGATTCGAGATCATTGTGAGACACGAACAAAACCTTGGCCTTGGACCAGGCTTGATACGGATGTAAAGACATGTTTCTTTTTTAAGATCTAGCAAGCCTAGAAAGATTAAGTGCTCAAGTGTGTGTATGGTATGTAATATAAAATCAAATATATACACAATTGTGAGTGTGTGCAACAAGTGTGTACCTACATGGGTGTGTGCAACAAGTATCTTTGTTTTTACTCTAAGTGCACTTTGTGTGGAGTGTGAAAAACAAATATGCTCCCAATAAAAACAAATAATAAAGTAAAAACCCTAAAACTAGCCAATAATTTTGGATAGACCTATGGGGGCTCACCAGACATACCAAAAGAGAATTGTATACAAATTTTAGATTTTGTGAAACCCTAAACTTGTATCCAATCTTTTTATTTTTATGAAAGTAAATAAAAATTAAGTAAAGAATCACTCACCTCTTATTTGCTTTCTTTTATTTGTTGTGGGCCTAAATCAAGTTCTTTTCACAATCACCTTCTTGCCCCGATAGACAAAAGTCAGTTCTTATGGTACAAAATTTTTGGCTAATAAAAGAGAAAGATACCTACATGCTTAAATTGTGATGTGAGGACAAAAAGGAGTCTCTATTCCTATTGGTTTTGGTCACAAGGGATATAAATCTAAATTAGATATGAGTCTAAAATGGATATAGATCTAAAATAGATACATACCTATAAACGAATATGGCTAGAATCAATTCTAAGAAAATACTGCCTTAATTAATAATTACACAATAAATGGAACATACAATAAATTATAAAAAAGCATTAAGATAGAAAAATCTAAATTTGTAGAAGATCCTGATTTGCAAAAATATTGAGATACAAGAAATCATGATTTATAGAGATCCTGATATGCAGTGTGTATAAATTTTAAATAATTATTTTTATAAAATCAAATGTGCACGAGAGTTAAAAAAAACTTATGCAAGGGGATGCAGGAATGGGATTTTGAACATGCGTGAATAAAATCTAATGTGCAAAATAATTCTAACCTAATTAAGAATTAAACTATCTATGTAAGAACAAAACTAAAGAATGAAGATGCAAGATGATTCAAAAGGGATCAATGCAAGGACTAAGGGATTTAATGGACGCCTAGAACCTAATTGATGCAAGACAATGTGTTAAAGACTTTTGATGTGTCTAATTTGTATGCAAATATTAATAGATATCTAGGTCAAGAAAATTATGAATCCTAAAGGGATCAACTAAGACTTGTGATAATGTAGGTATATGATTATTATGTTAAATGACTAAAGTTTTAATGTAGATGGAAAGGAATTTGAGGAGAACTAAGAAGGGTTGATAAAAAAATCAAGAAAATTGATGGATTAAGAGATTGAATTCATGAGGTTGGATCGAGGATGCCTAGGAAGTGGTTGGCCAGTCCTTGGTTGTTAATTGCAACAATGATCATATGCCACAACAAAAGAAAAAAGAGAAGAGGAGAGAGAGAGAGAGAGAAATCTTGAATTGTTTGGATGATCTTGGATGGTGTAGACCCTTGTTTATATAGAGGATCCCTTTACTGCATCGTAAAGAAAATACAAGTGATAAATCTCCATAAACTTTTTCATAAAAGGAATCCTGGATTTTACAAGGAAATTTAAATATGGTGAGTTGGAATTTATTTCTTTGTAGTCCACTAAAATATTGCTATCAATATTAAATTTTTGTGACCATATATAAGTGTTTTCCTTAGTCAATCAGTCTTGCTCTCCCAAAGTCATGAATGTCCATTTTGGTTTTCTCTCTTTCACAATAACTTACCTTGTACTAAGAATCTTGCTATTTTGGTTTATGCACAATCTTTTATGATCAACCTATTTTCCATCAATAGTTTCAATAAATTGGAAAGTATAGAAAGCTGGCTTCTATCGTTGGATCAGGCTTTCCACCCTTTTATTCTCATGGTGTTCAGCCCTTGTGTATGCCATGCATGCATTACATATATAGCCATATATAGATATTATATGGATATGATTAATATACATGGATATTATATAAAACTATATGCCCTTTCACCACACACATACATATGTGTATTTTTGTAAACACGCATACACACATATATATACACACAGTCATCTAGTGTTATATAATATATATATAAGACTTATGTTATGTAAATATATGTAGTTTTATATATAGAATATATAGGTTACTTTTCTATTATTACATATAGATATATTTGCATATTTTTATATTATATTCCTATACATGTATATATAGCATATATGTAATATGTAATGCATGGCTTTCCAATCTATAACAGCTAAACATTTTGGATATTTATGTCTAACTGAAATTCTCTTCTACGATAGACTCTTTCAAATAAAACAAGTGAATGTTTAGCTTTTTCTTTTCTTTTCTTTCCAATAGACAGGGGCTACATGATGCCTGCCTAATTTTTTCTGTTTTTGAATTAAAGTTGTCAACTTAACAATCGACACCAGCTGTCAAGCTGACAAGGGGTCAATTAGGCTGACCAAGCCTCATTGATGCATAGCGAACCCGCATATTTGTTTTTAAAGAGATACATCATGCTGACAAGTGGTTAATCATGATGCAGCGAATGCACAAACACCACTTGTATAAGTTGGTCAGCCTGACAGCCGGTTATGAGGTTGATCTCTTGATTGACCACAATGAATATGTGGGCACCATGTGTGCCATGTATTTTTCAAAAAAAAAATTATCCCACCAAGTTGTACGTGGTTTGGAACCAACAGGTCCAAGCCAATGATTCCAATTTGAAACCAACCCGGCAGTTCAAACCAAAACCAAACCACAGGTTTTCACGTTGGTTCTAGAACGGTTCCTGGACAACCTAAACGTTAACTGAATCGGGAGGTTTTCTGGTCTGGTTCCTGACAGTTTGGTAGTCAGTTGGGTTCCGGTTCAAACAATTGTACCGGTTTCAAACCGGTCATGTCTAGTTATAATGCCTCTGAATTTCCATAAATAAATTTAATTGCCTCTAGAAGGTTTGATTCGCACCAGATTTTCCAGACACCATTCTCCTAAGAAAGCATCAAGACTTCTAAGAATAACTAAAAATTTGGGTTCTAGGATCGTTGCAGTTTATGCCTTGTAGAAGAAGCCCAAGATCAACTCTCCTTCCCCTATATTCTAATCGGTCCAATTCAACCCACTTGGTCAGTCACTCCACCAACACTAACATCCACGTTGAGCTTGAGTTCATCACCGTGAGGCAGTAACAGCTAGTCGGCTGCATTTCTTATTGCACTTCCGTTCCCCAAGAGTTGAATCCACTGTTGCAGTCCTGCAAAATGGTCCATAATACCATCTGATTTTGTCCAAGCAGTAATTAACTGTCCATCACCAAAGAGACCAAATAGATGTAGCGAACGTATCCTCTTTCTCCTGCAAATAATACTAAAGCCACTGGCAAATGTTGTTTGATTCAAGTACCATGAAATCTTAGTTGATTCCAAACCAAGCACGCCACTTCAAGTCTCGAGTCAGTGTAAGATGTTCTCCATTGCGCCTCATCTTGGGAATCCATTTGACGGACCAAGTCCCAACCGGTGCTAAAGAGCATTTGTAGGGAAGGGCTTCTGTGTCATTAACCAGAGGAGCCGAACTTTCAACAACAATCTAGTTCTCCACATCCAAGCAACGGAACTCTTGTTGAGGGGTAGGATGCTCCCGCTGCTGCATCCAATGAAAGTCGAACAGTCCGGTAATTTTTGCTCACTCTTGTATCACGAACAAGAGTTTTTCCATGCACATCATAAATACGGGAACATAAGGTCCCCTCGTTGCAACCTTCTAGTAGGAGAAAATCCCTCAATCCTGTTATCATTCCACAAGACCTTTACTCGGAAGAAAGGTCAAGTATGCCAAATTGAGAAAAAAAAACAGCAGTCGATTCAGTAGTAGGCCCCTTTAAGATCAACTTCAAAAGCTAGGACAGCCTTATGGTTCTTGTTTCGGTAGATGAAGCGCATCACCTGTTGAGCCACTATAGCATTATCCACCACCCCTTTACTTGGAAGAAAGCTACTCCACAAGGACCCAATAAGTTCACTTAAGAAAGGTTGTAGCCTATTGACTAGCACCTTAGAGCATTCCCAACCATCGCTTTGCCTTTCATGGTTGAGTTTTGTGATAATTAGCTAGTTGAGCAGGCACAGCTGGGAGCTTCGTCCTCTTACTCTCTTCCTCCTCGAGCAAATCTTCGGAACCTGTTCTGCCACAATGCCAGAAGTAGATCCAAACTGCGGTGATGTCGTTGCATAAGACCGTCCAAGATACTCTTTGGCAGAGCACTTTGTAGCAACTAGAACCTGTTCCGTCCTCAAGTATTCGCTTAATGGTTTACGTGAGCGTTTGGATTTCCCAACTTATTTTGGTTAACCTTTTCTTTTCAGAAGTTGACGTGGACCGAGAGACCCTCCAGTTACAATCAAAATCGAGAAACCCCAACTTATTGTTAAATCGATGCCCTAAGACTATAATACTATGCCCCTTGTGAGCTTGTTTAAAGTGTAGACAGTAGAATCTTCTCCACTCTATTGCAAGAGTCGTATTTCCACGGTGGAGGAACTATGTAAACCTTAGTCAAATGAGCGCATGTCTTTCCCATTCATTGCGAACTTAGAATAATAATACCAACGAGCTCTTCTTACATGGCCAAGGAGTAACCCGAAAGTCAAGTTCAAAGGTCTAGACTTTAAATACCATGGTGAGCATCTTGTTGCAGCTGACGGACCTCTATGCTTTAGAGGTTCCAGTGTTGCAGCAACAGTTATATGCATGTAGACGAGATAGGAAAAATAAAGAAAAAGATGAGGGACAAGGTTACCTGTTCAAGGTTTTTTCTAGAAGAAGGCAATGCATATCTTTCTTTTTTTCTATATTTTTTGTTGTATATAAACCTAACTTTTACTTCCGAGTTTTCCTCTCTATATTTCTCGTTAAAAAAAAACAGTTTTGAATATTACCTTTTTATAAAAGCAACTCATAAAATCCAAGAAGAGTACTCTTCTTTCCTGCATTTCATGATTGACGTTAATATTGGGACCGATAATAGTCACAAACTACTTATATCTCCCACTTGGCCGCTAGAGCCAACCTATGATACACTGGTTTTGCCTCCAACTATTTTGGAGTTTACCAAGTTATATTATTTATATAGTTGAAAGTAAATTACAACTTTTATTTGTTATGTAATTTTTCCACAATCAATGTGTTTTACCTACATAATACATAACAAAGTTTATTTTCTACACTTATACTCTAGGCATATCTCAAAACCATATGGGTTACATATTTAATAAAATGTTCTTCTGAGATGCCTTTTGTTAAGGGGTCAACCAACGTATCACCAGTTGGCATATAGCATATGGTTATTTCATTTCTTTTGATCATATCATGAACATAGTGCATTTTTGAACTATCAACTTCATTCTTAATAAGAGTAATTGTTGCATTGTTGTTATAATAAATAACAACTAACTCGTTGGCTATCTCAAGCTTAAAATCACGTATGAAGCAACTTATCCAAACTGCACTCGCAGTAGTCATACACAACCTTGTTTCTTGGAAGCCAACGAAACTGCACCACCTCCAAATAAAGATATTTGATCAGAGGTTGATTTGTTGTCATCTTTGCTACAAACAAAGTCAACATCTAAGCATCCTATCACTTTTCATTCATCTACTTGAAAGAAAAGTTTCAAGTCTTTTGTTCATTTGAGATATTTTAGAATTATTTTCACAACTATGTAATAGTGTCATCTAGGATTACTTTGATATCTACTCACAAGACCAACAACAAAACTTATATCAGGTATTGTACACAACATAGCATACATCAAGCTACTCACAACTTATGCATAAGGAACATTAACTTATCGTCTCCTTCACTGGAATAATCAACCTTACTTAATTTGACCCCTTTCGTAACAGGTGCAAGGTGCAGATGAAGGCTTTCATTCATCCATTTTAAACTTCTTAAGGATATAATCAATATTTCTCTCTTGACTTAAGCATAGAAGTTTAGATTTTATATCTCGAGAAATCTGTATACCCAAGATATAGGATGCTTCTCCCATATCCTTCATTTCAAGCCTTGAGTTTAACCATGACTTGTTTTTTACAATCATCTCATTGTCATTCCCAGTCAACAATATGTCATTTATATATAATGATAAGATGACAAAGTTGCTCCCACTATTCCAAATATATACATAGTGGTTAAGTTCATTAGCCACAAACTCAAGTTCAATAATGATATTTTGAAAAGTCAAATATCACTGATTAGGTAATTGTTTAATGTCATATAAGGATTTTTTTCAACTTATATACTTTATCTTCTTAGCCTTCAAGTATGTATCCTTTGGTTTGTTGCATATATATGATTTTATCTACATCTCCATTTAGGAAAACAGTTTTTACATCTAACTAATGTAAGTACAAATCATAATATTATGATATCGCCAAGATTATTCTTATGAATGCAAATTTTGTAACAGCAGAATATGTCTCAACATAATCCAACCCCTCCTTTTATAAAAATCCTTTTGCAACAAACCTCGCTTTAAACTTCTTTATTGTTCTATTAACCTTATATTTCTTATTGAGAACTCATTTACAACCTATAACTTTCATTTTTCTTGGCAAATCAGTCAATTCCCAGACTTTATTTTTCTCAATGAATTCAATTTCTTCATCTATGGTTTTTTTTAAGATTTAGATGAGTCAATAGCCTGTTGATATGTAAAGTTATCAGTCAGTTCATCTAAATCTATTGAATTACACATTTCTTCTAAAACGTAAGTGTAATAATACTTTAAGTAGGACGGTGTGACCCTAGATCTTTTGTGTCCACTTAAAGTTTTGGTTTGACCAAGAAGATCATCTATGGGCTCAAATAATGATTGATCTAGATCTATTAGATCGTCAACATACTCATCATTATTTTCAAGAATGTCATTTTTAGTGTCCTCTAAGAATTCAGCATCCCTAGTCTCTATCAATTCATGATCCTTATGATAAAACCGATATCCTTTAGATCCTTTATAATATCCAATAAATATACATATCAAAGACCTTATATCTAACTTGTGTCTAAACTGATTAAGGATCTTCACATGAGCGATAGATCTCTACCTCCTCAAATGATCTACATTTGGTTTTCTTCTAAACTATATATCATATGGTGTAAAAAATACAACTTTACATAGTACTCTATCAAGTATATATAAAGTTATATTTACCGCTTCTCCCCAAAATATCCTTGGTAGAAAAGCATCTATTAGAATAGACATTGTCATATTCAATAAGATCATATTATATCTCTCTTCTATACCATTTTGTTGAGATGTCATGAGCATTGTATTTTGTTTTACAATACCAAAGTCTTTACAGAATTCTGAATTCTATAGATGTGTACTATTCATCTCTATCCGATCTGAAGACTTTGATTGTATGTCCTAATTGGTTTTAAGCTTCCTGCTTATATTCTTTAAACACTTCAAGTTCCTTAGATTTATGTGCTAAGAGATATATATAAGTATATCTCGAGTAATCATCAACAAAAGTTATAAAATAAATATTTTCTCGATGTGATTTTATTGTAACAAATTCACATAAATTAGTATGAATAATCTCTAGTAAGGTTGTTGCCCTAATGATTTCTTTAAGAAATGATTTTTTAGTCATTTTTCCTTATATACAAGGCTCACACTTATTAAAAGTGTTTTCATAAAAGCTGGCAATAAGTTAAAGTTGGTTAATTTTTCCAATTTCTTTAAACTGATATGACTTAAGCATTTATGTCATACATTCACATCAATCACATAGTCACTATCAATATAAGTAAAAGTACTTTCATTTTCATTTACATTGAGTTTGAACAATTCATGCTCAACATAAAATAAACCAGAAAAAGTTATTCTACTATGCTTTCCACAGTGACTTTCTTATGGATAAACCTGACCTCAAACCATTTCTTTACTAAGGTAGGAATTGATACAAGATTGCACCTAATAGTGGGCACAATTAATACATTAGTAAGTACAATTGGTGTACCTTATACAAAAATTCTGAAGGACCCAACCCTAAGAATATCAGAAAAGGTATTATTCCCCATATACACCCGATGCTCGCTAGGTTTGTATTCATTGAGATCCATTGCTCTCTCTTTGCTCTTTGAGATATGCTAGGACGCTCCCGAGTTGATCTACCAATCAGTCACCGAACGGTCCATATAAAGTCACTCAGAAATGATGCAGATTGTCTTACTTCTCTATTGGGTTGCATCATTGATTGTTTTCAACATTTTTCTTCTTGTTGCTGCAGTTCCTTTTATAGTGACCCATCTTGCCACAATCAATCCACCAACTACATTATTGCCTTCTTTCATTTTATAGGAATTGTATTTTTGAAAGAGTAGTTGAACATGCAACTTAGATGTAGTATCATATTTTGTGATCATAGAGTCAAATACTTATTTAGCAGTCTCAAACTCTTCAATGACCCTAATCAAATCATCTTTCTTATAGGTTAACATTATAGCCCTTACTATAGTATTATCTTAGAAATGTCTTATGTTTGTCTTTTTCTTCAATTGTTGCAATTGGAGTAGGGGGTAAAACTATTTTTACATAATTAACTCCCTCTAAAGTTAAGGTCAGTGGGTTCTTCTCTTTAATGTTTGGAAATTTATGTTATTTAACTTTTTCATCTTTTTCAATTTAGACACAAATTTTAGATATCATTTTTAATAATTTGGCAGATACAAGAAGTAGAGGGTTTGTACATTTTTTAGATAGAAAAACATAAAGCATGCATTAGATGAATAAACATAAGACATTTCATAAAGAATCAATAACAAAAATAATTAGGCACCTAAATGAAATATCTATAAATTCTAACTACTGAACTATAAATATTTACAAGCATTGTTCTGTAGTTTATTTAACATAAAAGTACCTTTCTAAAAATATCATAAAACCAAGGATAGAACAATAAAAGGTCGCTCATAATATTTCTCAAAAAGTATAAGGGCAAATGTGTACTTTTCTCAAGTGGCATAATAGATAATATGTCAAACAATAAGGGTCATTTTCATAAAGTCACTTGAATACTGGTTTTGTAAATTTGAACATTAACCAAGTACAAAACTATAAAACTAAATCTTGATTTTTCGTAATTTTGCAAACTGTTAGAGGGCAGAAAAAACTTTTCACTTATTCAAGAGTAAATCAATCTTTTCATATCAAAATATATAGACATTTTCATAATTTTGTCCCGTGGTATTTCATAATTTTAATTTTCATATAGGAGCAAAATAGTAGTTTTGCTTAGAAAACCACAACCCTAAGTGGTTTACCGCCACCAGTTTTGTTGCTCGTGGTTTTGCGAAAACTGCGAGTATTTAAATGGAGGAGAGAGAGAGTGAGAATAAAAAAGAGGGAGCGGGAGACCGCCAACAGTTTTATTACCACTGGCCTTACCTCCACTTTTTTTCTTCTTCGGTTCTTGTAGAGAGGGAGGGAGATCGTGACTGTTTTGTCGCCGTTGGCCTAACCTCTACTCCTCTTCTTCCTCTTATTAGCATTTGTTCCTCCTCTTCTTCCTCTTCAGTTGACTTTTGTTCTTTCTGTTCTTCCTCTTCGGCTATTACAAAGAGAGAAGAGGCCGTAAGGGCAGTTCTATCACCGTCGGCCTGACCTCAACAACGTTTATGCCGTCTGTACAATTGCAAGCCCACAACTTGCATAAGACCGCTTTCATTGGGCGGCTTCTGGTTGTCGTCTGCCTCGACCATAAAGACTAAAAAACCATCCTCTTTTTTATTTCTCCTTATTTATATATATATATATATATATATATATATATATATTATAAGAAACTTGTGTCGAAAAAAAATTTCAATATTGTTTTAATACTTCTCTCCTTTTTTCAGGATCGACGTACCTGCTAAGAAGTCACATAAAGCTTTAAACCTTGCTCTAATACTAATGTTGTACCAACATATGTCTGCACGTCTGCTTTAAACCTTGCTCTAATACTAATGTTGTACCAACATATGTCTGCACGTCTGCTTTAGAGGTTCCAACAACAGTTGTATGCTTATAGACGAGATAGAGAAAATAAATAAAGAGAGATGAAAGACAAGATTACGCATTCTCTAAATGAGAGCAATGTGTATCTTTCTTTTTCTATATTTTTCGTTGTATATATGCCTCTAACTTTTTCTTCTTTTCGGTTTTTCTCTTTAGTCTTTAGGCTTCTCGTTAAAAAGTTATTTCATGGTCGTTCGGAAGATGCTTAGGACCTTTTCAAAAGTAAAAACAATTTTGAATAAAGTTTACTTTCTTCTAAAAGCAATTCATAAAATCCGAAAAGAAAACCCTTATTCCCACATGAAGTTGACATTAGTTTGGGGCCGATAGCAGCCACCAACTACTTACACATCTCTCTTCCTAATCCTCAACCATGAACTCTGTTAGACCATTGAGTGTAGACCACCGGGCATTACGCTACCATGCAAGTGACAGTCTCTTTCCCAGGATGAAGTTTCACTGTACGCCAAGACCAAAACCAAAGTCTTCAAACACTTTGCGGGGTTGTCCACATGGATTGTTAGTCACCGATGTCCTCGATCTTTCTGTCGTACAACCACACGCCTCTATGCGTGTGCGTGTGCGTGTGTGTGTGTGAGAGAGAGAGAGAGAGAGAGCACCGGGCTTTAAATACCATGGTGAGCATCTCTTCCTAGTCCTGAACCATGAACTCTGTTAGAACATTGACTGTAGACCACCCGGCTTTACGCTTCCATGCAAGTGACAAAGTCTCTTTCCCAGGCTGCAGTTTCACTGTACGCCAAGACCAAAACCAAAGTCTTCAAACACTTAGTGGGGTTGTCTACATGGATTGTTAGTCATCGATGTTCTCGATCTTTCTGTCATACAACCATACGCCTCTGTGTGTGTGTGTGTGTGTGAGAGAGAGAGAGAGAGAGATAAATGACATGAAAATAAGGTCAACAACCTCAAAGTTAACATTACACGTTATTTGGGAGACTTTGAACATGGACACCTTGCGCAAGGGACCAGCTTCCAGAGTGATCGTGTTCTCCGTGTCCGCGTTCGAAGATGTGGGAGCTGCAAAGGAGAGCACTATGCATGAGCCATGACATTGCATGAAAACAAAACAAATTAAGATCTGAATATTTCAGAATACCGTCCAAGTGACCAAAGTTTTTTCTTGTCATAGTATTCAAAACATGATGCACTATCCCAGTTCAGATCCTCCTAAGTTTTGTTCAAGAATGTTTTAATAGAAAAGTAATTGCTTCCCTACAGAATATATTTGAAATATGCAATCCCGATGTTCATTCTCAGTGGATCAACCTAACCATGTTTAGACTTGGTCAACTGCATCCTAAACCGGGTAAGCTCGAGACATTTTCTTCCTGATTAGGAAGCTGGGGTTAGGCAGATCCCCCATATCAAACTTGTCGCTTAAGTCTCATTGCCTGTCCCCTTAGCTAGATAATCTGTAGTCATTGGCCCAGTTTTGAGATAAATGTTTTGCTAAAGTAGAATGAGTTCAACAAAAGCGTATCAGAGGTCTCAAATTTTATACCCTTTAGGTAGGTCTTGATAGGCAAAGCCGGCAGATCCCCCAAAAGATCTGAACCTGAGAACACCAATTCCTCTTAGTGGTGTGGCTATCTTTCCAATTTTTAATCAATGTAAGCCCTTCGCAAGTCATTGATGATCAACTAGACATGGGTCAATTAGTATTTAATCACCTAAATTGACATGCTTATATAACATCCTAAACAACCAGCACGGAAAAGAGTAAGCAAAAGTTACAAGGAAAGAAATACATTTGATTTATACTACTGCAGTAGATGGAAGGAAAGAAATATGCCTGCTAATTTGATATGCTTAATTACAAAGGCCACTGATGAGAAATTCAAATGACGGTTGGAACAGATTGGAGAGGAGAGAGGTAAGAGAATGTGGGTTCATCATACCTTCCTTAGGGTAACTTTAGAAGCCTTCCAGCAAAGCAAAACTTTTGAGCTGGGCTCCAGCCTCCTATAAAACATGAGAAAAGTTTTCAGACAGCTGGTAGAAATTTTCAGGCCACACGAATTACAGATTTGAAATTCTCATCATACACGAAACAGATAAGAAAGTTTTTCCTCATAACCTGATCAAAACATAACTGGCATAATTTTTCACACCATAATATGGTAATTTATCATCTCTGATGCATTTCTAATTTTAAAAGTAGAAGAATGGCATTCTTCTACAGAATCAGATCAGGCCTTGAAATATAAAATAATGAAAATTTCTCTCGGGAGCGAAAGGAATTTCCATGGTCTTTCCCAATAACCAACTGCACCACTTTTAGCAAGGTTTTGAATACCACAAAGAGGAATCCAGCACAGCTATCAATAAAGCTACCAGACCCAACATTTCTGCACTCCCCACATAATCACTATCTAAATTTTTTAGCACTGTCAAGCTTAAATTCATCAGCAGTTGACTAATATCCAATACAATATTCTCAAATTTTCTTTTTCAAGTATTAAAGGACACTCTTAGTTGAATGGAAAAATGGTGTTACAGCGTCAAATTATTGTTTGTTAATGTTGGGCCAGTATCTTTTCATTGTATCAGTCCAACGGAATAAACCATATCAAACCTCTCGGAATGATTTCCTATTTCGGATGATAAGAATATAGTTATGCAACACCATATTTTGATAGACGACTTGAAGAAAGAGATCCCAGAACATGGAAATTAGTACAGATACACACTCAGAAGTAAAACGATCTTCCCATGCTTTGAGCGCATGTGTGTGTGTCACCATCTAGACACAGCCTTGATCATCAAGCAATTATATATAATTGGAATACAAATAGTCTGTCACATCATAGACCTGGTTATGCTCTAGAGGAAACATGAGGAAGGAAAAATCCCTTGCGCTCCTCTCCAGATATAGAAATTAAACAGATCTCAATCCTACTACACCAACTCCAAAAAGTTACCCGACAACAAAAGGATAAAAGAAATGGGTATCAAACTGTATTGGAAACCTAAACCTCCTGTGAGATCTGGAACGAATCCGATCCGGTCCAATCGGGTCCCACATGGGACCCGACGTGGTGGAACAGCAGACGGGAGCCACTATAAAGATCAACGGTAGCCACGATGGCCGTCGCTTAGCTGAAAGGAAGGCGGCAACCGCCTTCCTGCCAGCATAAGAGAGGAACGGTGAGGAAGAGAGAGAAAGGGAAAGAGACGAGAGGTGGAGAGAGAAGAATGACAAAAAAAAGAAAGAGAAAGGCAGAAAAAATAATGTCTGCGAAGAGGTAATGGTATGGACTTCACTAGATTGATTTTTTTAGAGTTTTTAGACTCGTTTTAGATATGATTTCAACGTGGTTTGCACCGTTGGGTTTTTATTTTAATATAGAATATTAATATTATGCTTTTATCATGATTTAGTGGTTAAATTAAGGTGATTAAAAGGGAATTAGGATCTTTTTAGAGACGTCAATTAGGTGGACGTGTTCTCTTTTCGGTTATATGCTAGAGATAGTTTTTAAATGCATGAGGTTGTGAAATGTTTATTAATGCTTTAAATGGGTATATATGTGGCTTGTGAAATAGTCTTTAAAATGCTTTCATGACATTAGTGTTCTTGTGTGTGAGTAAACCACTTAATGGGTATGGATCTATCTTTCATAACAGTATGGGACGTCGATGGATTATAAATGGGCATATCTGTTAGCATTAGCTCGTTGGTTGCCATTGTAGATGAGTGAAATACTACCGGTATGGATCTATTTTTCATGACAGTGTATAACGTTAGTGGATTATAGATGGACATATTAGATAGTCCTAACTCATATATGTGTTGAGTTGTATTGGCTACTTTTTTTGGTTGAGTTAGTTTGCACTTATAGTTGTAGGCAACTCATGTCGATTACGACATGCCTGAGTTGAGGATAAGTGGAACTAGTCAACGAGTGTAGAGAGTTTATAGTATAACAAATTTAATACTTGATTTGAATGTGTGATTTTGACATGGATAGATTATTTTGACATAACCGGATATATGTGATTGTTGTGGATATGGATGTGGTTATGTGAATCTTGGGAGATGGCCTACTGGACATGTTTGGTAATGACATTGTTTTCTTAGATGATATATATTTTTCTAGTGTTTGGTTTGAAATGGTGCATGTCTCTAGTATGATTATTTGTAGAGAGATCACATCCATCTACGAGCACAATGTGGTGCTCAGGTTTTATTTTAAATATTTTCAGGATATAGCCAACAGAGACGCTAAGTATGTGGGACGTTGAAGCATGACTTTGTCTTCCGGTGTTACATGGTAGGAGTTGACAGGCTCCTTGTAGTTTTGAATTTCTTTTCGTTGTACTACTGCCTTGTTGGATCTTAAAATGTATATTAATAAAGGTATTTTTGATGTGTCTTTGATTGTATGGGTTATGCCGCCTTCGTATTTGTTAACGGTTCACAAGTATCAACCACGTGGCATGGATGGGCCCTATGTCATGTTGGTCGACACTTATGGGATGTTACACCTCCAGACTAATTCACTGTGATATTTAAAATTGCTACACTAGCTGCCTTCACCAAGAGCTACAACTATCCAAATCAAATTCTGCTAAATATTTTCTTTTATCAAAATCATCAATTTCATATAGCCACTAGTACATTATCTTGTCCCAGAGTTGAGACTTAGTCCTAAACAGAAAGGTTGTTAAAAATCTGAATAAACTTAAATATGTTCACTAGGTCCTTGTTAACTTTCTATATCCTAATTACTAAGAGCAAGTCTTTTAGGAACTTAATATGCTTTCACAGAGCTAAAACTTATGGGAGCTGGAGATGCCAAAGCCACTTTTTTCTTCAGTTCTGTTATTTTCACCCCTTCGTGTCTCCTGAATTAACTGAAAGTAGAGACTACATGTAGTAATACTGAGTTATGTTTTTGCACTACAGGAAGCTAAAAAAGCCAACGTATTGAGAAGGACCCAAGCACATAAATGATAATTACTTGAACTAGGACAACAGAATAAAGAATATCTATAGTTTCTCATGAACTTACAAATTCTCCTTCTCAAGCTTTTCAGCAATGGATATTGCTTCACGCCGAGTACGTCCACCTTGCTTACTAGACTCTGCCTGTTGGATCACATGGGCAAGAGAGACTTTTCCCTTAACCAAACTTCGCCTCTGTAGCCGTTCTCCCATTTGAGTTTTCCTTCCTGGAATTGGAACCAAGGAAGTTTGGTGATAATTAGCTGCTTCTTCTACCCAAGCACTTTCCAGACTATTCTCATCCATGCGGACATTCGATTCCAAGACTTCTGTACCATGCTGATTAGAAGACGGTGTTATTTCAACAATTTCATTTCTGCTCATCACTTTAGAATTAGACTGAAACTTTCGGCCTTGAGAGGAGTTGCCTCCTTTTGCATTCTTATCCTTCGAAGGTCTTCTGTTGACATTAGTTTGACCTGCTTTGGGTATTTCTAGGTCACGGTCAGATATTTGTTGCAATCAATTATTTCTGTTATCACAAAGAACAAAACTCACCTCGTTTCTCTTTTGTTTTACAGAAAATTTCAATGTTGACTGGGAAATGGAGAACAGAATGAAATGCCTGTGAAATGCGAACCTTGAACTTCTCTGCCTTGGTTTTATTAGCAAGTGAGGTAAACATCAACTTCGCAGTTGGAGCTGCTTAGTGACATAAAACATCTTTTAGTTAAGAAAAAAATTATTTATGATAAAGAACCAAGGACATTAACAAATGCCTAGAATATCATATTTATCTACAGCAGGAAAGACGGTTTGTGAAAAACAGCCTACACCTATGGGAATATATACTAACTCTATCAAATATGATAGACAACATTGATACACGTATCTTACAAAATGAAATTCCAATGTGGGCACAATTCCTAAGGCTGCATAATGTAAGCGTCTCAACTTAGACTTTGGCAGTTAAAGTTAACTCTCAAATAAAACAGTTGATTCAATCTTCAAATGACTCCTACAAGAATGCAACCACTGTTCCTTCATCTCTTTCTTTTCCTTTTTTCTTGATTTGTTTAGTTTCCACACGAAATTCTTGTCATGCAAAGGTATGCACGAAGCACACAGTAACAAGAGCATGGGCATGGTACAAACCGTACTACTAAGAAACAGCTCACTGTTCCTGCTAATCAACCCAAGCAATAATCAATACTACAAAGGATTATGGTTATGCTAAATATTTCAAACGAGCTTTAAGCAAAGCTGAAGGCATTACCAGCACCAATGTTAACTGAAAGTAGCTTCCCTTCACGATCCAGAAACTGTTTTAGACTATTTGACTGTATCTTTTCCAGCACACTTGCCCAAATATCTGCAATATCTTTATGACTTAAACCTGGAACTTGTCCTGCATTTCCTTTAGTAGTCTCATTAGAAATGACCAAGGTCTCGGACCATCATCTACTACAAAAAGCATCTCCCAATATAAAAGAATGGACTCCTTACCTTCATTATAAGTATCGGTTGCACTTGCAGTATGCAGGTTGGGCTCTCGATTATCAGGTAACTCGTGATGTACACCATCTGACCACCTCAAATTGTCTATTGGGCAAGGTCTAACTGGGCTGTGGTTGAAGCTAGTGTCTGTTGAAGAAACAGGAACGATGTACTGCTGTTCTGGAGCAAGTTGAAGCAGTGCAGCAGTCAACCATGTTAATCTGTCATTTGACATTCTTAGTTGCTTTTCCGCATCGGACAGTGTCTTAAGAGCCTGCCTCAAACTCTCCATCTCCTCTTTAGACACTAGAAAAGGAAAATTAGTTTGTCATATATAAGATAAGATGAAGGAAAGCAGAAGTTAAGATCAAGAATGACCACAAATTAATTCAAGTATCAAAAGGACCATAGTGGGTGCTCCTTCAGCAGATTACACTTTTAGTTGGAAAATTACCCATTGGTGAAAATTGCCATACAACTCCAATGGGAAACTAGGAATACTGAAGGACTCACATGTTGGGCGTCGAAAAAACTTTCTTCTTGTTCTCTCTTTATTGAATTTATAACTACCAGCAAGGATATCTGTGATTATTGTGGCGAGCTGTGACATCAAAGCCAGTGGCTCAACTCCAGCTTCCATTATCTCTCTCAATGTCTTCACAGTGTTCACCGTGTCAGCTGACAATGACAAATCAAGAAGATCTACTAGCTTATCATCTGACACCAAACCAACCTGAAAGCAGAAGAAAGTGAAAGAATAAGACTAAGATATACTCTTGACCACTTCATGTAACAGAATTTCCCATGTTGATAAGCTTCGTCATCTCAGCATCTCTCAATGATCCATCTGATCTTGATGCAATGAGTTTCAGGGCATCCTTATCAATTTCTAGACCTTCTCTTGGTTGCAATCCACTGCAATGTATATATAATATCTGCATCCTTCAGCTTTGGGAAAAAGAATTTTTGACACCTGGATATTATTATATGAGGCAAGACATCAAGACTAGAACTGACAAGGATAAAAACCAGACGTCTAGGTGCTCGATCAATGACCTTTGATATAGCATTCCAACAATCTGCTGACAAAGTATCACAGTCATCAACTATAAACACTCTGTACTGTGATGGAAGCTGGGAAACAATCATACTGTCAAGTAGATCCATGATGCTCTCAAAGTCAAAATTACTGACTGGACCAACTTCCCTTATATTTCTACTCTTGCCCATATCATGTGCTATGCAATAATTGCAAAAGCCACAAGGTTTTGGGTGTTCTGAAGAATTACAATTCAAAGCTCTCAGAAATATGCGAGCACATGAAGTTTTACCTGTGCCATGAGGACCATAGAATACATAAAAGAGTCCAACTTTCCTTTGTGCAACTGCATTCGAAAGAGCTTGTGCTACCAAATTTTGTCCCACCATATCTCTGAAGGTTCGTGGCATATACTTTTGTGTTAAGCTTTGGTGTCTATGACTATGACGATTCCCTCTCAACTTATGCTGGTCACCAGATCTTGCCTCAGAAGCAAGGTCAGAATCGAACAGTGCTTCGAGCTAGTGATTCTGAAACTAGAGACAATTCATTCTGATCTTCAACCACTCTGGAGTTCGGAGTGGAGCTAGCCACCCTTGTGGCTTTCACCTTATGCTTTTTGGCTGCAACAAGTTCTGCACCTAAAGTGGGCAGTTCTCTAGCATTACTCATCCTCCCACTCTCTTTTGGTTTCGGAATGACTGTTTCGCCTTGGGGGCCTCTTTCATGAAGGTCAAACTGAGAGCCTCCGACTTCTTCACTTTTTAAAGATGCTTCTTTTGCTTGTTCGGAAATGTTTTTCTCCTGACGGCTTTGGCTGTGAGAACCCTTACGGGAGGGCTTTCTTCCTTTAGAAGCAGTCTTTCCTGAGGCAAACCCAGACTGTAGAGAGCCAGGATGCTCCAAGCCAGACGGTCTTTCCCCAACCTTTGAAGTTCCAGTACCATCTGTCAACTTACTCACTTGTATACTGCTTCCTTGACATTTCCGGTCTGATGCTTCTGCTTTACTTCTTCCCACTTTCTTCATTCTCGCTTGACTACTCTGACCAACCACAGCCTCTCTTACATCATTCTCTTTTTCAACTTCCAGAAGATTTTTACTCTTCCTATCAACGATCCTTGAAGCTTCATGGTCTGCAATGAGGGGTGAATCAGAAATCCCACTTTTGGATTCCTTTCCCGCATCATGTCCAACAGACCAACGGCCAGCTTGTATTCCTCCTTTTTCAAGTCTCTTACATAAGGTATCTCTGACAGGAGATTGCCAAGATGGGCTGGTTGAAGGGTCCCTGAGTGATCTAGATCTCTGAAGGACAATAAGGTCCCTGATCAGTGAATTCTCAGCAGACATGGGGCTGTATTTGTGCATATGGTTCTTCAAGTGGATGCAATTTGTCAAATGCACATGATTGCGGAGATGATTGTGGATATTGCAATCTTCTTCTCTCAGAATCTTAGGTGACGCACCATGAATATCAGCCCTAGTCATGACTGGTGATCTAAATGATTTTGAAGCCTAAGTGACAGTATTTCTGCTGTGAAATGGCAGTGCAGTGCAGAGAATGAACCAGCAAAATCTGTTTAATGCCAATGAAACAACGCCGACCCATAAACACAACAAAACCAAGTACCTTGACGACAATAAACTATATGCAATTAGCAAAGAGTGAGATATTCTGCCCGAGTGAGCTGTTTCAGTTTTTGCCAGTGCACTTCCCCCATAGAACAAGTCAATATGGGGAACATTCCTCAGTCATACACAGATAGACATGGAAAAGAAGATTAAAGTACGCCTACCAAAACTTCAAAAATAACAACCAGAACAGTACTATGTGTTAAGCTGAATCAGCTTTGCTCAAAGAATGGTTCTGCAACAAAGATTGTCTCCAAGGACTTATACTCTCAAATTTCTTTTCCTACTGTAAAGGGAACAAGATGAAAGCTTACTCTTCCTCTGCAACTGACTTGATAAATGAAACAAGAAAAAGTCTGATGAAGATGAATTAATTTTGTAACTAGGCTGTTCTCCTAGAATCAGTCACTGAACTAAAACTCCAAACAAACGGAGCATGTGCATTCAGCTATATATCCAAGAACAAAAAAGGAGGCCGTACAGATCCAAATTTAATAGCTCAATCCTTCAAGCAATGTCAGTTTCCCCTACAGGAGCTTTTCTCCAAAGTTCTTCAACCTTCACCAGTCAAAACAAAGCAAAAGAAAATAAATTGACGGTTTATTCAAATAGATCGGAATCTCAAACCAAGATTTTACGGTCAAATCTCAACTCCTCCTTCTTCTCCTCCACAAGTTCTGAAGATCTTCACCAAACATGAGAAAAAACTCCCAAAACTTATGATCTTTTCAGAAAGCAAATCAAGCACTTCATGGAGGCCACGAGAAACCCACCGATCGAAGATTCTGCCAAAACTTGAACTTTGAAATGCGCAATCATATCTAAGTTAAACTGAGACCAGATCTTTTCTCTATTCTCTGAAAAGAAGTGCAAGAGAAGATGACTGGCGAAGCAAATTCCACTAAAACTTGAACTTTGAGACAAAGTCTGCCACCAGATCTACGAATATGAACCCAAAACCGAAGAAAGATCAACTCGAAGTTACGTAAATGAAAGAGAACTTCATTCTCACTCATCAAAAGCCTGACCTTTCATAGTTAGATTAAATACTCGAGCTCTCCGAACTTTCCAAAACAATATTCGTCCTAAGAAATCGCGTGAGCTTGAAATCGGCCCGAAAACGAAGAAATTCAGAGTTTCAAGGCCGCAACTTCACCGTTAGCGTCGGAACGGTGTAGACGTTGTTCCCACCCCATTTTTGGCGCCACGAAGAGGGAAAGCGCCTTTTCTAGAACGTTCTGGCGAGAAGCAAAGATGAGTTTTGTTGCCCCTATTCCGCGAAGACGACGTTCTTCTCTCTGTCTCTCCTGAGAGTTCACCGGTGAGCAGGGTTCTTAAAACTTGAATTACGAAAATGGCCTTGGTCATTCCGTCAAGGACGTCACCCTTTTCGCGATTTGTGTTCATTCCGGCGCGGTAAATTTCATCACCTTTCTTACGATTCATGAAGCTAGATCTGAATCCGGTACCAATTAGTATGGTTAAACCCAAAAATGTTTGAAGTCCTCTTCAAGTCTATATAAAACAGAACACAACGTTTAAAGCCGGATTATTAACTGAATTATGTTCGCAAATTCAATTACCCCTCCCTGATCTACATTAAATGGCTAGAAAATTTAGCACAATGAACAATAGCTCACCAAGCGAGGGAGTCGGGTCGACTCACAAAGTTTCGAGTTCAATACTCGGTAACCTTTTCTCATAACTTGAAATAATCTGTTTGGATCTGGATAGAACCAAATAGATGGATCTTAGTGAAGTATGACAAAATTCACATCCGTACTTAGCTACTTGGACCTTACTAAGGTCGACTATTTCTATACCAAAACCAGAAGACGATGTGGAAAACACTAGACCTAAAGGCTAGGGCTGGGAAGTGAGTTGGAAGAACCAAATCAGTGCCCGTTCATGGCTTGTTTGGCCAACTCAAAATCTTGTTCATACCAGCTTGTTAGCTCATTTGAGCTGGACTAAACATACCGAGCACAAGTCGAGTTGGCATAGCTGAACACAATTTGCTCGGCAAAGTTAACTTCGCAACTTCTCATATATAATTTACACAGGCATTTTAATTTCTTGGTTAGAATTTAAGTAAAACGTTTCATTTTTCATACAATTTTCTTTCAAAAAATGAGAGATTTGCCCTGTTGTTATATTTCACAAAAAAAAAAAAAAACTTTCCACATGATTCCGGGTTTGGATCTCGACCCCGTAAAACCTAGTCAACGAGGACGGAGTATTGGGATTAATGATACATTTATTACTAAGGGTAACCCAGTAATTTGGGGGGAGGCAAGTTCTTCTTGGCACGTTATGGGGCATAAACGTCATTTGCCCCTAGCGAGCGCAAAATTGATTGAGGGTGTCGCCGTCTATCGCCATCACATGTGATGTAAGAACTGCGAGCCGTTATCTGCCGAGCGTCGCGGACGGTTTCGGAATTCTTTGATTCTTTCCCTATTAGGTCCGTCAGCCTATAAACAAAATAAAGAGGCCACTTGGAGGTGGCGATTTAGGTTCTGAACTGAACTCGACCCGATTGAATAATTACGTATACATGTAATATAATATATAAATGTATGATAAAGCATATAACTTTCAACCTGGCTCGACGTGTTGAAGCGGACCCGAATCAGTCCTCAAAACAAGTCGGAACCAAAACCTGAACCGGTTCCCGTGTTGCGGCTGTGGTTCCACCTATTGGGGAATTAAGCCTGAATTAGAACCAATAGTTCGAAATCAATGGTCCGAAGTTGTTCTCTATCCGCTTTAAATCATACCTTTGTTTCATGAAATTTTTATATGAAACCAAAATGGAACACCAGAACTAGCACTAGAACGAGGCAACGAGGTTTATGTGCATGCACACACATGTGTAGAGAGAGAGGGAGACCATATATAATATATATATATATATATATAGAGAGAGAGAGAGAGAGACCAGGGTGCACAACACCAAATCCACCCAAACCCGATCAGAAAGAAGAGTTGCATGTCAACTCACTTTGAACCCAACATGGAATGACCCGACCGCAATCCAATCCGACGCCCTGATTGGTTAACGACTTGCACACCCTCAAAATAGGAACCAATTCCACCAACTGGAATTACAACTTATTTATTAGGCCTTGATTAATAATTTTGTAGCCTCCACACAGAAAGCAATTCCTGCGACAGATATTATGCCTAATTCATTAAAGCATTATAAGCATTCCGGTTCGTAAATGCAAGATTTTAATTGCTTGTAATGGGTCAGTCTTCCGGTGATTTTGAAAATCATCCCTCATTTGTAGTGATTCTGAAACGATGCCGTCCATCTGGGTTGTTGCGACATGACAGCCGTCTATCTAAAGCAGGGTGTGGCCTTCCCACGTGGCAGGACGAGTTGAGATCATTAGCTTCGAAGTAGCCAATCAAAGGAGTCATCTATGCATAAAAAAAGTACTGAATATTGAGAGAAGCTTCAAACCACATCAAGCAACGGCGTCACTTGTAAAACCCTTTAGCTGTAAACTGTGAGGAGGATTATGTCCTCAAGAGAAGAGAATGTAGCCTTTTTTCTCTTGGTTACAAGAGGAGGCCGAAGTCTAACATGCATACGCATGCACCTTCAGAGAGTCGAACTCACCACCAGCAGTAATGATGTCAGAGTGCTTTGCCATTGAGCTAATGCTTTGAATAAGAGCACGTAGCCTTTTGCAAGGCTCTCTTACTGTCCCTTTCAATATATCCCCATATTTGTTTGTCATATATTGTTCAAAGCCGCTGATTACAAATAGTAGTGTTATGTCAAGATGCAAAGCAATATTCTGAATCGCCTTCTCGAGAAGACAAAAAAATCCATCATTAATTTCAAAGATTTTAGAGAGAACCTAGAATTTGTCAGCTTCACATAATTTTAGACAACAACAACAACTAAGCTTTTTCTCATACTAGACCAGGGCTTCACATAATTCTAGAAATTCTAAAAAAAGAAATATTTAACTAACAAGCCCTGAAGGCACAATTGTCTTGGTTAGAACTTAGAAGTATGATTTAAAAGCCTTAATATGTATTCTTGTAAGGTAGCACAATAAATCTATACTTAGAGGTATGCAATTAATTTTTCTTCCTCAAAAAGGCGAAATGACTTTCCCCAATATGGTTTTCTTAATATGATGCATTAGGGTTTTTTCTTCACACCCGTGTTCTTATAGAAAAAGTGTCCTTGTTTGATTGCTCGAACATCAGTCACCCATCTCGAACAAACCAAGACCAGGGTTCTAGCAGCTAGGAGCCATTTGACCTTAAATGGAAGTGTAGTGATGCCCGACCCTGGCACCACCTACACAGGGCACGAGCAACTTCCCATACCAAAGCAAGTAGACAGACCTAACAAGCCCGAAGGATGTCGAGAGATCGATATTTGAGGTGACAATTGCTTCTTGGCAGTCACCTGACATTGGTGTATTGGGATCTAGAAATACAGTGGACAACATGCTAAGCATTGCGCTGGACCGGGGCTTCCGGATAGCTTGCAGGCAGTTCAGGCAATCTCAAGAGTACAGCTGCAAATGGTGGTATACTTAACCTTAGCACTCGACTTCCCAATGGAAAAAGATGTATTTTAACCTTGATTGGTTCCTGATATCCTTTCCCACTTCTGTTTTTTGATTAATTAATGGGTGGTGTTCTGTAAGGATTTAGGTCATTTGCTGTTGTTTCGAAAAGGAAGGAATCAATGATAAACAAAAAGGAAAAGTAGGTATTTTATTGATCTTCTATGTGTTTGGTTGTAGTAAAGTCTATATCCTTTTTCTTTCATTGGGAGCGCATATGCCCTTGATATGGGCTTCCTTTGACATTTTCCAAGGCGGTATCAAGGGTACTTTATGAATATGGAGCGCCCCCCCCCCCCACAAGACTATCAATTATGGTCCTGTCTTGGCTTCTTTCTCATGTCCCGAATCTACACCTTTTGATGGCTAAAGAACACCCAAAGAGCTCCCCGTGTTGGTGTTGTCAACAGATCGGATCTTTCCTGGGTTAAATCAGGTCGGGACCAGATCCAATGCTAGTCATGGGGAAGTGCTAAACGACAACAAAATATCTGGTATATTTTTTCAATAATTTTGAATATTATGAGAGAAAGAAAAGAGTAATTAAACAATAAAACATTAAAATGCATTTTTCAGTAAATATGAGTTTTTAAGAAGAAAAACCTTCAAAAATATGTAAGGAAATGGAGCTCAGTATTACTAAAAAATACTATTATTTGATAATGAGAACTTGGGTTCACCAGATATATAACCTTGCCTCTGGTGAGGCGTCATCCTTACATGGTCAGTCCAGAACCTGGATAACTGAAGACGGTTGCATGTGAAACGAGTTGCGATTTTTCCAGCACTAATGAATCGGATCCTATCAAAACTCTGAGGTTAGGCATGAGAGAGGAGAGCACTAGGGACAAGTTACCTCCTATGAAACCCTCGTGTTGCACCCTTTAGCCAACCGCACCTAGTGTGGGGCAAAGACTTGGATAAGGCTGTGCTTATATTGAGATCTGGATATATATATATATATACCAAGTTTATCATGAAAATTTTGAGCTCTTAGTTGGAACCTGGGTTGGGTCCTGGTTCGATATGACATTTCGTAACCATATCCAACTATACATATTAGGATGCTATGGGTTCAATCGGATGTTGGTGGACCTATGCTTTTGTATCAAAACATTGCCCTAATAACACAATGGGCATAGCTCACCTGGCTGGGGGTTTGACTCACAAGGTGGAGGTCATGAGTTTGATACCCAGGGTGTGCGTCTGGCTTCAGCCTCCCCATTGTGCCAAAAAGCGAAAACGTGACCCTAATATGGTTTAGGTTTTGGTAAGACACAGTCCATCAAAGCTTTAGTTTAAACACCATGGCAAGCAAAGTAGGCATGCTGTAAAAAGATTTGGAGCCAAGTGCTGCATAAGTCATACTCAATCTACTAATCGTATATTGTTTCAGTACTATTGTTGTGTTCATCTTAAATGAAAATTCAATAACATAGATCGGGACAAATTCAGTAAATACTAATCAAGATCTGATCGACCACGTAAAAAGTTCCGTAGGGATCAGAATCTCATGTTTTGAGTCGTGTTGATGCCCATGTCATCTCACCATTTGTTTGTGTAAAACAAACAGGTACCCAAATTCCCAATTTTTTCATGACACTTTGGGGACAGAAAAACGAACTTCTCGGATCAAGCTGATATCATCTCTGAAATTTTCAGAAATTTCATGGTTCAGGTCATTCTCATGCAGAAAGGTTCACTGGAACACGACCGCATTCATTTTTGCAGCAGTTCCGGTCGACATGAACATGAACGTTAAAAGGCTGGTTTTAATGTCAGGCCACCCCCAAAGCACTTCCAATCACCAAACCGAACCCGGACACAGTGTTAATGGAATTAAATAGAATCTCATTAAGATTTTGGGTCCCAATCGATTAGTACAAATCCCTAGCTTACCCCATAGCCTAGGCATGACCCAATCTAATGAGCCTAGGCCATAGGGTCAGCGGCCTAGTAAGTTAGGACACGCCTATAAAGCAAGGTTCAGGTTATTTCTTATTGGAGGAGAGGTGAAAAGTACTGGCGCAACGTGCGAGCTATGATAACCTACATCGTTCATTTGTTTCACTTTTTTTTGGCGCCTCAACCAACACGAACTCGACTTGTAGTTTAGTGTTCATCTCGTCACTCTTTCACCTTTTCGCACAAACTCACTTGGAAGGGCTCCTTTACACACGATAAGTGCACGTGCAGTTAACAATTTTTTAGAGAGTTTTAGCAATCTGTGAGTCACGTTGGACCTTTGATATTCAATGTACTTAAAATTTCACAGTACTTTTAACCCTACTGGCTAGGGGAAGGGCTCCAATCTTTTGTTTCATATCGTGTACGGGTCGTGTCATTTCATGTTATATAGAAAACAGGTCAATCAAACGCAACAATCTTTTTCATGTCATTTCGGGTGTATATCTTTCTGTAAACTGGTAGGGGTCTGCCTAATCCCATCTTTGCCAATCAAAGTGAAAAAGCGAGACCGTGCCACTGTGTTGGGCCACATTTCGTGTTTATTTGTTCACGTTATGTTCATGTCAAGTTTTGTCCTGTGTCTTAGATGATCACCAACCCTAGGCTTGAAACATGCTTCAAAACCGTACCTTGCAATGAACCAGATGCTTCTTATAAGACTTCTTGCCCACCCCAGGTCGGTTTCCTTGTGATTACGAATGGTTTTCCATCCTTTTTGTTTTCTATTAAATATATCATACCTCGTCACTTATACACATACCCAGCTTTTCCAATATAAGAGCATTTCGAAATGGTCGTGGGAGACATCTAATAAGGGATCACCCTTTGCATTGCCGGTCCCATGCCCGGATAAAGAAAGAGGGTTGTGTTAGGCTTCCAACAATCAACGTAAAATTTCGTCGGATTTTTATAACATGTATTACAAAAATTATGAGCATTGCTTTGAGACGTTACCGCCTATCGACGAGCTGCAGAGCCCGAATG
Source organism: Brasenia schreberi (assembly GCA_036023115.1). Classification (NCBI taxonomy): domain Eukaryota; kingdom Viridiplantae; phylum Streptophyta; class Magnoliopsida; order Nymphaeales; family Cabombaceae; genus Brasenia; species Brasenia schreberi. The sequence continues at coordinate 9,471,726 of JAYKKT010000092.1, read as the reverse complement.
CAGTGATAAGTAAGCAAGGATCACTACATTTTCGCTCGAATGTAGTGAATCAATTGCAGAGAGGGTTCTCACATCATGGACGGGTGTGGGTAAAGAAGTTAATCCCGCTACATTGCCGCCCGAATGTAGCGAATAATTTACAGAAACGGTCTCCGCATTTTGAATATGAATGGATGCGAGAGGTAAGGAAGGCAATCCTAGATAATAAGATTCGTGTTGGTTCTTGGAATATCGAAACATTATTCGATAAGCTAATTGAGGTGGTAGATACTATGATTCGGAGAAAGATTCATATTCTATGTTTACAAGAGACAAAATGGGTTGGAGAAAATGCAAAGGAGGTAGACGATACAGGTTTTAAATTATGGTACTCAACTAAAGAAAAGGCTTGCAACGGAGTTGGTATTATCATAAATAAAGATTTAAAGGATAGTTTAGTAGACATACAACGATATGGTGACCGAATCATGACATTGAAATTAGTGTTAGGAGTAGAGGTTTTGAATATAGTTTGTGCTTATGCACCTCAAATAGGACTAGAAGATAGTATAAAGACAGTTTTTTGAGAAGAGTTAGATAATGTGATTCAAAAGATTCTCTTTATAAATGAGGAAGGTAGGGATATTTTAAATTTTGCTATGGCATTTGATCTCTTTATAGTCAATACAATCTTAGTTGTTGTTGTTGGGTAACCATGATGCTGAGAAATACACAACCATCGTGCAAACGTGTTGCACTGAAAATGACTTCTTTTTCATATATATATATATATATATATATATATATATATATATATATATATATATATATATATATATATATATAGAGTGAAAGAGAGAAAGCATCGCATATGTTAACAACACAAAATGTATTTATATCCAAAAAATCTCAACCATTCGATGAATAGTTAAATTTCAATTAAGAAGCAAAAAATTGCTTTTGAATTAAGTATACTTGTAAAAAATTATAAGTGCACCTTTTATTATTGAATTTCAAATATCAACTATTCATCTTTTAAATTTGATGATTAAGATTTGCTTCAATATGTTAGCATGTAAGGTTGTTATATATACATACAACAACAACTAAGCCTTTTCCCATACCAGACGGGGTGGGCTACATGGATTCTTTGTTTTCACAAATCCCTATTGTGTGCCATGTTAGCAGTTAACTCACAATAAGGTAAATCATTTTTTTATTGTTTCTTTACAACACTTTTGTGGTCGTCCTCTACCTCTTTTAATACTTTCCAAATTTAGTTTTTCATACCTTCTCAGAGGTTCTTCTTTTGATCTTCTTTCTATATGTTCAAACCATCTTAAATGATATTCTCTCATTTTATCCTCTATTGGTGTCATTCCTAATTTGTTTTTAGTAACCTCATTATGTATGCGGTCTTTTCTTGTATGACCACTCATCCATCTCAACATCTTCATTTCTGTCATAGACATCTTTTGTACATGTTGATGACTGCCCAACACTCAAAACTATAAAACATGACAGGCCTAATTACTGCTCTATAACATTTACCTTTTAACTTTAATGGTATCTTCTTATCACAAAGAATACCTGATGCTCCTCTCCATTTTAACCAATCAGCATTAATTATATGCGTAACATCTCCATCAATTCTTCTATCACTCTAAAAAATTGACCCTTGGTATTTAAAACTTTCCTTTTGGGGGATGCAATGTGTGCCAATTTTAATTTCTATGTCCTCTGAAGTAACCAAATGATCAAACTTACATTCCATATATTCTGTCTTTGTTCTACTAAGTCGAAGGCCTTTGCTTTCTAATGTTTCTCTCTATAAATCTAATTTCTATTAACTTTTTCCTTAGACTCCTCCATTAACACAATGTCATCTGCAAATAACATACACCAAGGTACTTCATCTTCAATATGTTTTGTTAACTCATCAATCACCATTATAAATAAGTATGGACTTAAAGTTGATCCTTGATGTAACCTAATATTAACTTCAAAGAAGTCTGTCATTCCTTCATAAGTCCTCACACATGTTTTTGCACCATCGTACATGTCTCTTATAAGGTTAATGTATGTCAATGGGATACCTCTTTTTTCTAAAGTTCTCCAAAGAACCTCCCTCGATACCCTATCATAAGCTTTTTCTAGATCAATAAATATCATGTGAAGGTCTTTTTTTGCTCTAAAATGTTCCATAAGACGTTTCAAAAGGTGAATCGCTTCAACAGTAGATCTATCTGGCATGAATCCAAATTGGTTCTCTGTTGTACTTTATACTTGTCTTAACTTACGTTCGATAATTCTTTCCCACAATTTCATAGTATGGCTCATTAACTTGATACCTCGATAATTCACACAATTTTGAATGTCTCCCTTGCTCTTATATATAGGTATAAGTGTACTCACTCTCCATTCCTCAGGCATCTTTTGGTTTCTCCATATTTCATTAAATACTCTTGTGAGCCAAGTGATTCCTATTTCTCCTAGTATTTTTCAAACTTCTATAGGAATATTATCTGATCCTACCGATTTACCACCCTTCATATTTTTAAAGCCTCTTTGACTTCATTCTTTTGAATACGTCGGTAGAAATAGTGGTTTATATACTTTTATGATTTGGCTAACTCTCCTAAGCTAATACTAACATCTTTATTTTCATTAAAAAGATTATAAAAATAATTTTTTCATCTATTTCTTATATCATCATTTGCCACTAGAATTTTTTCATCCACGTCTTTTATGCATCTAACGTAATTAAGATCTTTAGTTTTCTTATCTCTAGCCCTAACTATCCTAAAAATATCTCTTTCACCCTCTTTTGAGTTGAGTTTTTTATATAAGTCCTCCCAAATTTTAGCTTTTGCTTCACTCACGACCTTTTTCGCTTCCTTCTTTGCTTTCTTATAAGCCTCTAAAGTTTCACTAGTTTTCTTAACATAATGTAATTTGTAACATGCCCTTTTTACCTTGATTTTAGGTTGTACTACTTCACTCCACCACCACGCTTCTTTTTGTGCCGATACACCTCCCTTAGATACCCCTAACACATCTTTTGCCACTTACTTAATATGTATAGCCATATTGTTCCACATATCACAGGGTGTACCAACATAATTCTAAACATCTCCTTGAAGGACTTTCTGTTTAAATATATCTTCTTTCTCGCTTTTGAGGTTCCACCATTTAGTATGAATAGCTCGATGCACTCTTTTCTTCTTTGTCCATCTTTTTATTTGTAAATCTATAACTAAATGTCGATCTTGGGTGGTTAAGCTTTCTCCTGAAATTACCTTGCAATCTTTACAACACGTTATATCTTTTTTTCTACAAATAAAGTAATCAATTTGTGTTTGTGATAAGCCACTCTTATAAGTAATTAAATGTTCATCTCGTTTTTTAAAGATTGTATTGACTATAAAGAGATCAAATGCCATAGCAAAATTTAAAATCTCCCTACCTTCCTCATTTATATCCCCAAAACCAAAGTTTCCATGAATACCTTGATATCCTAATGCCTCTTTACCGACATGCCCATTTAAGCCTCCTCCTAAACAAATCATCTCCTTTTGTAGAATCTTTTGAATCACCTTATCTAACTCTTCATAAAAAGTTGTCTTTATACTATCTTCTAGTCCTACTTGGGGTGCGTAAGCACAAACCATATTCAAAACCTCTGCTCCTAACACTAATCTCAATGTCATGATTCGGTCACCATGTCGTTGTATGTCTACTAAACTAGGCTTTAAATCTTTATTTATGATAATACCAACTCTGTTGCGAGCCTTTTATTTACCTGAGTACCATAATTTAAAACTTGTATCCTCTACCTCCTTTGCTTTTTCTCCAACCCATTTTGTCTCTTATAAACATATAATATGAATCTTTCTCCGAATCATAGTATCTACCACTTTCATTAGCTTACCAGATAATGTTTCGATATTCCAAGAACCAATACGAATCTTATTATCTAAGACTAGCTTCCTTACCCCCCCCCACACATCCGTCCATAATCAAAATGTGGAGACCCTCTCTGAAATTTTTTTACTACATTCGGACGGCAATGTAGCGAGACTAACTTCTTTACCCACACCCGTCCATGATGTGGGAACCCTCTCTACAATTGATTCACTATATACAAGCAAAAATATAGTGGCCCTTGCTTACTTATTACTGCATTTGGACTCTGCAGCACATCGCTAGGCGGGGACGCCCCAAAACAATGCTCATAATTTTTGTAATTCATGTTATAAAATCCGACGAAGTTTTATGCTAGTTGTCGAAAGCCTAACACAACCCTCCTTTATCCGGGCTTGGGACCGCAAGGGTGATCCCTTACATGGGCAGAGTTTAAGGTTGTTATATATACATAAATATAAAAATAAAAGACCAAGTCGGATCTGATATGTTTGTCAGCTCTAATGGAGGGCGTAGAGCAAGTTCGTATTCTCTCTCCCTACCTATATATAATCATCTTCTTTATGCAAACTTCTATATATTTTTATCTTGCACCACTTCTGTTCGACACAAGATAGAATAATGACAGCTTGCGTTGCTCCTATTAGTTCATTTGAAGTATTTGAGTGGGTTCCTATAGGAAAAACTCATATGCCATTACTATTAGCTAACTTGGGTACACCTTAGAAAGCAAATTAGGTTGGAAGGGCAAACCATCTTGGTCGACTCCTCTTTGAGCTCGTTATAAATCTGATAGCAGTCTGCCTAACCCCATTTTGTCAAACCAAAGAAAGAACCCCTAAATAACAGAATCGCCTAAATGAGCAAACACATATCCACTTCTCAGACTCCCAAGAGGTCGATATGGTTGGCTCCCTCAGAAGAGTTGAAGTTCCTTTTGTAGCAGAGTTAAGTAGCAGTAGATCACCATTTTCATGCTTCCATTCCACTAAGCTACTTAATTCATGGCCTGTCATATCCATTCCACTAAGCCACTGAATGTGGCAATTAAAATGTAAAATTTTCATCGGGTCAATATCTGGGTTGAAAATATCAAAGATTTCATAGACAAATATTACTCGATGCAAATATTCAAATAGAAAAGAGCCGCTTTTTTAAAGAAATTACCTGTATATGTATCAATGCATCCTCAAATGTCCCATTGCTGAGATGGGACCAAGTCAGGTGCTCCTGGAGGTTGCATCTGAAACCCTTAAATACATGATAACTATGCATTTCCAGATCTTCACATTATTGAGAAGGAAACATGTCAGTATAACTCTGATGCCTGAATCTAACCCATGTCACAAGTGTGGCAGTGCGGACATGACACAAAACAGGGAGTAAACTAAGCAAAAGCATGGATGTGAAGAAGATAGCTTGTAATTAAGACAATAACATCCAACAATTGAAATGAAGAGAGCTATAAAGAAAAGAAAAAAGAGCGAACATTGTCCTCCCCAGGATATGACAATTTCTTAAGCGGTTGCCTTGATGCAAGCAGATGGCGAAAACATGGAAAACTTTTAGTTTGGTATACCAAGTAAAGCAATTTACATGATTTACACTTCCTGCTGGAAGCTTTTCCTCTTTATCAACCATCGATCAAATTGGTCGGCTGGCTTAAGACATACTTGGGCAGCTCATATTTCGCACCTGCATCAGTTACACAGTCACAATATTCATGCACACACTCACACACACACACACACATTCTATTGGAAGTCTTCAGTTTTCGTCAAATCCAACAACTTGGTTGGCTCGCTTAAGACATGTTTAGGAAACTGATATATCGCACCTGCATCAACTCATAACACGCAACTCACAGACAGAATTCTTCTCCTAGGTCAGGCTGCCGATAGACTGGCTTAAGAAGTTAAACCTAATATAGTACCAAACCCATCATTCAAGTTGCCAAAATTGGGGCCATGAAGCTGCCAAACAGAGCCTAACGCGGAGATGTTTGAAGCATACAATCTCAAGGATACAGTTAGGCAGAATTCACCAGTTGCAGACTGTTTGGATGGACTCGTGAAATCTTAGTAGAATACATTAAGCATTAGAAGCTCAAAGCCATATGTTCACTAGAGTTAATCAAGCTGCCAGTTGCAATCTATTTATGCAATATGACTTCACTCAGGTTCCTAATGCACACATTTGAGTCCGCAAAGAATCTGAAAAATAACCGGACAACTGATATGCCCAACTTATTGCACATGATGGCAGACTATAAGCAAACTGGACTGTATTTGCGAAGAGATCAGAAGGTATTTGGTCTGTATATGTTAAGTATCTGAGTCGGACTTGCAGCAAATCAAAGCCCTTTTGTTCATGTTTATGTTTTTTGTCAAATACCAAACTGTGTGTTACCTCTCTCATCATAGCAGAGTGTCATGTCTGCACTTGAAACAATGATTCCGGCACTATCCACGATAGTCTGAGCAAGACCTAAATCAGCTTCTGCTGCAGCTTGAAGTGCATCCCAAATTTCTGGTAACATCAAAAGGAAGTTGAAATGAAAAAGAAACTAGAGAAAAATATACTCGATATGTTGAACCAAATGTTTGCTTATTTATTCCGCTGCCCTACATATTGAGGTCACTGAGAACAGGTGGTGAGTTAAGAGCCCAAAAATGGAATATAGAGATAATGTCTGCTCTGAAGTAACCAGGAAAAGTGGTGATTGATACATTTCCACAGGCTGCAGTCTCAGTGATGGAATTTCCATCTTCATACGATTATGCTATTTATGCACATTATTGTGGCCATAATAATGAAAACTAAAGATCTTAATTATGTTAGATGCATAAAAGACGAGGATGAAAAAATTCTAGTGGCAAATGATGATATAAGAAATAGATGGAAAAACTATTTTTATAATCTTTTTAATGAAAATAAAGATGTTAGTATTAGTTTAGGAGATTTAGCCAAGTCAGAAAAGTATATAAACCACAATTTCTACCGACGTATTCAAAAGAATGAAGTCAAAGAGGCTCTTAAACATATGAAGAGTGGTAAATCGGTAGGACCAGATAATATTCCTATAGAAGTTTGGAAAATACTAGGAGAAATAGGAATCACTTGGCTCACAAGACTATTTAATGAAATATGGAAAAACCAAAAGATGCCCGAGGAATGGAGAGCAAGTACACTTATACCCGTATATAAGAACAAGGGAGACATTCAAAATTGTGCGAATTATCGAGGTATCAAGTTAATGAGTCATACTATGAAATTATGGGAAAGAATTATTGAACGTAGGTTAAGACAAGTATCAAATACAACAGAGAACCAATTTGGATTTATGCCAGGTAGATCTACTATTGAAGCGATTCACCTTTTGAGACGTCTTATGGAACATTTTAGAGCAAAAAAGAAAGACCTTCACATGATATTTATTGATCTAGAAAAAGCTTATGATAGGGTACCGAGGGAGGTTCTTTGGAGAACTTTGGAAAAAGAGGTATCCCATTGACATATATTAACCTTATAAGAGACATGTATGATGGTGCAAAAACATGTGTGAGGACTCATGAAGGAACGACAGACTTCTTTGAAGTTAATATTGGGTTACATCAAGGATCAACTTTAAGTCCATACTTATTTATAATGGTGATGGATGAGTTAACAAAACATATTCAAGATGAAGTACCTTGGTGTATGTTATTTGCAGATGACATTGTATTAGTGGAGGAGTCTAAGGAGAAAGTTAATAGAAAATTGGAACTATGGAGAGAAACATTAGAAAACAAAGGCCTCCGACTTAGTAGAACAAAGACAGAATATATGGAATGTAAGTTTGATCATTTGGCTACTTCAGAGGACATAGAAATTAAAATTGGCACACATTGCATTCCCCAAAAGGAAAGTTTTAAATACCTAGGGTCAATTTTTCAAAGTGATGGAAGAATTGATGGAGATGTTACACATAGAATTAATGCTGGTTGGTTAAAATGGAGAGGAGCATCAGGTATTCTTTGTGATAAGAAGATACCATTAAAATTAAAAGGTAAATATTATAGAGCAGCAGTTAGGCCTGCCATGTTTTATGGTTCTGAGTGTTGGGCAGTTAATCATCAACATGTACAAAAGATGTCTGTGACAGAAATGAAGATGTTGAGATGGATGAGTGGTTATACAAGAAAAGACCGTATACATAATGAGGTTATTAGAAACAAATTAGGAGTGGCACCAATAGAGGATAAAATGAGAGAACATCGTTTAAGATGGTTTGGACATATAGAAAGAAGATCAAAAGAAGAACCTGTAAGAAGGTTAGAAAACCTAAATTTGGAAAGTATTAAAAGAGGTAGAGGACGACCACAAAAGTGTTGGAAAGAAACAATAAAGAATGATCTAGCTTATTGGGAGTTAACTGCTAACATGGCACACGATAGAGATCTGTGGAAACAAAGAATCCATGTAGCCGACCCCGTCTAGTATGGGAAAAGGCTTAGTTGTTGTTTTTGTATTGTGGCCATAGTAACTTAGTACTCTTCCTTTTTGTCCTTGATGCTTTTTTCCCCAGATTTGCTACCATCATCAGGTAACCTTAGTTCCTTACTACTATCAAACAAAAATCTTCTTTATTTTCAGTTGTTGATTAAAATAACTCACCAATACTTTTTACTTGCATATTTGATATTCTAGGTACGTCGGTTAATTGGCTAGTTATCTTACTTCTTAGAATGATCAAGCACACATAGTGAAAGCCTTTTACCATCATTCTATTTCTGTAAACATGCTGCCAGTAACCAATGAAAGTATATAAAGTAATACAGGTGCTTGTGGGCCTCTGTCTCTCTGTCTCAGACAGAGAGAGCACAGTCCATGCATACACCCATCTACGATTAAATCCACTTAAACATCTCCATTATTCGATTGGTATGATTTACAATGGAGAATTGAATTTAAAAAGCATTTAGTTTACCATGTGCATTAAATGCAACATTGTGTTTCGCTTTTTAAATCTAAATCTCTATTATTGATCACGTCGATCGAACAATGAAAATCTTTGAATGGATTGGAGCATGGATTGGTATGCACATATACCATTTATCTCTCTCTATATATATAAAAATAGAGAAAGAGAGAGGCATCACCTGGATTTGAACCAGTAAGAACGGATTTGTGATCCCCCACACTTACCGGTTGCATATGCTGCCAAAGAAGACTGCATAAAGTCTATTTTGGAGAGGCTTACCGAATAATGAATGATTGGTTTCTATTGAATTTGCATATTCACAACTTCCTTTCTACCCAACTTACCGTTCATCTAGTTGAGATGATATCATTTTCTTAGATTGGTTTGCATAGTACCTCAACATAAGGCCTAAAGGTTTCTTTTTTTATTGATTGAATTGAAAGAAAATGGAAATAAAAGAACTTTCCAGCTACAGCCATTCAATAATGTATTTGATATATATGTATATATATATATATATATATATAGAGAGAGAGAGAGAGAGAGAGATTTCACCTTTTTGACCACCATAGTGTGGAGCTGTATCCCAAAATTCATCGCGCATTTGCTTTAGTTGCATCCTAGTAAGAGGTTGAGAATGCTTCCAAGCCTTTGGCTTCCTTAACTTTTTAGTAGTTTCTGAAAGAAACAGATCCGTTAACTTAGAAAAGTGCCTAGAAACTCAATTCTCATTAAATGAAGATGAATGCAGGAAACTGCTACTACCATTATTCCTTAATCCTTTGAACTTGCAAAAACATTTTAGCATAACATACAGCAAAGTCTATTAAATATGGTTTTCTTGCATGGAAACTGGCAAGTTAGTATCATCATGATGCACCGCCATGAACTTCCAAAGCAGAAATAAGTGGCAGTACCAGTGTCATCATGGAAAACATATGACAAAGCTGTTCATTGTTGATTGTGCACATGCAGGGACACACGTATGTGTGTGCGTGTGTGAGAGAGAGAGAGAGATGGTAGCATATGTTGTGGAAGCCAGTATGTTGATCTATGTAATCATGCAAACGTTCAATGGATTACTTTGCTGTTGTCAAAATCAAAGCCTTACATAGCAGAGTTTTAATTCTTTCAAAGGGAAAATTAGGAACAACTATAAAATGCAATCCGTCCTTTATAGGATGTAAACGAAGGCTCCTTTTGAGATAAACTCACACCAACTTATTGATCATTGAGAAATGGCATACTGATGCCCCATTGGCATGAGTTCCTCCAAAAACATCTGCACCATATTTATTGATATCATTTCAGAAGATTTAGTATGTTCAGTGCATCAGTATATCACAATTTGATAATCTACCAGGAGTTATAATGATGAGTGAGCTAAAAGTGATCAGAGGGTCAAAGCTAAGATTACTAGTATGTCAAAGTCATCCTAGGACAATTCAGTTCCATCAAGATGCCTCCCTTTTGTATGACTCAGGACGACATTGAGAATTTTCATGAATAATGTATTGAGGGATTTTCATGCTTTCCCATTTCAAAAACCTTCCTTTCATTTTTAACGTCATACACACCATTAATCTAATGTTTCTTACATCTTCAAACAATGATTAAGTTCCATTAAAAGGCCAACAACGTGAAGCATCTTAATCACAAAGGTCTTCAACAAACGACCAACAACATGAATCTTAATCATGCCAAGAGATGCAACATATTGATTAAAACACACTTTTGATCCAATAAACAAGTTTAGAAAACATCCGAAAATTTCAATACATTTTTCTTATGAATGAACCGGTTGAAAAATCATTTAAATGTTACAACTTATTGTCAAAACACAATTTTCTTTATAGCATGACAATAAACAATTAATATAATTAAAGTTGTATATAAGTTGAAAAAAACACACCTAAATGAACTTGAATCTTAATACCAAGTGAAACCAACTTGGATCGAATGGTCAGATATGTTTATTATCTGAGCAATACATACTATGCATACACAATCTATGCTTGGAATAAAAAATTAATAGTGCTAATACTAATGAGTATATAACTCAAAATATTGCATGTTGAGCTCAAAATAGAGCCCCAAGCACATTAATAAACATGAAGTTTCACATAATTTATATATATCACAAATTTTCCTTGAGTTTCCAAAATAAACAAATTTTTCGAAGTTACCTTTACTTCAAAATATAAAACATGAAGAGTTGTGAACTTCCTCAAGTTGGCACACTTCTCGATGTGCTCGATTTCTTCGAAACGAGGCTTTGATACCATGTAATGAAGATGATGCTTTAGTGAAGCAACGGATGATCGGTGAATATCACCTCAAAATATCACACATAAAAGCTTTAGAAAAAGGCTATAATAAAGCATATGCAATAAAGGCACAATATAATGAAAATAAATATTATTTAGCTACAAAAAGGCTTGATTAAAGTATGTACATGGGAGGCATATTTATAGGAGAGAACAAGAGGAAGAGTGGGTCAAATGAGAAACTAGCCGTTGGGGGCCTGGTGACAATTGGGCCCCAATGGCTACCTGGTTGTTGGGGCCTGGTGCTGGCCCTGACGCTAGTGGATCAATGCGAGTTTCTGTTCGGTCAGGGACCCTTTATCTTGCAATACAGGTTATCTTATCATATGTATCGTACCATATCGTATATACAGCTAACACTGGTTTTATGCTAGAGTACATGTTTTGACAACATAAATTATGAGCATTGCGTTGGGGCATCCCCTCTTAACGACGCGCTGTAGAGCCCGAATACACTGAAAAGTAAGCAAAAACCACTACATTTTCGCCCGAATATAGTGAATCAATTTCAGAGAGGGTTCCCACATCATGGACGGGTGGGTAAAGAATTTAGTTTCGCTACATTGTCGCCCGAATGTAGTGAATAAATTACAAAGATAGTATCCACATTTTCAATATCGACTGATGCGGGGGTAAGGAAGCTAGTCCTAGATAATAAGATTCATATTGGTTATTGGAATATCGAAACATTGTCCGCTAAACTAATGGAGGTGATAAATACTATGATTCGGAGAAAGTTTCATATTTTATGTTTACAAGAGACAAAGTGGGTTGGAGAAAAAGCAAAGGAGATAGAGGATACAGGTTTTAAATTATGGTACTCAGGTAAAGAAAAGACTCGAAACGGAGTTGGTATTATCATACATAAAGATTTAAAGGATAGTGTAGTAGACATACAACGATATGGTGATCGAATCATGACGTTGAATTTAGTGTTAGGAGCAGAGGTTTTGAATATAGTTTGTGCTTGACGAAAACTTGGAATTTGCAAATTATCTTTCACGTATAAGCCACCTACCTTACAGCCAAATGCAACCCTTAAATGAGGATAGAAAACACAGTGTCTGAAATTTGGCAAACGGAAAGCAAGTCTAAATTTAGCTTAGGAACCAAGCTAATAGTAGGAAGCAAAAGACTTGTTTTTCAAATAACCTAGTTTTTCAACTTCTAATATGGTTCTATGCGTGATATAAACACATGAATTAAAAGTACTTGTGCATTTTGATGGAAGTATTTCATTCCGCGCCATGTGAAAGGAAGCACCAGAAACAAATAACCAATGACTCGTACCTTAAGAAGAAATAATAGAATATACAACCTTGAGGATAGAAGCTTTTTCCTTGAATTGTACTTCTAGTTGTTTCATTTTTTCTTAAAGTGCTAGAAGCACCAAAGCTCTCATAAAAGTTCCTATAAAGTGCCTTTGGAAAGTCAAAGATGTCAAGAGTCGACACAGTTTTTGTTGAAATAATTTTAATTTGTTATTCTGGTGAAAGACGAAGAACATGTAAGAAGGTATGAAAAAATAGATTTTGAAAGTATTAAAAGAGGTAGAGGACGACAACAAAAGGGTTGAAAAGAAACAATAAATAATGATTTAGCTTATTGCGAGTTAACTGCTAACATGGCACATGATAGGGCTCTATGGAAACAAAGAATCCATGTAGCCGACCCCATCTAGTATGGGAAAAGGCTTAGTTGTTGTTGTTGTTGACACACCATTAATGAAATCTACTTTTACCATGTAGCAATACTTGAAACCTCTTGCAAAATCATTTTCCATCATTGTCACACCAGACAATGCTGATCCTCACATCACATATCTTTTATCATACGACGACCTCTTTAGACTTCTTTTGTTCTTTTTCAGAAGATTTTGTTTTAAGAACTTTGAAAACGATTGCAAAAGAATATGACTAAAATGAACTGTATCAAAACATAAATTCACAACGTAAACACAGTACTGAAGAATAGAAGCTAAGAGAACAAAATTCACATATCACATTAGAGCTAGCATGGGATTTAACTCATTGATGCCTCACTCATAGTCTCAAGATGCAACGTTGATCCCATCCAGCTTTAACCATAAAGTGGATTTTCTTTCTTTGTTATGATATCCGGGCCATTCTAGATCATCAGTTATACATACATGAACCATCTGTAGCATATTGGACCATACTCTAGCATCTTTCATGCATTGGAAATAGATACTATAGCCATGATAAAAGGAATATCTTTCTCCCTTCCACGACAGCTATCCATGAGTCATTTCAAAACATTGCCACTAGAGTCTTTAAACTTTTAGCAAAAACACGCAAGAATCAAACCAAAGAATACTAAAAAACGGTGTTGCAGCATTCCTGTTCGCGGTAGATGTGCAAGTAAAAGTCCATGAGATCCTGATTAGTTTATAAACCTAAGAATCTGCTGAGAACCATTGCAAAAGTATTATCACGTACCACATATTAGAACAAACGCATTGTTAATGCCCTTTGTTCCCTTGCTATGTTAACTATGTTCCACTGACACCTTTCTAAGTTACACTTAGCAGTTCCTAGAAAAAATGATGAACAAATTTTGCAATCTACCTACTTACATAAAAGCAGGAGGGTGAATAGCATTTCTACCAAAGAATCCAAAGAAATACATATTGTTAACAATTATAAAGACAGAAATCATCACATAACTTTTCTTCCAAAGAAGTGGCAGACTGCAATCAACATGAGATGATGAAAATCTTACTCTTGCATGGATCACGCAGGATAGGCCATAAGAAATAGAAAGACACAAGACAAACACATAATTTAATATTTAGCATTCCAGAACTACACATTGTTAGTAAGGAGCCGATACTCTGTATCTTTGCATCTTAACAGGGCTAGGCAATTAACCAAATTATTTCAAAGCAAGAACCCCAATTCATGGACAAGAAACCACAAAAAGGACAGAAAGAAACATCAAATAGAAATAAGCTCTCACTACCACTAAAACATTATAAAAGACAATGCCGAAGTGAAATTTAGCATCAAAGGGTACCGGTCCTCTCCGTCAAGAACATGAACAATTTTCGTTCAATGAAACTGAAAATCTCTACAACTTTACTGAAGCAATTTCTGCCATAAGCTGTTCTCATGAAAACCAGCAAATACAGATAATTAACCCGGAATTTCAATGCTATAAACGTCTTCTTCAGTCTTCAGCATTGAGATACAAAAGTAATAACAAGCAAATATTGACTTAGTCATAACCAACTCCGCCGATGATCACCCTTGCATGGCCTGTCCCAAATCCGGATAAGAGAGGAGGGGTGCGTTAGGCTTCTGACAGCCACCCTAAAATTTTATCGGACTCATCTACCATGGATTCTGCAAATTATGATCCGGCTCTGTGGAAACAAAGAATCATGTAGCCGATCCCATCTAGTATGGGAAAAGGCTTAGCTGTTGTTGTACTGATTTAGTAATAACCGAGAAAATCGGGTCAATGAAGCAACTGTAGAGAGTAAGAGGGTTCAAAATATTTAACGATATCGATATCTTCCACACAAAATCAGCGACTGCAAACCCACAAAAAGGAAATAGGAATTAAGAAGTAAATAATGCATGAAATGGAACTAGAAGTACAAGAACTAACGAACACGCAATCATCATCGATATAATACGAAGAAGATCAACGGTGGATACCAATATTCACGCCCGTTCATGCGCAACATTTTAAAAAGAAAACTCAAATACGATTTAGTCAACCAGACCTTCAGCATTTTTCTGCGACGATCCAACGCAGCCCATTCTTTCCGCTCTAAAATTTCACGATCACGAAAGAAAGAGGAAGAGGAAGATCAAGATTACATAAAGAAAGAAGAACGAGAAACCGCCATTTCGCGACTCATCGGAAGGGGAAGAGGGAAGAAAAAGCGAGCAACGTGGTATTAGTAGAACGAACCCAGCCAAAGTGGCGTTTTTCCGGCTGGACGATCCTGCGTGCCCCCCCAAACAAGTTTGACCTTGATTTACCTATCCCACTATTCTTTTGACTATTTCTAAATACACTCCAATTTGCCATTGGCTGCAAGCCTGCAAATTTAAAAACACGACACGAAAGCGAACACGAAATCTATCAAACAAGTTCGTGTTAATGTTGTTTTTTTTTACAATGGGAGGCTGAAGTCTGACACACACAACGATGCACTCCCACGGGAGTCGAACTCACAACAAGCCACATGAGAGTTAGACTTCTGTCAGATGAGCTAGACCTGTTCGGTTTCGGTTCTCCAGGAACCAAATCAAAACCATGCTGGTTTCGGTTTCAGTTTCAGTTTGGAAAAGCCGATTTCAGCTTCAGCTTTAGTTTGAGTTCCAAACCCCGTTTAACTGAAAAAATATTAAAACAATTAAAAACTTCAAAAAACATATTAAAAGGGTTTAAAACCACAGGTTTTGGTTCTGGCCTGATTCCAGTTTTGATAGAAGGCAGAAGCAGAACTGACTTGGGTGATCCACAGTTCTTGGCTTCGGGTTTGGTTTGTTTTGGTTCTTGGCCTGGCTGGGTTCTGCTTAGGACCGTCGACATTATCTTTAAGATTTGTAAGAACTTTCTAAATAAATTTTTGATAAATTATTTAAATAATAACGTATATCCTATATGGATTGCCCATTGGTAAAATGGAAGGAGTGGCTGATGGTCCGACGATACCCTTGCTTGATGCAGCACTGTGGCGTCTGCAAATTGAAGCTTATGCTGCAGGTCACACAGAGCCCGATCAATTCACGTTCCTATTGCAGTTTGGTTTGTACAGACTTTGTCTGAATTAAGGATATTATACTTGAAATATCATTTTTTATCACATGTTCTATCATGTTAGCAATAATTTTTTTATACAAAGGAGGTCTTCAATTTGAATTCTAAACATGTTTTTATTCTATTTATTATTTTTTTCTTATATATATTTGCTGTTTGCCAATTTTTTTAATTTTTAAATAATTTTTCTTTTCTATTATAGCATGACACATCATGAAACGATATGAGAAAACACTAGGTTATTGTTGTTGGCGTTTCCTATTGCAGTTTGGTTTTCAGTTCCCTGCGGTATAATACCTTATTATAGTGAGAAAAGGTTTTCTTTTGGGTTAAGAAGGGAGGCCGCAAGCTCTCGACTCAGCCTGAGGTTGAGAGCCCTGCCAGGTGACTCTGAGTGCTCGAAAATCATTATTTTGATGAAAAGTCGAGTTTTCATTTTTAGCTTATGTTTTTCAATATTTCGCTCCATCATCACGTCATGTGCACTCTCCATTATGTTAGATGAACGGTGGAGATTTGGTATAACACAGTAAACGCTGATCAAATACTTTTATGACGTGAACTTCTCATAATTCGTGGGCATTTTCTAATGAAACAACCACTTGATGAATTTAGCGCCATTCTTCTCGCGATATTGTTCCGAGAAGAATTCCCTCGCCTGGGCAACGCACCCAAAAAGTTCCCACGAGTCCAGAGGGAAGCGTTATCGAAGGATTCTGAAGCCAAACCCTAATCTCTCTCTCTCTCTCTCGCCGGCACCATGAATATCTTCCGATTAGCTGGTGATATTACTCATCTCATCAGCGTTCTCGTGCTCCTCCTCAAGATCTACGCCACAAAATCCTGTGCTGGTTAGTACTCTTTTGCCTACGCATTCAATTTGTTTTCCTATTTCTCTTATCGTAGAACTCGTTGATCGATCGATAGTCTCTTTGTTTTTGTGGCTGGTTTTAGAGTTCCTAAAATTGCGGGATCGTGTAGTTTGGGTTCTCTTGGTAGGGCGCAATTCCCTTCTCTCCGATAAGGGACTATGGTTTTCTGGTGGAATTCGAATGTGGATTTTGCTGCCTGTTTTATGGCCGATCAACTATGTCGATTTGTGTTTTCCTGGTCAATGCATTTGCTGATTTTCTTTGATGCAATGCAGTTAGGTGCATTTAATTGATAGACGTTCTCTTTCCCCTTTTGGTTTGCTGTTGCGTGTAAATGAGATGCATTGTCCATTCGTTTCGTTCGGACTTGGATGAGTTGCTTTTGTCGCGTTCTTCTCAATGGCAGTATATGCTTAGATAGCGTGTAAATGAGATGCATTGTCTGTCGTTTTGCTGGAACGTGAATGAATTTGCTCGTTGTCGGTTCTTCTCAATACACATATCTGCTTAAATAATACGCATCGGGGTTGGGCTTTAGTTTTTCTTTGAATTCTTGCTATGTTTCAGCATTTCATTTTTAATTGTAGATTAACCTCTTTTGTGTGGGGGATATTTGCTAATCTAGCTTTAGGATCAAGGTATGCATCTTGTTGCGATTGAACGGGCTTCCAGGGCGATTTTTCCCAGCATATTACGTGGGGCCTCAATGTCATCCATCACCGCATTTCTCAACATGAACACCAATAGATGTCATGACCAATGGCGGAGAACCCTTCGATGCATGCGTTGTGGCTTACTTTAAGTCAAAACGCCTGAAGTTTTAGCTTGTCTCTTGTTATGCATTTTCAATTCATCTGAAGTCCAAGTTTCCTGTTTGGACTGTTGGTGTAAGGAACTAATTTTCCCTAGGTAGTGATCTAAAGTTTAAACTATCTAAAAGTGAGTTCTGATGGAAAATAAGAAGTAGGAACTCATACTTGATAGAGATTCACACTTGGGCGTAGTTGGTACGAGGACAGTAATCTGTGTTCTTACACATCTGCTCGTTTGCAAAAGAATTCTGTTGTGGTCACATGATGGAATTGTTGATAAGGCAGGGAATGTTTAATCAGAGGTGTCCTGTGAATGTAGAGATAGTTGTGCGTTGAGCAGTGGTAGGTTCCACAATTTCTAATTAGGTCATCCTGATTTTATGTCTTTCCGCTGCTGATTATTCATTTGTGGAACAAGCTGTTCATTTCCATGTGTGTTCAGAGTTATGTGATCCTTTTCTGATCAGGGGTCTCTCTGAAGACTCAGGAGCTTTACGCATTGGTGTTCATCACTCGCTACTTGGATTTGTTCACTGATTTCATCTCACTCTACAATACTGTCATGAAGGTGGTGTTCATTGCTAGCTCCCTGGCCATTGTTTGGTATATGCGTAGACATCCTCTTGTCAGACGAACATATGATAAAGATCAAGATACCTTTCGCCACTATTTTCTCATGGGGGCCTCCCTTCTGCTTGCATTTTTAGTTCATGAAAAATTCACTGTGAAAGAGGTACATTTGGAGTTCCTTTTTCTTTGTGTAAGGTCCTCATTTTTTCTGTTTGAGTTGATAATACGAATTCAGAATTAATTCTGCTGCTGCCCTTGCTCTTTCCCATTGCTTATTTCTTCCTATATGTGCATCTTGTTGATTTTTCCTTTGGTAGTATGGTATCTTCTCAAGTTGGTGTTCTCAGTTGCCAATGCTTGCTTGCATTTTGTTAATGCCATATGAACATACTCTTTGGAAGCGATTTGCTGATGCAGCATAAGCCTTCAAATTGTGGGAGTCTTACTTTTTGAGGATTATGCGTTCTATTAATGTCACATGAACACACTTTTTGGGAGCGATTTGCTGATGCAGCTTAAGCCTTCAAATTGTGGGAGTCTTACTTTTTGAGGATTAAGAATCCTTTCTTTTGATAACATAGGTTGTGGCTTGTAACTTGAGTTTCCACATGAGGAACATTTATGTTTTTGACAAGTTTGTAAACTGTGTTACTGTTCCTGTATCTGAAAATGTTATTGGACAGTTCCACAGTTCATTGACTCGTTCCATACTGTTCCCTCCCGAGTCCCAAGAGTATCAGTGCCATTTACTGAAGTAATTAATTCTCATTTTACATTGTGACGAACTAACTTTCAAGTGCACTCTAATTTCTTGTTTTGATGATCTGCTGTTTCATATTTTCATGATCTCTCGATAATCTTGAAACCCGCACCACACTTATAGATTAAATTTGCTGTTATGACCTCCTTATGGCAGATCCTTTGGGCATTTTCTATATACTTGGAGGCAGTGTCGATTCTTCCCCAGTTGGTTTTACTGCAGAGAAGTGGAAATGTGGATAATTTGACTGCACAATATGTCTTCTTCCTTGGGTATGACTACTATCATAAATATTGATCTTTAATCAGTTTGATTGATAAAAATTTATTAAAGCGAATTGTTGAAAAAGGAACTGTTCTCTTATAAAGCAAGCTTTACTCAATAGCAATGGTATGTGCCTTGGACGTTCTAGCTTGCATTTGTACCTAGAATTTGATTGTTTAGACTGAAAGCATTACAATGCGGCATCCATGTGATGCTCAGACCGGAGCTTGCATTCTATGCATGATCATATGCTTTATATGATTCCTTTTCTTGTTTACAATTCATATTGACTCTTCCTCATGTTTAACCAATATATGTATGATTAGAAAACTTAGTACGTATATGGGTATGTACATATATCTTGCGTTGTTCATTTTCAAGTCAAGGTAGATGTATCAATAAAAGAGACGGGAAAAAATGTGGTGGGGGCCATCACTGCAAATCATGAATGAGCCGTTAAGGTTGCAGCCTTATGGCCTTTGGAACTGGAAGATGCTAAATCTTGGGAATAGTGGGCAATCCATTGGTTATGAAAATGGCAAAGAAAATGCAGATACAAAAGATTATCATTGAAACTGACTGCAAGGAAGCATACTTAAGCTATAAAGGAATCCAAAGATTTTGGAGTCTTATTTTGGTGTTAGTTCAGGACTGTGGTATTATCTCAGCAACAACTTTTCAGTTTGCTTATACCAGCATGTTAAGAGGAGTGCTAATGCAGTAGCATATTATCTCACCTCTCCAGCAAGTAGCAAACAGCACAAGGTATGGCAGGAGGATTTTCCTTATCATGCAAATGTGCTTGCTCACGTTGCAAGCCTGATTCGGAATTAGTGACTGATTTTCTTCCAGAAAAACAAGGTAAAATTCAGTTTTTGCAAAAAAACTGAATCTGAGCTTCATGTGATGGCTGGTCTTTATGTCAGCCCGGTCTTTGTGGCACATAAGTTGACTACGTATCTTGGAAGTTAGGACTGCTAACATTTGGTGAAATTCAAGCATAAATTAAAGTTCCTGCAAGGAAAGTACTCAAAGAAAAAGAACATATCCTCATAGGAACGTTCTTATATCTTTTCTTGATCTACATTCGCAGAGCTTATAGGGCACTTTACTGTGTCAATTGGGTGTATCGATACTTGATGGAGAAACACCACGTGCGATGGATATGTAAGTGGAAAGTGGCTTGAGATGATACTGTTTTTATCCAAAAAAAGGCTTATAGTTGATCTACTGTGTTCTTTTTCAGCTTCAATCTCCGGCCTTGTGCAGACTGCTCTCTATGCAGATTTCTACTACTACTACTATATCAGGTGAGTGTTAAATGACGACACAAAACGTGACCAAGTTTGATCCACCTACTTTATGTCAAGGATTCAATAGTTTGACGGACCAATAGCTCGATTTAGTCATGGACTAGTACGATCAAAGTTGCTTCTGGTCTGTCTTGCATGTGGCATACCAGGATCCCAAACTCCTAAATCGTCCTATTAGCAAGTTTAAGTTCACTCTTTTGTACCAGCCATTGATCATATTCTTTTTCTCTGTTTTGCAGCTGGAAGAACAATGCGAAGCTTCAATTGCCGTCTTAAAGAAATAGAAAATGTGGGATGTGGATTGTGTAATCCGTTTCCCCTCAAAACTAGTATGAAGTTTTCAGCTAGTTCGTAAATTTTGTGCAAAACATCATCTAGCTTACGATAAAGCTTGGCTCTTAATACGGGGTCTAGTCACTATCTGTGTAATGGAAAAGAGCTAAGCTAGTTGCTAATGAAACATGAGACTTCCTTGTCTAAACTTGTTAGTTGAAAATAGATACCGCCCTGATGTATACTAAAATGTTGTTAGAATTACAGATACTAACAGAAGATTCAAGATTGTATTCATTTATGTTATGTTATCTACATGCTGATCTTCCCCCCTTCTCCAAATTTTCTGGTTATTGCCATCATTTGCTTGGGGTATTTTTGTTATACAGTTTCGTCATACAATTTGGCCTACAATTTGCTACTTGCGTGGTCGTTAATGGTAGAATCTGTGCATACGTATCTTGCTTTGATTGTGATCAGTTTGAGGAAACAATAAAACATTACATTGCACATCGATATTCTACTCTTCGCTTAATGCAGGGTATGGCTTGGTTTTCGTTTTCATTTTGGCTTAGCTGAAGAAAAGTAGAGCTTTCTTGGTGGCATCTGGATGTTGTGGGAAAGAAAATATTTGGTGCATAGGCAGAACCCATACCAGACATGCATGTCCTCTGGTATAAGCTCTCGCTTGGGGTTCTTTCGGCCGAAACCAGCAAGGGTCCACTATGTTAAATTATGTGCAGGTACAACCTTTAAATTTTCCTTCAATTTAAGATGGGTTGCCGAAGATTCAAGATGATGCGCCAATGGTGTTCAAAGACCCAAATCAAATTCATAGGTGAAACGTGCACGCCACATCCATAGAACCGGTAACAAGCCTCGGAGGGAATGCCATCAAGAAGGGGAATTGAGAGCTACGGCCCAAATCATATGAAGCAGGCAACAGCAACTGAGCCTTTTCCCGTAAAAGATGGGGTTCGTTACATGGATTCTTTGTTTCTATAGATCTCAAGCATATGATATGTTAATGGTTAACTCAACTTAAGTTAAATAATTTTTTATTATTTTATTCTAATACTTTTGAAGTCTTATTATTTTTCTTTTAATATTTTAACCATCTAGTTTCTCCTACATTTTTAAATGATTTTTATGTTCTTTTTATCATTTTTATACATATCTAAACTATCTTAAATGACTTTTTTTCATTTTATTATCTATTGATGTCACCCTCAATTTGTTTATAATCTCATTATGTATGCGGTCTTTCATTGTATAACCACACATCTATCTTAGAATCTTTATTTTTGTCATATATATTTTTTGCACATGATGATTAAAACACACAAAATCATAAAACATAGCTGGTCTAATTGTTGTTCTATAATATTTACTTTTCAAATTCAATTGTATCTTTTTATCATATATAATACTTGATGCATCTCTCTAATTTAACCAATTTATATTAATTCTATCCATAACATTTTCATCATTTTTTTATTATTTAAAAAAATTATAGTATTTTAAAACTTTCTTAAGAGATCTTATATGGACTTAAAACTTTGCTTTAAAAAATATTTGCAAGCATGCTAACAAGTGTACTTAAACTTACAAAGGTTTGAGTATTATTTTGACTTCTTAGGCGAATATGGGAAAGTAGGTTTTTATTAAACTTAAAAAAGTTTGAATATTATTTTGACTTCTTAGGCGAATACGGGAAAATAGGTTTTTATCAACTTAGGCCTTCTTGAACTCGTACTCAAAGGTTAGCCTAGACGCATAGAAAGAGTTATTTTGAATTTCAAAGTTTTCTTCAAAACAATCTCAATTTGAAAGAGCCTTTTCTAAAATTGTATTTTAGCAAAATCGGGTTCACTTATATGAATATAGAATCGATTCTGTTTTACATAGTTCACATTTTATTGAAGCACTTTTAAGAGTCCAAAACAAACAAACAACAACTAAGCCTTTTCCTATACTAGACGGGGTCGGTACATGGATTCTTTGTTTCCAATGATCCCTATTGTGCGCCATGTTAGCAGTTAACTCACAATAAGCTAGATCATTCTTTATTGTTTCTTTCCAACACTTTTGTGGTCGTTCTCTACCTCTTTTAATACTTTCCAAATTTAGTTTTTCTAACCTTTTTACTGGTTCTTCTTTTGATATTCTTTCTATATGTCCAAACCATCTTAAAGGATATTCTCTCATTTTATCCTCTATTGGTGTCACTCCTAATTTGTTTCTAATAACCTCATTATGTATACGGTCTTTTCTTGTATGACCACTCATCCATCTCAACATCTTCATTTCTGTCACAGATATCTTTTGTACATGTTGATGATTAACTGCCCAACACTCGGAACCATAAAACATGACAGGCCTAATTGCAGCTCTATAATATTTTACCTTTTAACTTTAATGGTATCTTCTAATCACAAAGAATACCTGATGCTCCTCTCCATTTTAACCAACCAGCATTAATTCTATGCGTAACATCTCCATCAATTCTTCCATCACTCTAAAAAATTGACCCTAGGAATTTAAAACTTTCCTTTTGGGGAATGCAATGTGTGCCAATTTTAATTTCTATGTCCTCGAAGGTAACCAAATGATCAAACTTACATTCCATATGTTCTGTCTTTGTTCTACTAAGTCGGAGGCCTTTGCTTTCTAATGTTTCTCTCTATAAATCTAATTTCTATTAACTTTTTCCTTAGACTCCTCCACTAACACAATGTCATCTGCAAATAACATACACCAATGTACTTTATCTTCAATATATTTTGTTAACTCATCAATCACCATTATAAAAAAGTATGGACTTAAAGTTGATCCTTGATGTAACCAACTTCAAATAAGTCTGTCATTCCTTCATAAGTCCTCACACATGTTTTTGCACCATCGTACATGTCTCTTATAAGGTTAATGTATATCAATGAGATACCTCTTTTTTCTAAAGTTCTCCAAAGAACTTCCCTCGATACCCTATCATAAGCTTTTTCTAGATCATTAAATATCATGTGAAGGTCTTTTTTTGCTCTAAAATGTTCCATAAGACGTTTCAAAAGGTAAATCGCTTCAACACTAGATATGCGTGGCATGAATCCAAATTGGTTCTCTGTTGTACTTGATACTTATCTTAACCTACGTTCGATAATTCTTTCCCACAATTTCATAGTATGGCTCATTAACTTGATACCTCGATAATTCACACAATTTTGAATGTCTCCCTTGCTCTTATATATAGGTATAAGTGTACTCACTCTCCATTCCTCAGGCATCTTTTGGTTTCTCCATATTTCATTAAATACTCTTGTGAGCCAAGTGATTCCTATTTCTCCTAGTATTTTCCAAACTTCTATAGGAATATTATTTGGTCTTACCGATTTACCACCCTTCATATGTTTAAGAGCCTCTTTGACTTCATTCTTTTGAATACGTCGGTAGAAATTGTGGTTTATATACTTTTCTAATTTGGCTAACTCTCCTAAGCTAATACTAACATCTTTATTTTAATTAAAAGATTATAAAAATATTTTTTCATCTATTTCTTATATCATCATTTGCCACTAGAATTTTTTCATCCTCGTTTTTTATGCATCTAACATAATTAAGATCTTTAGTTTTCTTATCTCTAGCCCTAGGTATCCTAAAAATATATCTTTCACCCTCTTTTGAGTTGAGTTTTTTTATATAAGTCCTCCCAAATTTTAGCTTTTAATTCACTCACGACCTTTTTCACTTCATTCTTTGCTTTCTTATAAGCTTCTAAAGTTTCACTAGTTTTCTTACCATAATGTAATTTGTAACATGCCCTCTTTGCCTTTATTTTATTTTGTACTACTTCACTCTACCACCATGCTTCTTTTTGTGCCGGTACACCTCCCTTAAATACCCCTAACACATCTTTCGCCACTTTCCTAATATGTATAACCATATTGTTCCACATATCACAGGGTGTACCAACATACTTCCAAACATCTCCTTGAAAGACTTTTTGTTTAAATATATCTTCTTTCTCGTTTTTGAGGTTCCACCATTTAGTCTGAATAACTCGATGCACTCTTTTCTTCTTTGTTTATTTTTTTATTTGTAAATTCATAATTAAAAGTCGATATTGGGTGGTTAAGCTTTCTCCTGTAATTACCTTGCAATCTTTACAACACGCTCCATCTTTTTTTCTACAAATAAAGTAATCAATTTGTTTGTGATAAGCCACTCTTATAAGTAATTAGATGTTCATCTCGTTTTTTAAAGATTGTATTGACTATAAAGAGATTAAATGCTATAGCAAAATTTAAAATCTCTTTACCTTCCTCATTTATATCTCCAAAACCAAAGTTTCCATGAATCCCTTGATATCCTAATGCCTTTTTACCGACATGTTCATTTAAGTCTCCTAAACAAATCATCTCCCTTTGTGGAATCTTTTGTAACACCTTATCTAACTATTCTCAAAAAGTTGTCTTTATACTATCTTTTAGTCTTACTTGGCATGCGTAAGCACAAACTATATTCAAAACCTTTGCTCCTAACACTAATTTCAACGTCATGATTCGTTCACTATATTGTTGTATGTCTACTACACTATCCTTTAAATCTTTATTTATGATAATACCAACTCTGTTTTGAGCCTTTTCTTTACATGAGTACCATAATTTAAAACCTGTATCCTCTATCTCCTTTGTTTTTTCTCCAACCCATTTTGTCTCTTGTAAACATAGAATATGAATCTTTCTTCGAATCATAATATCTACCACTTCCATTAGCTTACCGGATAATGTTCCGATATTCCAAGAACCAATACGAATCTTATTATCTAGGACTAGCTTTCTTACCCCTCGTATTCATTCATAATCAAAATGCGGAGACCCTCTCTGAAAATTTTTCACTACATTCGGGCAGCAATGTAGCGGGACTAACTTCTTTACCCACACCCGTCCATGATGTGGGAACCCTCTCTGCAATTGATTCACTACATTCGGACGAAAATGTAGTGGACCTTGCTTACTTATTATTGCATTCGGGCTCTATAGCACGTCGCTAGGTGAGGACACTTCAAAGCAATGCTCATAATTTTTGTAATCCATGTTATAAAATCCGACAAGTTTTACGCTGGCTGTCGGAAGCCTAACACAACCCTCCTTCTTTATCCGGGCTTGAGACCTGTAATACAAGGGTGATCCCTTACATGGGCGGAGTTTAGAACTTTTAAGAGTCCAAAAGTTCTAAAAAATTTATTCAAGCAAGTGTTGGGTGTGAGGTTTTATTGACAATCTTTGTTTATATTTTCAATTCTTTGTTGATCAATAAAAGCTTTCAACGGAATGCTATTCGTGAATTTGAACAGTGCCTCTGACTCAAACTCAATGTCATAGTAAAATGCCTATAAATCGGTGTGTCATTCTCGTATTTTCACAAAATTTATCATTCTAAAAAGCTATTGATGTTAGCATTTTGATGACACTATTTGTGAGGGATTTGGGAACATATAAAATGAGTTATATAGAGAGATTAAGCATTATACATGCGCATACCCATTTATGCCTAAGCATCCTTAAAAATCTTAATCGTTCAATCATTCAAATGGTTGAATTTTGAATTAAAAAAATGTATTATTATGCCTTTTGCATAATGCATTAAACCGTTGATCTCAACGATGGAATGCTTGAAATTTCATGAATGAGGTGTGTACACTGACTACTCTCTCTCTCTCTCTCTCTCTCTCTCTCTCTCTCTCTCTCTCTCTATATATATATATATATATATATATATATATATATATATATATATATATATATATATATATATATATATATATATGTAAAATATATGTGTATATTTTACATGCATAAAATATATATAGGTATATATATACATATAATCATGTCTAATTTAAGAATATAAAATACCATAAAATAGATTTTATATTTTATCTAAATATAAGATTTAACTGATCTTTTTAAAATTTACTCCTTTTTAGGTTGAAGTGGGCGAGTGGCAGATGAAGGGTTCAATCAGGGACCCGAGGTGCCGGGAGTGAAAATAATGTTAGGCAGGTGCAGGTGGAGTGAAAATCTGAACTACCCGGCCTCATTGCCATCCCCACCTAGAAAAGCATAAAGTTAGGTATGTGAACAGATACGGTATCACTTTATCAATTCTAACTAATGGGATAATGGACTTGGACTTGAATCGCAATCGGACTCCAGTGTTATATGGGTTTGACTGTTCTCAACAGTTGGAAAATACAGTGACCAGAATAGTAGGAAAATGTAGATTGGTACCTGCGTTAGATTTCTATCAACTTATCATAATAACCAAAATCCAAATTGGATTAGCATGTTGATATCTATTTAACACCAAATCTGAATGATTGGATTTAGATTTGGGTTGCATATCAAACATATCTGATCCATTGAGATTGCTAAAAGCTGGCTCTTAAAGATCTATAGATTATGATAAAATACTTGATTTCATGCCTAGTTAATCAATCTTTGTGTTCTTTTCCTGGTGAGAAGCAGAACACACACACACTATATAACGTCTAGATTTAGATAACCCACAAAAACAAAGAACCGCAAGGAACCCATGATAATTGTTTCATCTTTGAGATGAATGGTTAAGTGATAAAATAAAAAAGCAAAGTACAAAAGTCAATAATACTTTTAATTCAAATCTCTAATATTGATCTTATCAATTTAACAATGGAGATGATGGGTTCCTTATGGTTATCTATTTTTATCGGTTTCTTAAATATAAACTCTCCATCTCTATATAGAGAGAGACCATTGTCTATGTGCACACTTATTCATGCTCAAGTCTCCTGAAAGATATCAACCATTCAATGTTTAAGATTAACGGTTGACATCATTTAGGCAAAAAGTAAAATAGTACTAGATCCAATTAGTGTACCACAAAAAGCAAATATATTTTTTTACTTTTAAAATTTGAATTTCAATTGTTGAACTCATCAATAAGATAGTTGAGTCTTTAAGGATGTCATAGAAAAGTTGAAGGATGCAAACCCCTGATGCATATTTCATCTTGACCAATCTCAACCCTCTCAAAGATCTAAAACCAAAAAGTGAAAAAGTACATGTACCTTTCAAGAGGTACTTAATTGCCAACATGTACTTTGACTTTTTATTTTTTAATCTTTGGATAATTGAAATTAGTTTGGATAGAATTTACAAATATAAGTAGTTTGAATCCTCATTCAAAGAGGGTATTTGTTGTTTCCGAAATGGGCTTCCTTGAAATGACATAAAGATCCAATTGTTTGATGCGAGGCATGCTAGAGGACACTGACCTCCAACCTAGAGAGGATCTGGTGTGCTGTGGTCCCAATCTGACGGAGTGTATCCTAGTGAAGCTTAGTCACTATTTGAGACACAAAGGCTTTCTAGGATCTTCCCTAACCATTCTCAAGCTGGTGTTAAAGTTCAAATCTGATTTGGGTCAAAACTTCATAAATGGGTGGAGTTTGAGTCACCTCAGGGTGCGGATGAGGTTGACCACTAACTGATTGACATGGTTGCAATATTTTTGATGTATCTCCCTTGATTCAACTATAATTGAATTGATTGTTGATGCATTCGAAAGTAGATATACCCATCGAAGGACCAACAATCGGTTGATTCTGATAATAATTAAAAATTTAGTGATTTTTTCAATTTATTGAGATTTAGTAAGCAGTCTATTTATAAGACTCCTAATACGGTCTGCTTGTCTTTGCTATAGTTTTCTCGTCCGAGCTCTGATTCGGATAAAAAATGTCTAAGTTGGGTTAGAAACTATTGAGTTATAGGTGTCTCTTAGGAAGGTATGCTCGATTGACGAAAGCCTCAAGTGCCTTGCTAAGGTTCTCAGCAGTTTGAACTCAAATTCTAGCGATTCCTATTCCTCAGAAAGTAGACATGACAAGCTTTCTATGCATTCAAGAATAAGAGAAATTCACTTAGAAATGAAATTTTGATGAATTTTATAATGAGTCGTATTTATTGTAAACTTATAGATGGTCAAATTATACAACCGAATGCAGAAACACCAAACCCACAAAGGGAATGCAGTGGAGAACATAAAATGGGATTTATTGACTAAAAATAGAGGCTACAACTATTATTAAGGATCAAAACTAGGAAAAAAGGACATAAAGAAGGAAATAAGCAAGATGATATGTGATTATTGATGATCCCTCAAGGTGGGTTGCCACCCCTTTTCATAGTTGACGGTGGATTGATTTCAAATCCTTCTCCTCTCCTCTATAACTCTTAGGATAGTGGGCCATAAATTTTTTTACTTAATTGTAAGTGGTGCTTGAGAAAGTGGACAATTTATGGGCCATCACTTTATCAGTTTTGATCTATGTGAGAAAGTAAACAATTACTTCTAAAAGTAGCTCATCACATCTCCTTCAAATTTTTAGTGTAAACATATTGCCCCTACAATACTTAGCCGAGATATTCATATCGAGGGTGAATATTATATACTTTGATAGAATGCCAAAAATTGAAATAAGTTTGTCATTAAAAGTTGAGGTACTCATATCCCTATTATTTTTTTATCAGTCAGGTATGAGGTTGACTGATTTCGAGTTACCGTATGATGTTATTGGTAACTCAAAAAGTAGGTTATGAGTCGACTTGATAGGCCATGGGGCCAGTCTCGAAGTTGAGAAAGTAAAATTCATTGGATCTTTCTCTTCCTAAAATGTCAGTTTCACGTTAAGAAAATTCCCTAGTCTTGAAGCCAAGTACCGAGTTGGTTAATCACCGGATGTCACTTCTTAGTGAGCAATTTGAATACTCAGTTTGAGCTTGTTTTATTGTCATAGTCTCTTGAGTAATCATCCTTAGGGGAGTCATCATGGGCCTGTCGTGCTTTATCATAGACGTGTGTCACGTCTTTGTTAAGTTCATTGTCTTCGGTGTTATGGTTGTCCAATGATATATAGTCTTCGACAGGTTGCTCATCTTCTCTCTTTTGGAATCGTTGTTGTCATTAGTAATTGACTTATAGTTGTCAGAAACCCACTTATCTTCTTATAGGATGCTCCAACATACAACCAATAATATAGGTACATTCTAAAGTAATGATAAAAAGTTGATTAATTGTAGGTGCTAACATACTGTCTATTTCATCACTACCATATTTGATGGCATATATCTCGGCTAGTTGTGATAACTTAATTGCCGGATAAGCCTTGGCCAAGTTTATCAAATAAGATAGACTTTCAACCAAACCGCTTGCTTGTTGGGCAGTCCTCGAGGAATATGAACAATATATGAGACTACTATATAAAGTAGTTGCTTCCAAGCAAGTAGATATAAGAAATCAACCATATAATGATATGAAGTTGTTGCCTCTCAAGTTAGTGAACTCAAATTAACTGCATAAGCTGATGAGTGATGGGGTATACCATTTTGCAAAATGATTAAGCTTCGGGTAGGTTGGTATTAGTAACTATTATTGATTTGTAAGATGACTAGCCCCGAGCAAGTGGATTCAAACAACCATGCCAATAGGTAGTGATGACTTGCCCACTCATTGGTTATATGGAACAATAAATGAAGGTATCTTAACTTTATATGATGCATGTAGACAATCTAACCTTTTTAATGCTTGTGGAGATGCAAAAGATTTTGAAAAACGATGTATTAAGTCAACATCATATCAACATTATCCAATGAAAGAAATTCCACATTTAGGAGACACTCCACGACTAGACTATGCCCATATCGAGTGGCTTGTGTAGGCTTCCCACTAGCATCACTCATCTCAGCCAACTTGTAAACCTCCCTTGTATTGGTTGTAATGATTTCCATAATATGGCACCACTCGAAATCAAACTCATGACAACTCTCCCCCAGCTGAATCAAGACTTTTTCTCGAGGCCTTGTGGTAGGTACATAGTAGATACTCATACTTTCAAAGCTACTCGTTGGGAACCCATGAATCATCATTTGGGCCTCCTCGTGGTAGGTGCACCAACATTCAAAATCCAAACACATGCTTCACTTCTTTTTCTTGCGACAACATATATTATGAATAATAAGGCCCTAAGAAATTATATACTCTTGGACTTTAGCCATCCAATCATTTTTTATGGATGATTAGAGATATCGCTAACAAGGCACCTCCCATCATCCTTGATCATCTATCAAGAGCGATTGAGTGGTGATTCTTCAGGAGTATATACTCCCAGAGCACACTAATATTCCTATACATATACATATATATATATATATATATATATATATATATATATATGTGTGTGTGTGTGTGTGTGTGTATGTGTGTGTGAAGAGGGAATGTTACAAATTGCATTATGTTAACAAGGTAGGTGAATTTTGGGGGGTACAAATTGCATTATGTTAACAAGGTAGGTGAATTTTGGGGGACTTATAAGAAAGCAAAGAAAGAAGTAAAAAAGGTCATAGGACAACATTTATAAGGATTTATATAAAAAGCTCAACTAAAAATAAGGTGAAAGAGATATTTTAGGATAGCTAAAGCTAGAGATAAAAAATTTGAGGATTTTAGTTTTGCTATATACATCACATATGAGGATCAAAAGATTCTAGTGACAAATAATGTATAAAAAATAAATGAAAAAACTATTTATATAAGTTTTTAGCCAAAAATATAGGTGTTAGTATTAGCCTAGGAGAGCTAACCAAATTAGAAGAGTATATAAATTATAATTTTTGTCGATGTATTTAAAGAAATAAAGTAATTAAGGCTCTTAAACATATGAAGGTTGGTAAATGTATAGGACCACACAATATTCTTTTAGAAATATGAAAAATCCTATGAGAGACGAGTACCACTTAGCTTAAAAGATTATTTAGTGAAATATAAAAAACCAAAAGATGTTTGAGGAATGGAGGGCAAGTATAGTTATACCCACATACAAAAACAAGGAAAACATTCATAATTGTGTGAATTATCAAAGTATCAAGTTGATAAGCCATATTATGAAATTATGAAAAAGAATTATTGAAAATAGTTGAGATAAATATCAATTATGAGACCATGTAAGGGATCACCCTTGCATTGCCGGTCCCAAGCCCGGATAAAGGAGGAGGGTTGTGTTAGGCTTTCGACAACCAGCGTAAAACTTCGTCGGATTTTTATAACATAGATTACAAAAATTATGAGCATTGCTTTGGGGCGTCCCCGCCTAGCGACGTGCTGTAGAGCCCGAATGCAGTAAGAAGTAAGCAAGGGTCACTACATTTTTGCCTGAATGTAGTGAATCAATTGCAGAGAGGGTTCCCACATCATGGACGGGTGTGGGTAAAGAAATTAGTCCCGCTACATTTTCGCCCGAATGTAGTGAAAAATTTTCAGAGAGGGTCTCCGCATTTTGATTATGAATGAATACGAGGGGTAAGGAAGCTAGTCCTAGATAATAAGATTCGTATTGGTTCTTGGAATATCGGAACATTATCCGGTAAGCTAATGGAGGTGGTAGATACTATGATTCGGAGAAAGATTCATATTCTATGTTTACAAGAGACAAAATGGGTTGGAGAAAAAGCAAAGGAGATAGAGGATACAGGTTTTAAATTATGGTACTCAGGTAAAGAAAAGGCTCGAAATGGAGTTGGTATTATCATAAATAAAGATTTAAAAGAGAGTGTAGTAGACATACAACGATATGGTGACTGAATCATGACGTTGAAATTAGTGTTGGGAGCAGAGGTTTTGAATATAGTTTGTACTTACGCACCCCAAGTAGGACTAGAAGATAGTATAAAGACAGTTTTTTGGGAATAGTTAGATAAGGTGTTTCAAAAGATTCCACAAAGGGAGATGATTTGTTTAGGAGGAGATTTAAATGGACATGTTGGTAAAGAGGCATTAGGAAGGGATTCATAGAAACTTTGGTTTTGAGGATATAAACGAGGAAGGTAGGGAGATTTTAAATTTTTCTATGGCATTTGATCTCTTTATAGTCAATACAATCTTCAAAAAACGAGATGAACATTTAATTACTTATAAGAGTGGCTTATCACAAACACAAATTGATTACTTTATTTGTAGAAAAAAAGATAGAGCGTGTTGTAAAGATTGTAAGGTAATTCCAAGAGAAAGCTTAACCACCCAACATCGACTTTTAGTTATGGATTTACAAATAAAAAAATGGACAAAGAAGAAAAGAGTGCATCGAGTTATTCGGACTAAATGGTGGAACCTCAAAAGTGATAAAAAAGATATATTTAAACAGAAAGTCCTTCAAGGAGATGTTTGGAATTATGTTGGCACACCCTGTGATATGTGGAACAATATGGCTATACATATTAGGAAAGTGGCGAAAGATGTGTTAGGGGTATCTAAGGGAGGTGTACCGGCACAAAAAGAAGCTTGGTGGTGGAGTGAAGTAGTACAAAATAAAATCAAGGTAAAGAGGGCATGTTACAAATTACATTATGCCAAGAAAACTAGTGAAACTTTAGAAGCTTATAAGAAAGCAAAGAAGGAAGCGAAAAAGGCCGTTAGTGAAGCAAAAGCTAAGATTTGGGAGGACTTATATAAAAAACTCAACTCAAAAGAGGGTGAAAGAAATATTTTTAGGATAGCTAGGGCTAGAGATAAGAAAACTAAAGATCTTAATTATGTTAGATGCATAAAAGACAAGGATGAAAAAATTCTAGTGGCAAATGATGATATAAGAAATAGATGGAAAAACTATTTTTATAATCTTTTTAATGAAAATAAAGATGTTAGTATTAGTTTAGGAGATTTAGCTAAGTTAGAAAAGTATATAAACCATAATTTCTACCGACGTATTCAAAAGAATGAAGTCAAAGAGGCTCTTAAACATATGAAGAGTGGTAAATCGGTAGGACCAGATAATATTCTTGTAGAAGTTTGGAAAATACTAGGAGAAATAGGAATCACTTGGCTCACAAAACTATTTAATGAAATATGGAAAAACCAAAAGATGCCCAAGGAATGGAGAGCAAGTACACTTATACCCATATATAAGAACAAGGGAGACATTCAAAATTGTGTGAATTATCAAGGTATCAAGTTAATGAGTCATACTATGAAATTATGGGAAATAATTATCGAATGTAGGTTAAGACGAGTATCAAGTACAATAGAGAACCAATTTGGATTCATGCCAGGCACATCTACTATTGAAGCGATTCACCTTTTGAGACATCTTATGGAACATTTTAGAGCAAAAAAGAAAGACCTTCACATGATATTTATTGATCTAGAAAAAGCTTATGATAGGGTACCGATGGAGGTTCTTTGGAGAACTTTGGAAAAAAGAGGTATCCCATTGACATATATTAACCTTATAAGAGACATGTATGATGGTGCAAAAACATGTGTGAGGACTCATGAAGGAACGACAGACTTCTTTGAAGTTAATATTGGGTTACATAAAGGATCAACTTTAAGTCCATACTTATTTATAATGGTGATAGATGAGTTAACAAAACATATTCAAGATGAAGTACCTTGGTGTATGTTATTTGTAGATGACATTGTATTAGTGGAGGAGTCTAAGGAAAAAGTTAATAGAAAATTGGAACTATGGAGAGAAACATTAGAAAGCAAAGGCCTCCAACTTAGTAGAACAAAGACAGAATATATGGAATGTAAGTTTGATCATTTGGTTACCTCAGAGGACATAGAAATTAAAATTGGCATACATTACATCCCCCAAAAGAAAAGTTTTAAATACCTAGGGTCAATTTTTCAGAGTGATGGAAGAATCGATGGAGATGTTACACATAGAATTAATGCTGGTTGGTTAAAATGGAGAGGAGCATCAAGTATTCTTTGTGATAAGAAGATACCATTAAAGGTAAAAGGTAAATATTATAGAGCAGCAATTAAGCCTACCATGTTTTATGGTTCTGAGTGTTGGGCAGTTAATCGTCAACATGTACAAAAGATGTCTGTGACAGAAATGAAGATGTTGAGATGGATGAGTGGTCATACAAGAAAAGACCATATACATAATGAGGTTAGTAGAAACAAATTAGGAGTGGCACCAATAGAGGATAAAATGAGAGAACATCGTTTAAGATGGTTTGGACATATAGAAAGAGGATCAAAAGAAGAACCTGTAAGAAGGTTAGAAAAACTAAATTTGGAAAGTATTAAAAGAGGTAGAGGACGACCATAAAAGTGTAGGAAAGAAACAATAAAGAATGATCTAGCTTATTGGGAGTTAACTGCTAACATGGCACACGATAGGGATCTGTGGAAACAAAGAATCCATGTAGCCGACCCCGTCTAGTATGGGAAAAGGCTTAGTTGTTGTTGTTGTAGTTGAGATAAATATCAAGTACAATAGAGAACTAATTTGGATTCATGCTAAAAAGATCTACTATTGAGGCAATTTACCTATTGAGCCGTCTTATAAAACAATTAGAGTAAAAAAGAAAAACCTTTGTATAATATTATTCATGTAGAAAAAACTTACAATAGGATACTTCGAAATATTCTTTGGAAAAAGTGGTATCATATTGATATACATCAATGTTATAAGAGACATATATGAAGATGCGCAAACATGTGTGAAGACCCAGGAAGGAATGACAAATTTCTTTAAAGTTAATATGTTTGATTATATCAAGGATTAACTTTAAGTTCATATTTATTTATATTGGCTATTGATGAGTTAACACAATATATTAAAGATAAAGTACCTTGGGTGTATGTTATTTGTGGATGACATTATGTTAGTAGATGAATCTAAGAAAAAAGTTAATAGGAAATTAGAATTGTGGAGAGAAATTTAGAAAGTAAAGGCCTTTACTTAGTAGAACAAAGATAAAATATATGGAAATTATTTTGTTGCTTCACATGACATGAAAATTAAGATTGACATATATTGTATTTCTCAAAAAGAAATTTTAAATACCTAGAGTTAATTCAGAAAAATAGAAAAATTGATGGAGATATTACAAATAAAATTATTATAAGTTGGTTAAAATGAAGAGGTACATTTCTATGTGATAAGAAGATACTATTAAAGTTGAAAGGTAAATATTATAGAGTAACAATTGGACTCGCTGTGTTTTATGCTTTTGAGTGTTGACAGTTAATCACCAACATGTAGAAAAGATTGTTCATGATAGAAATAAATATGTTAAGATGGATGAGTGGTCAAATAAGAAAAGATCATATACTTAATAAGGTTATTAGAAGCAAATTGGGAGTGACACCCATAATAATAAAATAAGAAAAAATTATTTAAGATGGATTGTACATGTAAAAAGAAGACCAAAGGAAAGAAAGCTCCACTAAGAAGGTATGAGAAACTAGATTGTGAAAATATTAAAAGAAGATGAATACTACAAAAGTGTTAGAAGGAAACAATGATATAGCTTATATTGTTCCTCCATTGATAAAGAATTTCAGCTTATGTTGAGTTAGTTGTTAGCATCACACATGATGGGGCTCTATGGAAACAAAGAATCCATGTAGCCAACCCTATCTAGTATGGTAAAAGGCTTAGTTGTTGTATATATATTTATTTATTAACAGAACATGTCAAAACCTTAGTGGTGAAATTGCACCTTGTCCCAATTTTGTACAATAATCACTTGCAACCAGAGTATGTGTTCTTATTATTGAACTGAGATGGCAATGGGGTGCATGGTTAGGTCTCTTTTATCCCAGCAAGTATGGGTGCTCGATATCCAAATTCCAACCCCAATAAAGTCCTTATAAATACATCTTTGATTAAAATCCAATCATTCATGAATCTAATCCAAACAATTGAAAATATTTTAAGTTAGATAGTAGGAACTTTAAAATTCAATCTCTCACACCCACCTACACATATATATAGTTCGGGTGGGTCTTCCCTGCTTGAGCCTGGACCCACTCAATCTCAGTAATCCTCGGCCTGTCTGGGTCGGGTTTCGTCACATCCCCAAAGGTCAGGACAATATAATTGCCATTCATTCATTCCTATTGTTGACGGTAGAGATATGAAAGACGCTCATTATATCACCTCTTATTAGCTCGAACCAATCTCTCTTAAAATGAAAGTGGGTTGGTCTCATTGGGCCCAGCCATGAAAGCACAATAGCGTATGAAGAGAACATTGTTGAAACTGGGCGATGAAAAATATTACATGACAAATGTAATTCAAAATTCAACGACCTTCCACGGATTGGGTGCTTCAATCTTGTGGTGTCAGCCGGTGGAAAATTATGCATCTTTCTGCCAACTTCCTTTTCCAATTACTTTATAATGGTAAATGGCCAAAGCTATTATCATTAGCCTTTCACATTTTTAATGTACTTGCAGGAGATGAGGAAATAAAGAGAGTTTCAAAAGCCTTTTTTTTTACTCCAAGGGAGTATTTGGTAAATGAGTTTTGACATCCTACATGTTGAAAAGTTGTAGAATGAGTTCATCTAGAGGTGGGCAGTTTGGATCGGCCCAGCAGGCCTCACCCTTGGACCAAGGGAGTACTTATAAATGATTGGTTTTCTTGTTTTCTATACACACATTAAGGAGTTTCTAGCCTCAATATATTTCCTTTTACTTGTTTTATAATACATTGTGAAAAGCTTGCACCAAGTTATCCCCTTCAACATATCCAGCGAGTCACGGCGAATTATAAGGTGAGCTTATCAAGAATGGCCTAAAAGGTGCACCCAGAGCATTAGCTCAATGGCAGGGCGCTCTAGCGCCATTGCTGTTGGTGGGTGCATGTGTTGGTGTGCGCGTTAGGCTTCGGCCTCCTCTTGTGACAAGGAAAAAAAAGAATGTACTAGAAGGCTTCAAATAATTTGAAAACTACAGGCACAAACGCACCAAAATAAGGGCATGAAAGTCATGGATAGAGATGGCTCAGTTCACAAAAGCAGACCTTAAAGGAATTGCTATTTTCCACTTTATCAGACTTTCAAGTCAGTGATACCGTGCCATCTTCCAGCCGAATCTCTTGCTATATGCACCAAAATCTTCTTTGATGTTGGAACTCTTAGCTTCAGTGATGATTTACACAACTGTTTTACGTGGGAAATGCCCTCCCGCCATTGTTAATTCTCATTGACAAGGTCATTCATGATCAAATAGTAAACAAGCCGAAGGGGGTGAACACATACACACACATGCATATATACCCGTGAACATGCACACACACAGATACTTCCATAACAAATAGATAATTGCAATTATCGACGTGCAAAAGATGCCTATAAAGGAAATATCAATTCCATATTAAGACTGAAAAATTGAGTTTCACCATGGAAAGGTAATGAGGAAAATGCACGGGTTTAGACATCTGAAAAGATGGCTAAATGCACCCAGACCTTTAGCTCAATGGCAAGGCGCTCTAGTGCCGTTGCTGCTGGTGGGGAGTTCGATTCCCAGAGGGTGCATGTGCACGTGTGTGTGTGTGTCAGGCTTCGACCTCCTCTTGTAATAAAAAAGAAAAGAAAAGATGGTTAAATGAAGCTTTAGTGCAGAAGAGTGAGAAGTAGAGAATTTGCACTACAAGAAGAAATAGTAAAAGCCTAAAAAGTTCTAAGAAAACTATAAAACATGATCTACTTTTAGATTTCAATGCAGGTTTCAGAATGATACCTATAAATCCGTGTGGCTGATTCCCCTGGAACAATTCTTAGATCCCGCATTGATGATCCATCGCTAGACTATAACCTAATCCAGAGCACATCATGCATGGACTAAGCTTAACTGTAAAAATCGTATTGTTCCTCGCACTATTAAGATTGTAATTGCTCCCATTATCGTATAACCAAGATTAAGTTTGTAAAAATAGGAAACACTTGGTGGGGGACTTGACTAACAAGTTGAAGGAGTTTGATATCCTCGCCATGCATACCTTCAGCATCCCCATTGCAACAAAAGAAAAAAGGAAAGATTAGAGGCTGTAGATATAGCACAACAGGATCAACTCCTATCATATTAGAAGTTCATAAACTTGAGGAGTCCCCAGAGGCCCATTACTGTTATCCTTATCTTTGGCTATCTGATCAACATGTTGATACCATCGGTTTTCTACATATGAAAAGTAGCCATCGGTCACATCAGATCGACCAATCAGTGAAAGTAAAGCACTAAGTGGGTTAGGGTACATGAGTTTTTAGTCTAATTTCGATCTATCTTGGATTCCACCCACATTTGACTAGCAATACATGGAATTTAGTCTCCGTGAATGTTTTCTCCAAATATATTCTCCATTTGCTTAATATGTGTTGTCGTCGGAAGTCACATTCTTTTGGTATGTAAATGGGTCTGCATCAACTAAAGTTGAGAGCTTTCATAATGTTTTTCTATTGAATAAGGTAAAAAAGGGGCCATTCTCAGAACTCCATGAAAATTTTTCTAGTAGCTATCTAGATGAGCAATAAACTTTTATGACACTGACATACCTCCTGCGTATATGAGATTGAGTTATTTAGCAGTGGTAGGTGAATAGAAAGGACTGAATATGACATGAGGTGCCAGTGGAGATAGTGATGATGATAAAGTCCAAAAGGATGAACAGATATTCTGATAAGGAAATCACTTGGAAACAGGCAAGAGCTTGATCATTCAATCCTATAAAACAAGCAAAGTTTCTCTCTTTCTTTGGCCTGTGAAAATCTAAAAGGAATTAAAAGGGCAACATAATGCCTTCAAGGCTTGCATTCATACTGATACTGGCCTTCTATCTGGTACTACTGGTAGCGGAGACAACTTGTATCAGTGCTGCAAGGAGCATCTCAGAAGTAAAGCACATCGCAACTAAATCAAGGCTTGGTTCACAGACAGTGGTCTTTCAAATGCTCCCAAAAGGCCGGGTTCCGCAGTCGGGACCAAGCCATAGAGGCCATCTGAATGTTCAAGAAGTTAGCCACCGCCAATCAGTTCGAGAGAATCAGGTGAAGAGTCCTCGCTTAGTGCCTAGCCAGGGCAAAGGTCATTAACAGAACTAAAGATTCCATATTTCCGGGCTGTCAAAGTTTGAAGTACTTGCATTTAGAAATTTTGCTGCATCCAAACCCAGTAATTTTTTCTTTCTTGTATGAGAATTGCACAAAGATGCATAGGTTATAAAGGATCGAAATTTTGTAATTGAACTGTATGATGCAAGAACAGAGCCACTGAGCCTTTCGAAGAAAAATAGTTGAGCTACCATGACCAAGGTTCAAGATTTTCATCACCTGTTTCATTGATTCCCTGCCGAAACGAATTGTTCATGTGATATTTAGTTCATTTGGGTTGCAAACAAGGGAAGGATTGGATAAAGCTGCAGTATTCGATCCAAGATATCCCGGGTCCGAATTCGATGAACCGGCTGGTAAATGCCTGAGCCAATTCCGTTCGCTCTCAACTCGTTTACTCCTAATGTTCAATTAAACCATTAAGCCATGTTTTCCCTGGCATTTCTAGAAATATTTCCAAATGAGTTTAACAGCGAAGAAAACTTATACA
Organism: Brasenia schreberi; assembly: GCA_036023115.1. NCBI lineage: Eukaryota > Viridiplantae > Streptophyta > Magnoliopsida > Nymphaeales > Cabombaceae > Brasenia > Brasenia schreberi. Next base: position 9,431,438 of record JAYKKT010000092.1, on the reverse strand, counting down.
TCTTCAGTACAAGAGAGAATTATATGAGTTTAGGCCTTCAATTAAGCCGGCCGAACGTATCTCTCCCAAGTCATTGATTGAATTGAATGGGTTAGGCCTTTCTGGCCACATGCACTACAGAGTAGGCTGATAACAGTAGGCCCATTAACTGTGGTGCCGTGGATGGGGACGTAACCTGATTGGATTTGGATCAGATGTGTCTTTACGAATCCAACTAATCAATCTTATATATCATAGGCTAACCAATTTCAGGACCAGGTCATAGTCCATATCGATTGCCAAAAACTTTTATATCCAAAAATATGCGCTGAGCTTTAATCAACTCCTGGTTAATATTCAGAGTTGTCTGGTTCATAGATCAGTTAGGGTCTAGGAGTAGGTATGCTGGGTCTGGACCGGACCGAACCTGACAACAAAAGGCCTATGTATATTTTTGTATATACATTTCATGTTTAATTGCGTGTCTATCAATCTATTCATCTACACACATTTTAGTTTAGTCAACCCAGGCCCAACCTGAACCCAACCCAGGTTGTGTCTGGCTCTTGAAAATGGACCTGAATAACGGGTTCATGTCAATCCCATTCTGATAGGGACCCAAAGTGACCTGACCCTATGATCTGATTTGGCACCCCTGCCTCAGGCTTACCAAAAACTTCACATGCGAAACACAAAAGAGGCCTACGCCTCTGTTTATGGATTTGTGACATCCACCACGCATTGCTTCATGAACTGATGCAAATATACTGTAATGGCATTACAATATCTGATATCCATTGCATATATGTGGATACGAAAAGTTCGAAGCCGAGTAGTGTTTCAATATGATTTGAGGTGATAAATCTGTGACCAATGAGATTGGCAGTCGGATGTATATTGAACCGATCCATTGACATTAGAATATGGTTTGAGGTAATAAATCCAAGATTAACCAGATCGGCAGTCGGAGTGCATATTGGACTGATCCATTGGCACCTCTATATGTCGGCTGGCCGTCGAAGCTCTATCCTACATATAGCCATCTTGGGCTCCAGGATAGGAAGCATTCAGCAACATGACTCTTGGTCAGTTAATGACAATAAGTTGCCTAACTTACGGATTGATTGGCCGACCTGGACTTTACCTAATTCTTATGCTCACCAGCTAAACAAAGGCTGGCAATATGAAGTTAAACTTTACCAGTGGCAGTGGAAGACCTACATTGTTTTCTTCCACCCTCATAGCCCTTATTGAAAATTGCCATCTTTGTAGAGTTTGTAGGGGCATGAATAGGGCTGGTAAGCAAACCAAGCTGCTCATAATTCAGCTCGATCATGTTTGGTTCGTTAAACCGACGAAGCTGAACATGGTATCTTCAGCTTGGCTTGGCTTCTAAAAGCTTGTTATGTGATATTTTTAAAAGTTAATCTCGATTGGCTTGGCTTCTAAAAGGTTGAATAGAAATAAATGGCTCGGATCCATATCAGAATTTAAATCAGTTGAACCGAATAATTTCATAAACTATCTCGATTTGATATCAGACAGAAAGCTATAAGAGATACCAAAGAAAACTATCTTTAGAAAGGTTGATTCTCTAAATATTGAGACATTCAAGCCGGGAATAGAGCACGTAGCCTCTTATTCTTCAACAAATCGGGCCTGCTAGTCTAGTTATAATTGAAACTTCCCAAGATGATCTGGTTAGCCCCCATCAAAGCCAAGCCATAATCAAAGATTTTGGAGTCTCTCCTGTTTTTTATAGTGTTCTTTCACAAGCAAGCAAGATATAGATCTAATTCTGTATCTCTACACTTTGCAAAATCAGCTAAGGTGGAGGTGAGAAGTTCTAAAAGCTGGATCACCGCCAGGACTGATTCTCAGCATCTGCATAATATGTACACTATTTTTTCATCGATATATTTGCTAAGGGTCTACCTAACCTTGCTTGCCTTAAAGAAAAAGGGAAGGTGAAAATTATGTTTAGTAGAAAGATTCATCTAATTGGAATCAGACATTAGATATCTGAAAAGAAAAACAAAATCCACATCTGATCAGTAATTTTTTTTACACATGCACCCTCTGGGACTCAAACTCCCAGCAGCAGCAACAGCGCTGGAGCACCCTGCCATTGAGCTAACGCTCTCGGATACCCAAGCGGACTAACCGGATTAATGTGTACTTTGGCTCAGGCAATAGACATATCCGATCATCTGACATTCCTAGGGTTGGACAATCAAACTGTGGTAGTGATGTTACTGTCACACTAAACAGACGGTGGTGATCCATGTGTTGACAGATTGTCTCTTCACTTGCCCACAGCGCCAAACATTCTATGCAGAGACGAATTCTTTGTGGTATTATTGCTTGAGAAGAAATCTTTATGGAAGGACGAAGAGTTGAAGTTTGAGTAGAGCATGCATTCTAATAAGCAAGTGACGTCAAAAATATAAAGCGATTCAGGATGTGAGGACGAGAAGAAAATCCCAAAGTGATTGGCGGGAAGCCGAACTGAAGTTTCAGAACCGTGGATGCCGCGCAGAAGCAAGAGAGAAAAGAAAATAAGAACACTTTTTTCTTTAACCGGTTTCTACCATAGGGTTTTTGACAGCAAAGTTTTTCTTTTGTATAAAATGTAATGCATGTATATAGAACAAATAGGATTTTTGTTTTTATATACCTTCCCTTAGGCTTTTTCCTTCCCATGTTTTCGACTTTGGACTTTTGGTTATAGCCTTTATCCTGTCGTTGCAAGATTCTCGTTTATTTTAATAAAGCAAAATAATTTTATTTGAAAATATTTTATCTTTAATGAAAATGCATCTCGTGAAATTAGGGAAGAGGGTTGTTCTTTCCTTATTTCTCGTATGATCGTTATCAACATTGAAAGCGGTCATCCAATAACTTATATCTCCCACTTAGCCACTTGAGAGTTATGATAGATAAGAGAATTGTAACTTATACATATTTGCAGTTTTTCGTAATCAATGCAATTTTCCTATATAACAACCATATAGTATGTTTTCACACTTAGACTCTATGTATATGTCAAACCAATATATGTAATATACTTTGTAAAGAGATCTTCATAAATACCTTTAGTCAAGAGGTCAACCAACATGTTTGCATATAAGATATAAATATTTTATTTTTTAAGCATGCTATAAACATAGTGATATTTAACCATTATATACTTACTTCAAGAGCTAACAACTCTACTCTTAATTAAAGTAGTTACTATATTGTTGTTACAATAATTGGCTCGTTGGCTATATCGGGTTTCAAATCACATATGAAATGGGCGCTAATTGCAGTTATACTACAAGTAACATAATCAACTTTTTTTTGTATACAATGCTAGATAATTCAATTTCTTCCAAGCCCAAGAAACAATAATACCTCTAAATAAGAATATTTGACTGGAGGTTGATTTGATATAATCTTTGTTCCCAATAAAGTCAATATTTTAGTAACTTTCTACTTTTAATTCATCTGCTTAAAAACATAACTGTGAATCTTTTGTTTCTTTAATATAGGGCATTACTATCTGCACACTCCTTTTACTATACACACCACAAATTTGTGAATCTTTTGTATACAATGCTAGATAACAATAATACCTCTTCCTCCGATGACCGATTTTCATCTAATTTTTGTTCATTGACAAGTGATATGTGCTTATTTGCAACGAACTATCATCGATTAGTTACTTACGAACCCAGTTGGAATCAAATGAATCAAGAAATAAGAACAACAACAACAACAATAACAACTAAGTCTTTTCCCATACTAGACGGGGTCGGCTACATGGATTCTTTGTTTCCACAGATCCCTATTGTGTGCCATGTTAGCAGTTAACTCACAATAAGCTAGATCATTCTTTATTGTTTCTTTCCAACACTTTTGTGGTCGTCCTCTAGCTCTTTTAATACTTTCCAAATTTAGTTTTTCTAACCTTCTTAGAGGTTCTTCTTTTGATCTTCTTTCTATATGTTCAAACCATCTTAAATGATATTCTCTCATTTTATCCTCTATTGGTGTCACTCCTAATTTGTTTCTAATAACTTCATTATGTATACGGTCTTTTCTTGTATGACCATTCATCCATCTCAACATCTTCATTTCTGTCATAGACATCTTTTGTACAGATTAACTGCCCAACACTCAGAACTATAAAACATGGTAGGCCTAATTGATACTCTATAATATTTGCCTTTTAACTTTAATGGTATCTTCTTATCACAAAGAATACATGATTCTCCTCTCCATTTTAACCAACTAGTATTAATTCTATGCATAACATCTCTATCAGTTCTTCCATCACTCTAAAAAATTGACCCTAGGTATTTAAAACTTTCCTTTTGGGGGATGTAATGTATGCCAATTTTAATTTCTATGTCCTCTGAGGTAACCAAATGATCAAACTTACATTCCATATATTTTGTCTTTGTACTACTAAGTCGGAGGCCTTTGCTTTCTAATGTTTCTCTCCATAGTTCTAATTTTCTATTAACTTTTTCCTTAGACTCCTCCACTAATACAATGTCATCTGCAAATAACATACACCAAGGTACTTCATCTTGAATATGTTTTGTTAACTCATCAATCACCATTATAAATAAGTATGGACTTAAAGTTGATCCTTGATGTAACCCAATATTAACTTCAAAGAAGTCTGTCGTTCCTTCACGAGTCCTCACACATGTTTTTGCACCAACATACATGTCTCTTATAAGGTTAATATATGTCAATGGGATACCTCTTTTTTCTAAAGTTCTCCAAAAACCTCCCTCGATAATCTATCATAAGTTTTTTCTAGATCAATAAATATCATGTGAAGGTCTTTCTTTTTTTCTCTAAAATGTTCCATAAGATATCTCAAAAGGTGAATCACTTCAGCAGTCTGCCTGGCATGAATCCAAATTGGTTCTCTGTTGTACTTGATACTTGTCTTAACTTACGTTCGATAATTCTTTTCTACAATTTTATAGTATGGCAAATTAACTTGATACCTCGATTATTCGCACAATTTTGAATGTCTCCCTTGTTCTTATATATGGGTATAAGTGTACTTACTCTCCATTCCTCGGGCATCTTTTGGTTTTTCCATATTTGATTAAATAGTCTTGCGAGCCAAATGATTCCTATTTCTCCTAGTATTTTCCAAACTTCTATAGGAATATTATTTGGTCCTACCGATTTACCACCCTTCATATGTTCAAGAGTCTCTTTGACTTCATTCTTTTGAATACGTCGGTAGAAATTGTGGTTTATATACTTTTCTGATTTCGCTAACTCTCCTAAGCTAATACTAACATCTTTATTTTCATTAAGAAGCTTATAAAAATAGTTTTTTCATCTATTTCTTATATCATCATTTGGCACTAGAATTTTTTCATCTTCGTCCTTGATGCATCTAACATAATTAAGATCTTTAGTTTTCTTATCTCTAGCCCTAGCTATCCTACAAATATCTCTTTCACCCTCTTTTGAGTTGAGTTTTTTATATAAATCCTCTCAAATTTTAGCTTTTGCTTCACTCATGGCCTTTTTTGCTTCCTTGTTTCATTTCTTATAAGCCTCTAAAGTTTCACTAGTTTTCTTAGTATAATGTAATTTGTAACATGCCCTCTTTGCCTTGATTTTATTTTGCACTACTTCACTCCACAACCAAGCTTCTTTTTGTGCCGGTACACCTCCCTTAGATACACCTAACATATCTTTCACCACTTTTCTAAAATGTATAGCCATATTGTTCCACATATCACAGGGTGTATCAACATAATTCCAAAATCTCCTTGAAGGACTTTCTGTTTAAATATATCTTCTTTCTCGCTTTTGAGGTTCTACCATTTAGTCTGAATAGGTTGATGCACTCTTTTCTTCTTTGTCTATTTTTTTATTTGTAAATCCATAACTAAAAGTCGGTGTTGGATGGTTAAGCTTTCTCCTAGGATTACCTTGCAATCTTTACAACACGCTCTATCTTTTTTTCTACAAATAAAGTAATCAATTTGTGTTTGTGATAATCCACTCTTATAAGTAACTAAATGTTCGTCTCGTTTTTTGAAGATTGTATTGACTATAAAGAGATCAAATGCCATAGCAAAATTTCAAAGCTCCTACCTTCCTCATTTATATCCCCAAAACCAAAGTTTTCATGAATACCTTGATATCCTAATGCCTCTTTATCGACATGTCCATTTAAGTCTCCTCCTAAACAAATCATCTCCCTTGGTGGAATCTTTTGAATCACCTTATCTAACTCTTCCCAAAAAGTTGTCTTTATACTATCTTCTAGTTCTACTTGGGGTGCGTAAGCACAAACTATATTCAAAACCTTTGCTCCTAACACTAATTTCAACGTCATGATTCGGTCACCATATCGTTGTATGTCTACTACATATCCTTTAAATCTTTATTTATGATAATACCAACTCTGTTTCGAGCCTTTTCTTTACCTGAGTACCATAATTTAAAACTTGTATCCTCTATCTCCTTTGCTTTTTCTCCAACCCATTTTGTCTCTTGTAAACATAGAATATGAATCTTTCTCCAAATCATAGTATCTACCACCTCCATTAGCTTACCGGATAATGTTCCGATATTCCAAGAACCAATACGAATCTTATTATCTAGGACTAGCTTCTTTACCCCCCACATTCGTCCATAATCAAAATGCGAAGACCCTCTCTGCTAATTATTCACTACATTCGGATGGCAATATAGCGGGACTAACTTCTTTACCCACACCCATCCATAATGTGGCAACCCTCTTTGCAATTGATTCACTACATTCGGGCAAAAATGTAGTGGCCCTTTCTTACTTATTACTATATTCGGACTCTACAACACATCGCTAGGTAGGGACACCCCAAAGCAATGCTCATAATTTTTGTAATATATGTTATCAAATCTGATGAAGTTTTACACTGACTGTCGGAATTAAGAAATAAGAACGAAAAAAAAGAAATCGAAGAGACAATCGATCCACCCATTTTTTAAATTTTTCTTGAATTGAAAAGGTTGGTTTTTACTAAGATCATTGTATCTTCATTGTTTTTCTTAAAATCTTTCGATTTTTCAATTGTCTGAGGATGATTTCTAATTTTGAGTGAAATCGAAACAGGAGTTGGAATCATAGAGGGAAATGTCTTACATGTCTGTCTTCATACTTAGGAGAGACATGGCCTAGGTGCCTATCCCTTGAAGATGAAGACGCACCTGTATCGCAACTCTTTCAACCGAATAGCATTTTTTCTTGAAATTTGATATTCATGTTTTTATTGAAGAATGACAAACAACTTGAAATGGAAGCACTTATGATGAAAGCGACTATGGGAAGACGAATAATCAATGTACTTATCATACAATGACTAACGAGTGTGGCATTGATTTCAATATACTAGATGATGTATTTGTTGACTGTTTGGCAGAAAAGGTACATATTGAATTTGTTGATTGTGAGGGTGTGGCTAGACTATTTTTTTGTGTTTGTGACCGATGATAGTTACAATGAACTTATTGATTATTTAAGACTAGTTAAGAGAAATCATTACATTGTTACGGTTATTGAGCAAATGTATAATAAGTAAGGTATGACTTGGGTGTGAAAAGATTATCAAGAATAGGCAAAATTAAAATATTGATGTTGAAAGTACTAGGTGGAGAGCACTAAGAAGGTCGATTGTCCCTTCTTATTAAGCGAAGAGGGTGGAGTAGATGGATATTGGAAGTTGCATGTAGCGAATGTGACAAATAATCACCCTTTAGGGTTGTATTTTGAAGGACATGCCTCTATAGAGAGACTGAGTAACTCTGAGTACCGTGTAACAAAAAATCACACACAAAGTCATTGCAAACCACATAATATTTTGACACACGCATTTGAAGTAGATGGACGTGAAAAATGTTAGTATGACAAGGCATATTTGTAAAATCAAGAAGAAAGATCGTGGTTCTCGAAGTGTTTTACAACTATTGCAGGATTTAGACATTAACCATTATCGTATATGACATCGTAAAGCATCTCATATATATACTATGAGTGATATTGTATTGTGCATCCTCATTTCATGAACCTCTTTCATGTATTTTCATGAGTATTGGAATTTAACAATAAATACAAGATAAACATATAAGTGTCTTATGGTTGTGTAGTAGGGTTTACCCTAAATCACTCTCATTAACATTTATATATTTTTTATATTTTTTTATGTATAAGATGTCTTTTCTTAAGATTGTTGGGTTTACATCAACTTCAAAGAACTTCTCCGTAGCTTTTACTTTTAAGAGTGGTTAAAGGACGAGTATTATGTTTGGATGTTGAGGAGCGTGAGAGAGTTATACATGCCAAATAAAATTCCACATGTTATCTGTAATGATTGTGATTTGGTTTTGGTGAATGCTATTCAAATAATGTTTAAAGATGTGATATGCTTTTTGTGTAGACGACATATAGCCAAAAACATTGAAACTTTCATTATAAAGTTTATAAGAAATAAAGATATTGTCAGTATATTTGTTTTAAGTTGGAGGAAGGTCATACACTCATTAGATGTGAGAAGTTACAAGGATGTAGTAGAGGTAATGGAATTAAAGTTGAGAAATTTTTTGCTATAGTTTCGTATGTTAAAGAGTAGTGGTTAGACCTATACAATGAGAGAATTATCTTGGCATAAACAGATAGGGTGATTCATTGTGGTACTAATATGACTAATATGTATATGAATTTGGTTGTCAATACATTTATATCATCTATTGTTCTTCAAATGTATAGTGATTGTCTATCCATGTTTCTAAGAGTGAAAAGTGTACAGGTAATGTTGAAAGAATTCATTGGTACCTCAACTGACAGATCTAACACAATTTGAAAACAATTATATTTGTTGATAAAGTTATACATTATAGTATTGAAGAAGTCATTTGAGTAACCAAGAACTTTAACGATGCATTATATTATATATTATGACACACTCTTCAACTTATTATAAAAGAGTACCATCGTATGGAGATGGTAGGTTTAAATATAGGAACATGTCGTTGTAACTTTAGAACTCACATGACATACCTTGTGCCCATGAGCTCAAGCTTCTACTTAAATCTGGTTCTTCAATAGAATTATCAACTATTGATCCATTTCAAAAGAACCTAGACATGGAAAAGGATAACACATGTATTGTTGTTCAAGAAGGAAAGGATGTTGAGACATCTATTGAAATTGTTTGGAGGAAGTTATGTAATCATCAACAATCAATCCTCTTTGGGGAGTTGTGATCCTCTCTCAACCATTGACTTTCAGGATACTTCACTTCAAATCGATATATAAGATGACAATATCATGATCTTCATAAATGCTTGAGTAAATCTTACTGGATATGAAAATAGCGGGTACAAAGTCATTGGTGCACTTTCAGAATAAGAAGATAAGTGGTGTCGTGAACCTCATGGAGAATGCCTGAAGGAGGTAGCATGTAGGCATGACATATATGCATAGATTTTTGTAGATGATGATGGTGTTGATGTTGTTATTCAATGTATTACATACATGAGAGATGAGTCATGCCATAGTCAGTATTAGATGTCTATGCTATATATGGATTCAATTATCGCTACTCGATAGAACATAGTATTGGTACTCCTCTCTACGATAGGATCGATAATATTTCGCTCACTAGTGTTAGACACTCAATAGTCAGATGTAAGGGATTTGTGGTACATATTCTATCGTAATGGACAATATTTTTTAATAGTAAGCATATCTGTATATTTCATTATGTTATGTAGACAGTTTATAGATTGAAGTAGATATTAATCCTCTATTTTATTTTTATTTTTTCACATATTAACATGGTTGATGGTGCTTTGATGCTTCCTATCTTCCTAATATGGCAGTAGTATCAAGATAAAAATGTTGATAGTTGGCCAGCTACGTTTCAAGAACGTATTGACATGTATATATATGAGAGGACCAAGAGACGATATTAAGGATGATGACTAATTGTTATTGTTCATTTGTATATGAAATTGCAAGATTTCGAGATATGAATGACAATCATATATGTAAGCTTTAATAGCAAAGAAAACAAATTTCTTTCATTACAATCATCATTTACATATACAATATTTGAAATTTATAAAATAACATCTACATGTAAAACTCAAATAAAAAATGGCATATATCATCACCATCATTACCATTAAGTGTCAACCAATGAATTCATTTGTGGCATTTCTCATGCATCTATATGAGTTCCAGCAGTATAGGATCACCCAACAATGGTCATGGCAAAAGCTCTGAATATACTGAAGCTATTGCAAGGGTCTCACGTATCACACCCATATGTTAGGCTTATATTAAACAAAGAAAAGTTAGTATGTAAACTTAAACATAAACAAAAAGAGAAATAATACTAATAGAAATAAAATGATTCATTTACTTATATGTACAATGATGTATCATATTGTTTAATTGGAGTAGGTCAAGCATAACGTAACTGGCTGTAAGAATCTCATAAAATAAATTGATATATCCTATAAATGTACCACTCTATGTATACCTCGTCACACTCATATGGGTGGAGTGTTGAGACTCCAACATGTTCAAGCTCAAAACAATGTTAGCATTGAGCTTCCCTGGCTCATAGTGTACCTTATACACGTATGGATTCAAAAGTCTCTTTGCAATTGAGGGTCTTATGTATGCTACTAGGATGCCTTGATGTCGGCCAAAGTGATAAATTACACAATGTATCATATAAGCCTCCACAACATCTACGTATCGAATGTATCTATAATATCACGATAATTTTTATGCATTACAATCAATGTATTTTATATAATTATATGGCTATCGGTCAATTTACATTGGACAAAATAACACTTAAAAATATATAACATACGAATATATAGTATATAAGTTTGTATTTATTTAAAAGATTAACAAACCAATCAACTTTATTCAAAATACTTGATTTGCCATCATCAATTATAATTGCTTACAATATTAAATAAGTTGATCAACAGGAGATTGTCTATGACACACACTACCCATCCATTAGCCTACTCATAGTTCTTCATCCAGCCATTATCATTGTATAGCAACTTTGAAAGCTAGAAAGTACTTATAAATACATGACTTCAATTAAAATATATAACTTGTATGTTCACTAAGTTATTGTGCTTTTATTTGGGATGCCTTTCCTAATTGCTTGTATAAATACGCGAATGTAGTGACACCCCATGTATAACTGTCAACTATCTAAACATCGTGTGCTAACAGATTCACAAGTATTATAAACACCTTATATCTAAATTATTCATGATATAGTGTGTACTCTAACTGATACAACAAATAACATAAGATCTTATTTTCGTTACTCGATGTCCTCCTTGAAAAATTAGTATGGAGCACCTCAAACTTAACGGCCTTCGACTTAATTTCACATACGACTTAATTGATATCCATTCCCAACATATCACTCAAAATATCTTCTCTATTTCTAACCATTATCTCTTGTGTTAAGGCAATAAGTTGGCTCTCCATTAGAAGACTAAGTGTAGCAGGTCATGCAGTCTGGATCTGGACTTGGTTGGATCTAGACCCGCCTAAACAAGAACACGTTACTCTCTATAAAATTTGCAAGGGCAGCCCCCTTTGTTGTCCTTGGCTAGCCAAGGGAGGTAACGACCATTTAGGATGGTTACCATCTAGGCCAAGCCCTATAAGAGGGCAAGAGGGCAGCCTGCTGTGGAGAAACCTCGGGAGAAGCCGCACGAGTTGGAGAATGTGGAAGAGTCGATTGAAATTCGGTAAGAAAATCTTGATTTTGTTTTTCATAAAAAAATTCATTTTTAGTTGCTAAAACTGAGTTAGATCATAGGGCTTTTGTTTGTTTCATTCTAAACCTTCGAAAACAAGCCTTAATACAAGAAAATCACTTCAAAACAAGTGTAAATTCATAAAAAAATTCTCAAATCAGAGTTACTATTTTTTTCATGAATTTTCCGGTAAAAACGCTATTGTAGACGACCGATCATGTATTAGATTGGAAGAGGAGGGATAGGCGATAGGTTAAGAACCATCGTCGGCCTTAATCATCACAGTAAACCAGCGAAATCAACACTAGAAAACCATGGGAATCGGCCCCTTTTAGGCGTGTCACATTTTTATGTTGTGTCTGAAATGTCATGAATCGACATAGATTCGTGTCGTGTCCTCGTGTCACATGTTAAGAACCAGTTCTATATCAAAACAAGTTCCATGTCAGGTTCTATGTTGGAAATGGGTCAAGTTTTGGTCGGATCTTGAAATGGATTTTAGGTCAAGAAAAGGACATGTGTCTGTAGTTACAGGTTCTATGTCGACACTGTAACACGGGCTAGCTATCGTGTCACTCAATTTGGATTGGATATGGATCTAAGTATGAGTTCAGATCCCGTATAACTTAAACAGATCGAGATTGGGTTTGGGGTGATTTTATGATCATTTAAGGTCCAATTTAGATATGATTTATTGCATTAGATTCGTAGTTAAATAGATTTAAATATTTTAATATTTATAATTGTTTAGAGATTAAAATTGTAGGATCTGGTGGTGATAGGAGTGACCCAATAGTTTGGGCACTTGATCTTAATGCTCCTTTAGGTAGGGGGTTATGCATTCTTTTACAAAAACATATAGAAGTGGTTTTCTTTTTTTATATAAAATGTGTTTATAATATTGATTGATAAAGAGCATGTTTTGATATGCATGTGTTGTATGAACATAGTATTTAAATATTATATAGATATGGATTTGGTTTTGGATATTCGTAGATCTAGATATGATTTGTGAATATGATGAACTATAATTGGTTTTAGAAATGTAATGGTGTGTGAATATATGAGTCATACTTGTGTGGGGTCTTTACAGACTTGTAGGTCCCTCGGGCGATCCGACTTTATGCGAATATAGGGTGTTTTTCTGAGAACTCTATCATGAGAGTTGGCATGGTTACCTTCGTGGACGGTGTTACCGAGGTCATGTTATGGAGGGTCGAAAGACTCCCGTGTCCTTTGAGGCAGGTATAGTATGAGTTGTAATTATTGTAACTAATGATGTGTGTATGCGTGTGTGTAAATGTATGCATATGAATTTGAGAACATAATTTAAAGATGAAAATGTGCATTGCTATAAAATTATTGTTAAATTATGCATGCTTTAGTATGATTTCTGTTTAAAAATGTTTAACCTCCTTACTGAGCTATGTGTAGTAGCTCACCCTATTATTTTACACTTCATCCTAAAGCTAGCACTTCCAAGGCATATGGAGTAGAGTAGGAGTTGCATAGAGTTACATTTTTATTTTACATGATATGATAAGTGTTATACGATTTATAAAATCTTATTATTCAGGGTTATTGTTAGGTGGGTCCCGTACCATTTAGGGCATGTTATTTAAAATTTTGATATTAATATTTATTTCAGTTAAATATTTCATTAAGTTTGAATTAAATTAGTATTGTATTTGACTACTGCTAACCATCGCACCCACGCAAGAAACGTTCACGTGGCATCGGCTCGGGCCGAGTCGTGGTCACGACCCGAGCAAGTATGACAACTTGGTATTAGAGCTTAAGATTATTAAAGTATATTTAATAGTATTTAATTATCAAAATATAATATCGTATTTATATGTAGGACTCGCGAGGATTTGATTTGAATTTAACTACGAGTGTTATAGGTGACGCTAACGAAGAAATACTATCGAATAGATTTGTTGCGGCAGTTGAGGCACCATTAGTGACACCTCATGGACCTTTAGTACCACTACATATTCCACTTGTACAAGGTGGTCATGATGCTCCAACATGACTTTGCTAGATTATTAGCTTATTGCAACACGTTACGAGGGAATTCAACATAACTATTGAACACTTAAAAAAGAATAGTTGTAAAGAGCTTACGGAAGTAATTATAGATCCATTAGAACCATATGAGTTAATAGATAAATTGGAGAATGCTTTTGACATACTGGCTCATATCGATGAGGAAATGAGGATGTAATTAGCGTCCAGTTTGTTCGAAAGAAATACAAAACAATTATGGAGAGCATAAAAGGGACTCGTAGCACTCTGTGGACTTGGGAGGCATTCTTCGATCACTTCTTTTCTCATAATTATTGGATGTGCCTAGAGTTTGACTTCAATCAGCTGTAACAAGACAGTTTGTCGGTAAAAGAATATACAAACTAATTTTTAAGGTTGTCGCAGTTTGACCTTGGTATGTGCATTCCTCAAGCTCAAGTAAATAAGTATTTCTATTGACGTTTTATCCGATGTGTAAGTCATTAAGAGAAAAGATATATACAGACATTGATGAGTTGCAAGTTGTTGCTATCCATTTAGAGACAAATATGCTGCATTATAATTGTACGAAGAGGCTAGCGTAATAGAGTTTTGGCAGCTCACATGAATGAGCGAAAAAGAGTAAACCAGGCCAAGCTCATCAGTAGACTAATAGAGATAGTCAGTCTCAGGCGAGGGGTGGGCCTTCACGGAAGTAGAACAACCAACAAAATCGTGGGATCACCTGTTATAACTATAGAGGCTCAGGACATAGAGCTAGAGATTATCCTTCAAAGAAGAACTTTAAGTAAGATCAAACTCAAACATTCAACAGTGTATAGAAGAAAGACATGAGGGCTTGTTATTTCATATGCAAGAAGTTTGATCATCGTAAGATTGATTGCCCACGAGCTACATATTATCCTCCTTATTCAATTTAGGGAAGCACCATGGGGTCGCCTCGTCCTCCAATACCTTTTCGTCAGCAAGGACCACCTCGATTACCTCAGCCTTAAGTAGCTAATGGGAGGCATGTCTATGTTGTAGAGGATCGAGAGTCAGGTACCTCTTATTTGGTTATAAGTACCTTATCTATTTATTGTATGCTTTCGCATGTTTTGTTTGATTCTTGTACAATACATTATTTTGTTCTGCCCAATTTTGTAGTCATCGAGTTTGGACCTAAAACCATTACAGGGATTCTCTGTATATTTCTCGAATGGTGATGTTATTGTATCGCATCAGATTTTGCGATATTGTTCTGTGATGGTTGGTAGTCATGATCTAAGAGTTCACTTGATTTTGTTGGGGATTTTGAACTACGATGTAATTTTGGGCATGGATTGGTTATCTAGGAATCATGTTTTAACCATTGCAAGAATCAATAGATCACTTTCTCTATCCCTCGAGATACCACTTTCGTTTTTCAAGGTCAGCAAGAAGAGAACCTGGTATCTGTTATATATGCTCTTTGGGCATATAGTTATATACAAAATGGATGCGAATGATACTTAGCATTTATTATATAGTCTAGTATCGGAGAGAAGTTATTAAATGATATCAGTATCATTAATGAATTTTCTGATATTTTTCGTAATAATTTATCTTCATTATCTCTGGAATGAGAGACAGAGTTTACTATTGATTTACAAATAGGTGTTAATCCTATATCTAGAGCACCCTATCGTGTGGCTCCTACAGAATTGCGAGAATTGTATGTTCAATTGTAAGAATTATTGGAGAAGCATTTTGTTAGACAAAGTACCTCATCATGAAGAGTGTCAGTCTTATTTGTGAAAAAGAATGATGACTCACTTTGGCTTTGTATCGATTATAGATAACTTAATTAGGTGACTATAAAGAACAAGTGTCTGCTACCCAAGATTGATAACTTATTCGACTAGTTGCAGGGAGCTCGCATGTTTTTGAAGATTGATCTTTGGTCTGGATATTATTAGTTGAGGATATGAGAAGTTGATATACCTAAGACAACTTTTAAAACTCGTTATGAGCATTATAAATTCTTAGTGATGCCTTTTGGGTTAACCAACACTCCAACAGCATTTACAGACTTGATGAATCGGGTATTTCGAGATTATTTGGATAGATTTATTGTAGTGTTTATTGATGACATTTTGATATATTATAAGAATGAGAAGGAGCATGTTGAACACCTACGTATCATACTTTCTTTGTTATAAGAAAAAACAGTTATATGCTAAGTTCTCTAAGTGTGATTTCTGGTTGAAGCAAATTGGCTTCCTTGGTCACATTATATCTAAAGATGGTATATCTGTAGATCCAACTAAGGTTACGACTGTAGTCAATTAGGAAAGACTATGTTATGACATTAATTGATAAAGAGCATATTTTGATATGCATGTGTTGTATAAACATAATATTTAAATGTTGTATGAATATGAATTTGGTTTTCGATATTCGTGGATCTGGATATAATTTATGAATATGATGAACTGTAATTAGTTTTAAAAATATAATGATGTGTGAATATATGAGTCGTACTTGTGTGGGTTATGTGGTGTCTCTAGAGACTTGTAAGTCCTTCGGGCGATCCGGCTTGGGGCGAATAGAGAGTGTGTTTTCGGGCACTCTACCATGAGAGTCGGCGTGGTTACCATCGTAGACGGAGTTACTAAGGTCACGTTAGGGAGGATCGGATGACTGTCATGGCCTTTGGGGTAGACACAATATGAATTGTAATTATCATAACTAATGATGTGTGTATGCGTGTGTGTGAATGTATGCGTATGAATTTGATATCATAATTTAAAGATGAAAATGTGCTTTGCTATAAAATTATTGTTAAATTATGTATGCTTTTAGTATGATTTCTATTTGAAAATGTTTAACCTCCCTACTGAGCTATGTGTAGTAGCTCACCCTATTATTTTACACATCATCTTCAAGCTAGTACTTCCAAGGCATACGGAGCAAAATAGGAGTTGCATTTTTATTGTACATGGTATGATAAGTGTTATACGATTTATAAAATCTTATTATTCAGGGTTATTGTTAGGTGGGACCCGCACCATTTTGGGCATGTTGTTTAGAACTTCGATATTAATATTTATTTCAGTTAAATATTTCATTGAGTTAATTAAATTAGTATTGTATTTTACTACTGCTCACCATCGCGCCCACGCGAGAAGCGTTCACGTCACATCGGCTCGGGCCGAGTCGTGGTCGCGAACCGAGCGGGTGTGACACCAAGTATCTCATGAACATCGTGGAGTGTAATAGTCATCTCACTCCATAGCATGTGGAAGTTGTTAGTGTATAATTGCCAACGCTTGATAAAAGCAAGCAGCAATCCATAATCTCTTACATTGTATTGTAAGTTCACTTGGGCAATCAACCCACTCCCCTCTGCAATCTCAACCCAATTTATGGGCTTCACATTCATTCGCTTCACTTGCCATGCTCTATCCATAGTGTAATATGTCTAGGTTGTTATCACTTTTCATATTGCCTGGAAGTATATATTTACTTAATAAATTAGAATAGAGAGTATTGATACGTGGTCGCGAACCGAGCGGGTGTGACACCAAGTATCTCATGAACATCGTGGAGTGTAATAGTCATCTCACTCCATAGCATGTGGAAGTTGTTAGTGTATAATTGCCAACGCTTGATAAAAGCAAGCAGCAATCCATAATCTCTTACATTGTATTGTAAGTTCACTTGGGCAATCAACCCACTCCCCTCTGCAATCTCAACCCAATTTATGGGCTTCACATTCATTCGCTTCACTTGCCATGCTCTATCCATAGTGTAATATGTCTAGGTTGTTATCACTTTTCATATTGCCTGGAAGTATATATTTACTTAATAAATTAGAATAGAGAGTATTGATATTTAATATTAATTTATACTAAAGTTTTAAAGTACATGTTTCTCCTAGATATTATGTACATTGTGACCTTCAAAGCTCTAGAGTAATCTTGGTATATCAGGACATCCCTCATCCTCACTGTCTGCAAGCTTGATCTCAGTATGTGAGGTTAATGTATTATTCTCATAACATGAATGGTTAGCTTCCCCTTCTCCTCATTATCGTTTATAGGGGCACCCTCCTTACGATACCACATTATGTCTCACAGATGAAGTAGTGGCATTATAGCCTTATACTCATGCCTTATTAGTCATATCCACATAGAAAAATAAATAAACTGAGGTTAATAATGACAAATTGGGGCCACATCTCCCTCAAATAGGAGATGCGACCTAGGCATGTCCCCCAATAACATGATGCCGGAAAAACTTTGGTCTTTTGGATGCCAAATCAATGAATTAAAATGCATTAAACGAATAAAAAATGAAACAACATACCTCGATAAATTGACGAATCCCCTTTGAATTGAATAAAGAAATCATATTTCCCTTCTTTCTTTCCTTTCTCTTTTTGGTTCTTTCAAAACCCACTCTTTTGACGGATTTCAATTCATTCTTTTGGTAGAAATGGTTGTATTTCGAGTATAATATGACTAAAATACGGGGAGAAGCGAAAAATGGCCAGAAGAATGGAAGGAACACAGAGCAGATTGTCGATTCACGCATGAGGGGAGAGAGTCATCTTTCAATAGAAAGGGTATTTTCATAAATATCGAAAAATGACCAGCAATATTTTGGGAAAAGAGGCAAAAATAGGGTGTGTATGTAGCAAAAATAGGATGTGTATATAGTAAAAAGGTATTTTCATAAATACCAAAAAATGACGAGGAGTCTTAGAATCCTTTTTACAATAACCTAGTATTGCCAACTAAAATTACTTTAATATCTTCTCACAAGACCAACAACAAAGTTGATATCTAGTCTTGTACATAACATAACATACATCAAACTACCAATAGCTTGTATATAAGAAACATTAGGCTTATTTTATCCTCACTAGGACAATCAACCTTATTTAGTTTGACCTCTTTAGCAATTGGTGTATTTGTATGTTTGCAATCACCAATTCTAAACTTTTTGAAGAAATAATTAATATATTTTTCTTGGTTCAAACACAGAAGTTTAAATTTTCTATCACAAGAATTCTTTATACATAGAATAAAAGATGTCTCTACCATGCCCATCTCAAACTTTGAATTCAACCATGACTTAATTTTGACAATCGTTTTATTGTCATTCTCAATCAACAATATGTCATGTACATATAATAATAAAATGATAAAGTGGCTTCTACTATTTCAAACATATACATAGTAGTCAAGTTCATTAGCCAAAAATACAAGTTCTAATATGATATTTTGAAAAGTCAAATATCATTGGCAATGTGATTGTTTAAGGTCATATAGGGATTTTTTCAAGTTATATACTTTATCTTCTTTGCCTTCAATAGCATACCCTTGTCGTTGCTACATATAAATGATTTTATTTAAATCGTCATTTAAAAGGTAATCTTTACATCAAACGAATGAAAAACAAAATCATAAAATACAAAGATAGCCAAAATAATCCTTATGGATGTAAATTCTATAACATGAGAATATTTACCTACATAATATATTCTCACTTTTTGTGAAATTTTTTTGCAACCAACCTTGCCTTAAACTTATCGATTATTCCATCGACTTTATATTTCTTTTTAAGAACCCATTTACACCTTATAACTTTTATTCTTTTACACAAATCTATCAATTATTAGACATGTTTTTTCTCAATGGATTCAATTTTCTTATATATTGTTCTTTCTATTATAATGATTCAGATAAATTAATAGTTTGTTCATAGGTAAGTTATCGGTCAACTCATCTAAATCTACTAAATTACACATTTCCTTTACGTAGTAAGTATGAGAATCTTTTAAGTAGCATGGTTTAACCCTATGTCTTTGTGTCCACTTAAAGTTTCAGTCTTAACATAAAAGTCATTTGAATCACTATTCATGAGTTCAAATGATGATAGATCTAAATCTACTAGATCATCAATGCTTTCATTATCATTTTCAAGGATGTTATTCTTAGTATGTTTTAAGAATTTAGCATTCCTACTTTTTATTAAATCATGGTTCTTGTTATAAAATTTATATTTATTAGAACCTTTTGGGTATTCAATGAAAATACAACTCAAAGACCTACTATCAAGTTTTTCTCTAGATTGATCAATGATCTTTATATGGATAATAGATCCCCACCTTCCTAGATGACTCAGGTCTGATTTCTATCAAAACATGTGTCATGTGGTGTGGAGAATACAACATTATAGGGTGCTTTATTTAATATATATAGTTGTAATTACTTCTTCTCTCCAAAATACCCTAAGTAGAGAAGCATTTATTAATATAAACCTAGTTATATTCAATAGGATCTTGTTATATCTTTATAGTATATCATTTTGTTGAGGTGTCTTGGGCATGATATTTTATTTTGAAATACTAAAGTCTTTACAACATTAAAAAAAATTGTAGAGGCATATTCGTCACCTCTATTAGATTTTAAAACTTTAATTGTATGCTGTAGTTGATTTTCAACTTCTTGCTTATATTTTTTAATATATCTAGTACATCAAATTTATGTGATAAGAGATATAAATATATCTTGAATAATCATCTATTATGGTTATAAAATAAACCTTTTCATTATGAGACTTTACCTTAAAAGGTCCACTTACACCGGTGTGAATGATTTATAATTGTCCACATATATCTATGTGGAGAGTACCTTATTGCTTGAACAATAATAGATGGATGCTGAGGACCGGCCATCACGCTTTGATACCAATATCGGATTCAGGGCAGCCGAACTGAAGTTGCAGAACTGTTGGATGCTGCACGGAAGCAAGAGAGAAAAAGAAGACTTTTTTTCTTTAACCTATTTCCACCAGAGGGTTTCTCGTAGGGAAGTTTTTCTTTTATATAAAATGTAATACATGTATATAGAACAAATCATGTTTTTGTTCTTATATACCTTTCCTTAGCCTTTTTTTTTGTGTGTTTTTCGCTATGGGCTTTCCATTATAATTATATCTTGTGGTTGAAAGATTCTCGTTTATTTTAATAAAGCAAAAACATTTTGTTTAAAAAATATTTTATCTTTTATGAAAAATGCATCTTGTGAAATTAGGGAAGAAGGCTGATTTCTCAGATGATCATTATCAAGGTCGAAAGTGGTCGTCCCATAATTTACATATACTACTAATGGAAATCGGAAATTTTCTAACAAGCAGAGCTGCCGGAATACCACCGAATCTGGTTTCGGATGGGACAATCATTTGAGTTATGTAATATCTTACGGTGCATTTTCCATAAGAAGATAGTGATAGATGCATGTTGTATTCATCATTATTCCACTGCTGATAAGCCAGTCAACCAGAGGTGAACAGAGTCATTGCTTGTTCATGAAATGAAGTACTTATTCATTTGTGGACGATAGCTCGTCTAAGCCGAGTCTAACATGAAATGGACGTGAAAACGTGGAATTGTCAAGCCGGAGATTATTATCTTAGGCCAGAAATTTGACTCTTCCTATGCTTAGAAAGCCCGCCTTTACTTCGTTGTGTACCTTCCAATTTTAAAGTTGCTTGTGCTCCTTGTAAGAATCACCTTTAGAGATTATTCGGATATTTTGGTATTCAAACATCACAAACTTGCAGTCCACCGTAGCCATACTCAATTGTTTGCACGCTTGGTCGATCATGATACATGTCCGTAAACCGCTTTCCCCCACCTCTCTCTCTATATACACACCTTGGTATATGCTACAAACATTATATATTTATCCAAACAAATTTCAACCATTCAATTTTAAGGATGATTAAGATTTGATTTCAATAAGAGTTATTTTTTTAAAAGGAAAAAAGATGCAAAGTATTTTTTTATCTTGATTAATTAAAGTTAATGAAGGTGATAGATGCTATGATTAGAAGAAAGATTCACATTTCATATTTATAAAGACAGTGGGTTGGAGAAAAATATAGCTACACACATAGACCATGAAAACTTTGTAAGTTACTTATTTCAAGTGTCATTTCTGTATCTCTTTTTCGTCATATTAGTTTTGTTCTGAAATGATCTTCTGTTGTGAAATATCTCGGATTACAAAAGGTAGCCGTAGCAACATCTCTACCATTTTTTGAGACCATTCCAACTTCCTGTAGAAGCATGTGAAGTCGAACGCAAGCCAATTCTCTTTCTTGTTACTATGGGTAGATACGAAGACGGACACCGCTCCTGCGAGCATGATGTACAGCAAGAAGAGGGTCAGCAACACCAGAGTGCTCCATGGCTCCGGTATCGACGTAGTCTCCATTGAGAAACGAACACCAAGTATGGATTTCCTACCGATTCAACTAGGAAGTAGGACGATCAGAAAGACATGAGATTTTAGCGGGCATCTCATCCGATCGTCCTCCGACACTCATTTAAACGTCCTTCTGCATCACCTTCTTACGGCAAAGAAGTTTCCACGGTAGCCAGCCGGGGTTTCTACTTAGAAGACTATTAATAGTATGGGTCCCCTCCCCACTTCATAGTGAGAGGATTTGGCATGGACCTTCCTCGTAGAAATTATTTGGAAAAGCACCCCAACAACCGGCTGAATCCCCGGCAGTGTTCGATTGCGGTTTGCCCCGAGCTTGGAATGGAAGCCGAGCCGATTGTAGAAAAAAATTTGGAATACAAGGGCACAGTGCCCTCTGAAACTTGAATTCCTCACCAACTGATTGAGCTAAACAGTGGTTATTTAAGTCCTTTTCCTTGTGAGATACAAGGGATGCAACTCGCCTCCGAACTTTCCACTAAAGACACCGATACGAAGAGCACCTTCCATTGAGCTATCCGCTTGTGATACAGGATTTTGAAAAAAATATATAAACAAAAGTACGGTTTTGAACCATTGGTTCTGGTTTCTGAAAACAAGGAACTGAACCAAAGGGTCTCCGATTCCTGTTACGACTTCGAGACCAGTTTTGGTTATCACCGATTTCACCGGTAGTTCGATTCAAACCGACCATGTCTAACTGTCATTGTCACTGCCGTGCCATGGTTCTCGTTTGCCTCAAGTTAAGAACTCAAGCACCCGAGGTCTTGCATATAGATCAATTCACACCTTGGCCCATGGAAAAGAAAAAAAAAGAAGAGACCTTTCAGATAGTCTTGGCATGAGTTTTCGTGCTACTCAGAAAATTGTCGATGTGACCGGTGCAGATTTATTTGGTATTCGTATCAAAGTAGGACATATCAACGCGAACAAAACATGGGCAACCAGATGTAACCCGTTGCAGGTATTCAACCCGGACGAGCTCTCGTCTGATTAGGTTTGTGAAGTCAAGGTGCAGGGTATTCAAAGCTTAGGCGTCATACTACAACTTAAGGAAAAGATTGACCAAAAGCATAGCTGAAGTTCGTCTAACTATGGATTCTCTCGCTCTAATTCTTTATATCGACCTCGCAAAACCACATCGATTCAAGCAACCCTTTTGTCTACAAATAGCTCAAATTTGTTGCCAGCCTTGACCAACTAAAGGGCATCACTTTTGCTGTCGTTAGAAGATGAATCACATGTCCAAGGGCCTGGTTCCATTTGTTAAATTATACATGAAATTTAGTGTATTTTATGACTGAAATGCATCAATTAGTATTACAAAGCAGTTCTGATCAGATTCCCACATTAAGTAACAATTGCAATTCATGAAGTCAAGAAGGAAAAATTGGTGGTAGTCGTGAAGAGACCACCTCTCTTTCTCCTTAACGACATGTAATGCATGTCTCCTCTTCAAGAACAATCACATGCCCACCAACCAAATCATTATGATCATGTTAGTCGATAAAACACTAAAGAGGGTGTGGTGTAACAAAACAAGCGAGAAGACCTTCACTTCAAGCTCATACAGCCAATGTAAATGAGCAAGATCTCCATGAAGATGCCCATATTTTTTGCTGACAATCTAAAGATATTGCTACATAAAGTGGCACATGAGTGCGGGTTGATTGGGGTTCTTGACACTGAGAAGGTATCCATTGCCTTCAATGAGCTAGAGGACGACGCACACCGAAGGTTCCAATGGTGTTAACCCCTACATGTGCACCGATTTAAGGACGAATTCTGTCAAGACATCGTCTGTTGCTCTCCCAACCTTCTTAGCAACCAACATGTTGAAATCAAAGACTTAAAATAAAAGGTTTGCTTGAAGAATATCAACATAAATTCCAAAGTTAGCCATGAAGTTACACAATTCGACGGTCTAGTGCTTTGAACTCAAGCATGGTTAGGATAAAGGACGATCTTCACTTTGAATTCATTGAATCCAAGGTTGAGAACCTATAAGAGGTTTTCATCGTCTTGAAGTTCTATGACGAAAAGAACAAGAGACAATGAAATTGTAGGGAAGTACTCCCGAAGCTACCCCCTCTAAGTCGAGTCCCTCGAGCAAGACTGTAAAGGTGCAAAGAAACCGACAAGGAAGGAGTGACTTACCCCGACTCCACTTAAAGGAAAAGGAGAAAGAACCAATATTTTTTGTGCGATCTGAATTGGGAGCTTGGTTACAAGGTAAAACGCTAAAAATATTCATGCCAGTCTATGAGAGTGACGAATCCAAACACTTCAATGTGTCAAGTGAAAAAGAAGAAGACGACCCTACTCCTGATGAGGTTATTGTCTTACCATGCTTTTAAGGGTGGTTCTATAAATTCCATGAGTTTAATTAATCAGTGGTGTGAAAGTTGGGTCTTGATTGATACGAGTCTAAACATAATTTTCCTCAGAGTTTCTTGATTGAAGTCCTTATATATCTATTTAAAACCATTGAATCCGTTAATATGGCAGTTGGTAATGGCAACAATGCATCTTATAACCAAGTGCTTGAAAACCTGGTCTTTACCATACAATGGTTTATGCCTTTGTCAACCATTACCCTATTGACATTAAGGTAATCAATGTCGTACTTGGCTCAAGAAAAGAAAAGTGGGAGTATGTTTTTAGATTACACCAAGATTCGAGTTAGCTTTACCTATCAAGGTCTATCCTTATCTCAAAGACCAAAAGGTATTGTCTCTAATCAAGACCAAAACCAAACCAGTCGTTTGAGTCATGCATATACTGAGTCGTACTTTTGGGTTTTGCACACATCTACCTTTAACCAATCCCCTTCTAAAGGTCTCTGACATGGCTGACCAGCAACCCACTGGTTCCCTTAAAGCTATGTTGTCCCCATAGTTAACAGACTAGGACATGGTCCCATTTGCACTGCAATTGAATTGGCACCTCAATCAACCCGCACAGCTAAAATTGACTCCAACATCGAGTCGATCACTTGTGTCTTAGCAAAGAACTCCCATGTATTTGTTGAATCTCAAGGCCTTCCTTTACCTTCGAGCTTTTGACCATTCCACTATCTTGAAGTTGAACCTCGGTCTTATTTGTATTAAGTCCTTGATATGCCTATTTTAAAAAGATATCATTGAGGACCTTGTTCTAGAGATACTAAAGCAAGAAATTATATGGCATCTTTTCTCTTCACTAGTCTTATTAGTGAAGAAGAAGGAATGATTTACAGAGGCTTTTTACCGATCATCGAGCCCTTAATGATGCCACCATGAAAGATAAATTTTCAATATTTGCCATTATCGTTGAAGAGTTAACTAATTACATAAGACATTATTTTTGTGAGTTGGATTTATTCGTCAGTTATCACCAAGTTTTTATGGCATCTTAAGACATCTACAAAATGGTATTCTACACTTGGGAGGGCCAGATTAATTTCTTGTTCATCTTGTTTGGACTCATGAATGCTCTAGCTACTTTTCAAAGATGCATGAACAAAACATTCAAGAGTTTTATTTGCTAATATGTCTTGATTTTCTTTGATAATATTATGGTTTACTCTAAGTTTTGAGATGATCATCCTATTCATATATCTTATGTCTTGCCCATATTTCTGGCTAATCATTGTTTTGTGAAGTTCTTCAAGTGTACTTTGGACATGATTCGTGCATTATGTTGAACATATTATCTTAAAATATAGTGTTAGGGCTAATTCGTTCAAGGTTGAAGACATGTTTTTCTGGTCCATGCCCAAGACCATTAAATCCTTAGTGTTCTTGGACTTAGGAGATATTATCAGCGCTTCAACAAGAGCTATAGATTTCTTGCAAAGCCCTTGACAAACTCATTGAAGAAAGACCCCTTCACTTGGTCTCTTAAAGCTAAAGAGCTTTAGAGAAACTCAACTTGGTAATGTCAACTACACATTCTTGTATTGTCAGACTTTACCAAGGAGTTCGCGGTCGAGATCGACATGTATCACATTAGAGTAGGGGTTGTTTTTATGTAAGAAGAGGACCAAATTGCATACAAAAGCAAGTTGCAAGAGGTGTTACTCGACATATGATAAGGAGCTATTCAGAATCGTCCTAGACCTTAACAAATGGAGACCATATGTACTTGAGAGGTGATTTACTTTGTAAATCGACCATAATAGTTTGAAGATTATTTTGGAGCAAAAGGATCGCCACCTAACATCAACAAAAGTGGATCTCTAAGTTTCTAGGATATGATTTCAACATTAATTACAAAAGAGGCAAGAATAACTCATTCTAAAAGGTTGACAAGCCCATGGTGCTTTCAACTAGGACGTTCAATGCATGAATCCAAAATTGGTGGAAGTTGTGACCAAGGTATTGAACAACCCAAACTCCTATTTGCATCATTTGGTTTGTGGTGATAGTTTTTACTATGATGGCAAAATATTGCTTTACATATCTTGTGCTTTAATCGATTTATTGTCAAAGCATATCATGGTTCACGAACAAGAGATATGAAGGTGATTCAAAAACCTATCAAGGAGTCAAATCTAGTTTTTATTGGGAATGGATGAAAAACCGAATTGTCCAATTTGATAGAGAGCATAAGGCTTCGCTCTCCTATCTTGTAGTGAAGTAATCTGCCCTTGGGAAATTCACACAATCGGTATTCCTAAGTTGGTTGCTTCCACTTATTCTCGTGGTGACGACCACATCAGGTATAAGATATAATTAAATGTCCAACATTGGGCTTCATGGAAATGTCAGACTCTATTTGAGAGACTTTCCAAAAGATCCACGAAAAAATGCAAGAAAGATGTTGCGCCATATTGGGTATGTTAATTGAGTTTGACAATGAACACGGTTTGAGCTTTTAAAAATGAGATCTTGCGTGTTGTGTGTGTTGATGTATTCTGGTGTTCATGGGGCAAGTTAGGTGCTGGCTCGACTGTGGGGTGAGACATGGGAATACCCGTCCCAACCCAACCCATTGCCATCCCTAGTCTATTTACTTATCTTTTCTTTTGGGTTACAGCTGGAAGCTTTAAGCCGGGTATGTACACCCTGGAAGTCGAACTCGAGGTCAGTCTTCACGCGAGCGAGTCGAGAGCCCTGTCAGGTGGGCTATTGCCATGAGTGCTGCCGTCCCTAATTTAATGGTCATACCTCTGTGACCTAGTGGTTTATCAAGTACATGAATACCAAAAAGATGCATTATATATATATGATATGTATCCGAAATTTTTGATGTCCACATAATACATCAACGCACTTAAGATCTACGAAATTTTCGATCTCCATATCATACATACATATAGTCTGATATGCTAGGACCAAAGGTCGGATTTAGTCACCTTGGATGAGTGGTGCGCTAATGCATAAAATGTGAACCATCCAATCAAAAAATCGAATAACTTTAAAATAGAAAAATACATACTTTAGCGTTTTGAAAGTAAAAAAATATTTTACCAATTAAAAGAATAACTTGAACGCAGTGACGCACTAATCATGCACCGCGCAAAAAAATCCGGATTTCCCATGTAAGTAGACTCTCACCAGAACCTATCCCTAACACTCTGACAGTATCTATTGGCTTGAGAGGCACATTTTAAGTAAGGAAAACTCGTGGCAATATCCTAGAAACTTGTAAGATAGTGATCATATGATAACATCCTAAGGCGATAAAATATGCGCTTATTTTAAGCCATTCTCGTGACTTCAAAATTCCAGTGGATTTTCTGCGAGACCTAGACAATGGGCACATAACATGTTCTATCACCAAAGCCTAACTATTCGGACTCACCACAGATCGGTTTCAAGATCATATCCGACCTATTCATGGGCGAGGTGAAGTGGCCATTAGAGTTCTTCTTAAAAGGTTTTTTCATTTCGGGTCTATGGCTGTCTACTAGCCATTTCACAACCATTATAGCCTCAAACAATATATGTGGCTTCTCACGACGAATCTCTTGATTAGTCCACTGTTAAGTTGTTTAAAAAGTGAAAAATATAGTCTTTCATTATTATGGTCTTGATACTTAGCATCAAGGATTGATACTCTGATATCATCACGGATTGAGCCCGTTTGCTTAAAATTACAAAGTTTTCATTTTGCTACCTCATCAACGTTGTGGAGTAGGATGTGATCCATAGCCCTTTCTTGAAAGCATCGTAGTCTCCATATTGCAATCACCATTCTCAATCTCCTCAAAGTTCCGACACCACCAAAAGAAGACATCTTCATCCAAAAAAGTTAATGTCATTGATATCTTTTGTTCTCCATCATCAAGATTTTTTGCCTTAATGTACATATCAAGTTGGCAGAGGAACTTCTCTATTACTTTTTTGTCTCTTGTTCTCATGTACGGATTCAATCATTTCACCTTCACCTTCACCTTAAAGGCCTTGACTCCCCTACCAAAACATTGTTTACATTCAACTTCATTCAAACGAGCCAAAAGAGAGTCTTGGATGGTCTCAAGACTATCTACACGATCTCATAGGGTCTTTTCACCATCAAACAATATTGCATTAATCCTATTATTGGTGGTCGTAGCCCGTATCAACAATTGCCTTAAGAAAGCATACTCTTCTTCAAGCTTGTACAAGCGGGTAAAAAAAAACAGTGACAACATCTACATCCGCAATAGACATGCCTTTCTTGCTATTCCTTTTCTCCCATGAGTTCTCTCTCTGAATCGATGCTAAATAATCCATCATCACTTCTAAAGACATTGCCATGCCAATGTCCCCCAACACCAACACTGAGTCTGTCAATTTCATATTCCCGACTTCTAACCAAACCTTTCTCGAATACCAAAGTTGTCACGACAAAAGGGTTTGGACCGTGATCAATGCCTAACCATGACCGATTATGCCAACCTTTACTCTAGTTCGTATGCAGTATGGAAGCAAGAACATTAAGTTTGCAAAGTTTGTATGAGTTTTTTTGAGTTCTCAAGTAGGCAAAGACAATAGAAGTAAATGATCACTAAAATAGGATGAAAGTTGTGTGCCACTTATACGCTACAAGTTGGTTGGGAGAAACCTACGAAACATTATAAGTAGGAGGTTGTCTTCACTAACAAAAATCCCCAAACTTAAACGGAAGTTGTCGAGTTGTCCCACAAGGGTCTAGATTTATAAATCATAGTTAAGTTCACGGTAGATGGAGGGTCACATCTTGGCTTTCCCCTTCAAATATAAGAGTGCTGTGAAGCATGTCTCCTAGGATAGCTTTCTAAAATTGTAGCTCATGCATGGTAGTTTAATTGAGTGGATATGAGATGAAGCATAAGCAAGCTTGATTGGACTCGCTAAGATCCGCACGAGCTTGATCGAGCTTTGAGCTTCAAGCTTAAGCTCGAGCTCCAGTTATGTTCAAACAACTCAAGCACTACTCTCTAGGCTCGTTTGAGCTATGTACAACCAGGATTAACTCGATAAAGCTGAACTGGATGTTGAATTCGGATTCTCGAACTTCTCGAGTTGAGTAGTAGACAACTTGAGCTTGAAGGGAGGTCGACAAAATCGAGTCAAGTTTGAGTTTTTCCTGAGTCGAATTTGATATCTAGTAAGAGCTCGGCTAACTTGCAGCCATATTTGAGCATTCAGTATCACCACAATAATCCTCCTCTATTTGAGAAAAGAAATGAGGCCCAGTGGCAAAGCAATGCCTTTTATGGCGGAGGCGGTCTAATGGCAAATGGCGTACAAAAGGTAAAAATATAAATTCCCTATAGTCAAGTTCATCGGTTGCGGTAGGGTAAAATTGAAAACCTTTTACCAAGGTGTACTACTACCTCATGCTGCATTATCACCATTAAGACGATTAATACTAGACATTCTCACGTTATATAGGGCAGGCTCCCTAGCCCTGTTCCTCGCCCATCACTTACAGGTATGCTTTTTCTCTCTGTTACGAAGCTCTCCCATTGAAATCAATCAACTGTACTCCTCAAAGACAAGTGGAGACTATAAATTCAACAAAAAAATCAAATTAACTCAAAATGACACAACAATTCAGTTGTCTTAACTTCTAAACTTCATTAAGCTAACTATTCCTGGTGTTGGTCTCGCTATATATATATAATATACATATATGTGTGTGTTTTCCTTGCTCATACTTACATTTGCACTAATGGACAACCTTTAGAAATAACATATAACAACACAAATTTCACAAAACACATATAGGAGCATGTAGACGCACATATAGGCACACACATGAGCATGCATGCACATACAAATATAGAGAGAGACATAATTTGATCTTCTCGAGTAGTAGACAACTTGAGCTTGAAGGGAGCTCGACAAAATCGAGTCAAATTTGAGTTTTTCCTGAGTCGAATTTGATATCTAGTAAGAGATCGACGGACTTGCAGCCATATTTGAGCATTCAGTATCACCAAATAATCCTCCTCTATTTGAGAAAAGAAATGAGGCCCAGTGGCAAAGCAATGCCTTTTTATGGCGGAGGCTGTCTAATGGCAAATGGCGTACAAAAGGTAAAAATATAAATTCCCTATAGTCGAGTTCATCGGTTGCGGTAGGGTAAAATTGAAAACCTTTTACCAAGGTGTACTACTACCGCATGCTGCATTATCACCATTAAGACGATTAATACTAGACATTCCCAGGTTATATAGGGCAGGCTCCCTAGCCCTGTTCCTCGCCCATCACTTACAGGTATGCTTTTTCTCTCTGTTACGAAGCTCTCCCATTGAAATCAATCAACTGTACTCCTCAAAGACAAGTGGAGAGTATAAATTCAACAAGAAAATCAAATTAACTCAAAATGACACAACAATTCAGTTGTCTTAACTTCTAAACTTCATTAAGCTAACTATTCCTGGTGTTGGTCTCGCTATATATATATATACATATGTGTGTGTTTTCCTTGAGCACACTTACATTTGCACTAATGGACAACCTTTAGAAATTACACATAACAACACAAATTTCACAAAACACGTGTAGGAGAATGAAGACGCACACATAGGTACACACATGAGCATGCATGCACATACAAATATAGAGAGAGACATAATTAGATCTTCTTCATGTTCGACCATTATTTCTTTAAGGGATAAGTATAATAACATTTTTTTTTTCAAAACCCTTAAAACTTTTAAATTATACTCGTACCACTGAAAAGCAATGGTAGATATGTGAGAGGTAAGTGAAATATAGTTTTCATATAGGGAGAGAGATTCAATTCAACTCTTTTACGAATAAACGTTGATTCCTATAACATTAAGCATCCTGAGTTCATGCAAAGGGTGGATTTGTTTGAAACAGCCTACGGCATAGTGAGGTCCAAAGAAAGTCCATTACCTTGTGTTTGAACATTAAAAGGACAGTCTGAGGTCTTAACTCTAATCAGAGGTAAAAAAGAGCAAATCTGTGGTGCTGATAAGGAAACGTCTAGTTTGGGAACCAGATAAATCGTTAAGTATCATAGTCAAAGAAATGCATACGAAATCTACCTAGTCGTGGACAGGGAAGGATCTTAATCACGGTGATCTACAGAGTATTACATCTCCAAATTACACTTCCAAGGAGAGCAAAATGTAGAGAAGAAAATTTATATCTTTGGCTCTTTCCAACCAGAAACTCCAGGTTTCTTTGCAAAATTTCATTATATATTTGAACCGTTTTGAAAAGCAGAACTTCTAACGCAATTATCAGCACTCGTTTCTCAATCTTTTACGTGTAGTATTTTTTGGATTGAAGCGGATTTATTCTGTTGAAATTGAAAATGGCAGTAAAAAGCGTATATAAACTCAGGAACGGTAGCGGTTCAGAAACGATAGCAGACCAGAGCAAATCCTGAAGATTCACAATATATAATTAATTTCTTTGTCCATGATTGAGTACCGGCCTAAGTCTGCATCTCCTATGCTACTTGGAACCTAAGCAACTGGACAAAGGATAGAAATGCACGCAAGATTCCAATTGACATAGCTCTAGAAAAGACAACCACTCATTAAATTCTCTCTCTCTCTCTCTCTTGCATGAACACCATGCACACAAATCGTCCTTCAATCATTGGTTCCAAAATGCCAACTTAAAATCTGTTTGGTGCTCAACAGTCTCAACAGAAGAACAGCTATAGCTCTACTTCTTCTGACTAGGGTTACGTTGAAAAATCATGATGAGGAATCCAGGTGAGCTGTCTACTTCCTATGCCTTTCGCCTAATGTCTCCGCCTGGTGGTTGTGGATTCGGTCCTAGTTGGTAGCATTTCATCGAATGGACCTGCTCGGTGATATTGCATATCATTGGCAGATCATATCAAATGCTTTGGATGAGAGAAATATAGCGGGCACTATTGAGCCATCACGTCCAACAAATATTGGGGAAATGGCAACTTTTGAACCTCAAATGAATAGTAAATTGTTCCCGTACTGACTAATAAAAAATGGTTTTTGCCGTGTTATTGCTTCCTAAGGAGTTAAACGAACCAAATCAGTATAACTTTACTTACTAACGCTAATCAAGATTAGATTAGGAGTCAAATTTAAATATGGATATGAAAGATCAAAGCCAAGTCGAGAAAATTCGACCACCATTTGATTCAGATGCCTGATGTTTAGCAGATATAACCTTAAAACGCAAAATCAAACCCACAAAGTATTTGTATACGATTTATAATACCGGATTTGCCCAACTAGATATTCGCTATATCTAGTAGACTGATGATATCCATGTTACTTTCAATTTGTGTCTGCAGGGTAAGCCATGCAACCCTAAGCACGCCTACTGGGATATTGGTACTCCTATTGTTGGTACTGCAGATCTGGATATGGCCCAAATCCGATCATCAGGTAACCTTTTTAATTATTCGAGAGGTATTAATGTAACCCCATATCGTTGGGGTCACCCTCATTTGTCACTGTTACCAAGTTGTCTCGGACCAGACCAGCCTTCACCAACATTCTAGTGGTTCAACGAAAGCTTAGAATACAATAGAAAAGATGTGTGGTATGCTAACACGTTTAGAAGTCAGAATGTGTGGGTCTTCCTAAAAAGGGTGCCCTCCTTGATATACGAATGCCTAAGGCTCAATACTAAGTTGTTAGAGTGTTTCTGCATAGAAGGCTAGTTATACAACCATAGGTTAATTCACGATTGAAGGGTCTTTGGGCCACATTAATAATTAAATTTTCTTCTTATGACTGTCAACTCGAATGCAGTATTTTTATTCATAATTTTTTTTCGAGGATAAAAATAACATGTATGAATACCTTAATTATATTTACAACTTTCGGTGATTTTTTTATTCAAAGGGCACCTTCCGGGTGATTTACGTTTTCTTGGTAGCTGCAAATTCTTTTCCTTTTTATGCCTGTCGAAATCCACTGCAGTTAAAATTGGCGTTTCTTTTAAAGATAAAATATAACATACAACAGTAGATCTATTAATTCCATATACCAAAATAAAAGGATCACCCCATATGCTCCATTTTCTAAAATTGCCACACTTGCGCCTCAGTGTTGCTTCCATATCTACATATGCCCAGACTGGGCAAAATCACTTTAAACAATCCAATAATGTGGTGCAACCTGAGGAACCACATGATTCATGTAAACATGGGCAATCTTGACTACACGGAGAAGTCTTCACCCTGATCCAACTGCGCGAGATCTTGACCTTCATGGATGTAAATTTATATATTGTTTCAGGGGTTCAAAGGTCACTCTGCATTCTGAAACTAAGCTAAAATAGCAACGTCCTTGGCTTGGCGCTTGATTGGGGCTCAAGGCAGTAACTTGTCTTCGAGTACAGTTCACTGACTTGAATCACTTCAGTACTCTGATATCCGTAGTGCTTCAACCATCTTTTCTTACTCACCAATTGTGTACGAGAGTAAATGGGAATCATAACAGGTGGGCTTTATGCATTATTAGTGACAATTTTGTTCTATCTACTGTGATATCAGACCATGGTTAAGACTACTCAATGTGATCAAGGTCGAGCGAACCCCCTGAACGGAGTGTGTCTCTACATCAAGTGTCTACTAAATGTATTTTATATTCAATTAACAGCTGGCTAGAACTTCCGGGACGCACTGAGGACCGAAGAATAAGAGAGATCATCTAGTGGACCCGGTCTCGTCCCATCGGTCGAATGATTGGTCCCACATAGGGAACGAGTCACTCCTTCGCACCGATTCAAAGAAACACCACAGAAGCCGAAACAGTACGAAGGAGGACAGAAAGAGGAAAGGGACAAAGAAGATCTCCTGAAGGGATCGTTGCTTGACATTTCATCGAAAGGACAGGCTCATTCCCAAATAAACCCGAGCATGAGCAGGAAGCAATAGGCCCAAAAGGGTATCAATGTCGCGTCAGAGAGAGACACCATGAGTCAGCCCCTTCGTTAACTTCCCGACCCACCGCATTTTCCCAAGCACGCGACGTTCTAAAGCTGGCCGAGTCGGAGGGAGAAGTTTTCGAGGTTAGGTGGGGACGAAAGAGGTGAAAGACGGAAAGACAGGAGGAAAAGAAGGAAAAAGAAAAAGAGAAGGAAACAAACTGAGAAAAGGAGGGCACGGGTTTTAAGATGGCACGAAAGAGTGGGCAAGAGGGTTTCGCACCGTCCATCGCTCTAGGGTTGGTGAGCATCTTCGTCCGTTTCGTAGGCCCATCGGGCTCAAAATTTCTTTGCTTGGGAATGACATAGTTGGCCTTTCGTGACGACAGCGAAGGGGGGAAAGGTTCGGACTCGTATGAGCTTCGCTCGGACACGAAATGCATGTTATGAAAAGTAGACTGAACACTTCGACCTTGCCCCAGCGATCTCTTATCGTCTTTAATCCTAAGTTGATCAGGTTTTTGCTTACTAAAATTGTATTAAAATATGTGTTAACTTTTGTTGCGTAAACATAAAAAATATGTACTCTAGTCTCCCATAAAGTTTTTGTTGTTTTCTTAAGTTGACCATGAGAGGGGCTAGCACTGCTCTCCAAACAACTAAAGGCTCTTTCATATTAGACCCACATCTTAGTTAAGGAACTTGAAGGCATCATAAACGTCATCTGCCTTCTTATACAACACACTCCGAAGTAGTCTAGAGAGGTTGCCAAATTTTTATCTTCTAATACCAAATAACAAGATCGCAGCTACACGTCCGAATTAAACTTCTATGAAGAACGTTTATATAGCTTCCTTTCTTATGGAAGTTTTTTCATACTACGATAATCTATCACAAAAATGTCTAAACTGTACCAGTGAGATCATTTGAGTCCCAAACAGACTTTCCCTAAGGCCGTATTTGCTCATGCTGCCGGCGGTGACACTTGAGCTCGCAGCCACCTGAGCCCAGGCCCGCTCGCGGCGCTAAATTCCCAGTTCAGGCCCGCGATAGCCGGGGTTGCTAACACCACCAATCAAACCATACCCCAAATGATGTTTACTCTTTGGAACAGGCACAAGGGGAGGCACGTCGACTCAAGCTCGTGACAGTACCTTACAAATTTGATGAAATCAAAGGGGCAGAACACGAGGGCAAAGATTTTGTTTATAGTTGAAACGAGGTATATTTTAATATTTAGCTGTACAATACGTCAAGTCTACTTATTACGGATCGTTGCATATTGTGATGACTTGCCTAAACCATAGGCCGTGCTGACACGCCGTCGTTCAGGCAGTCACTAAACAGCTCAATCGAGCTGATACCTCATTTATGAATGAGTGTGATCAATCTAATCATGTGCATGAAACCGCATCCATGAATAGGTGTGTATGTTTCTAACACAAAACATTGAACATAGAAGGACCCACGGATGGAACTTCGACGAAGAACTTAGGCCAACAATCATTCAATGTTATTAAAGTTCGGATCTACTTAAACCTACGAAACAAAACAATAACCATGACCAGATTCAAGTTTAGGTAGTCATATGTCTGACAAATCTTCTCCAACCCTTTTAGAAGATGACTCATTTATGCCGAGCCTGCAAGGACTCACTCCCGTAATATGGAGATACACTGGTCACTTTTAACTCATTGGCTACGGTATGTGTGTGCTTGTATGTGTATGTATATATATACAGGCTAAACCTACATTGAAACTTGTCTTGCTAACCCTTGTGAGCGGAGTCCGGCACATCTTGTCAGGTTTCCAATCTGAGCTGCAACGAGCTGAATGGAAAACCAGACAAGTCAAACTGCACGCAACTCATCTTTGTTAGTATCCTTGTAATTTGAGGTCACCACCGCAGTGGAGCTGCTAGAGTGGAATATGGCAGAAGAAAAGGCTAAGTACTTTGGTAGGGAATTATCGGTCTAATGGTCGAGCATTATGCTGTTAAGAGTGATTGCAGCCAATGAGCAAAGCCTAAACTTAACACTTCGGCCAAAGGATCCCATTTGTGCCACTTGTCAAGGAGTTACATATACAAGGGGAAGAAGATGCATGAATACCAATCCGAAAGGGCCAAATGCTAGTTACATCGGTTCTAAGGTGGAGCTGGGTTCCACCCCTTGCTTGCCTATCTCACAAAGCCAACGGTGGATTTAAGGTGACGAGTGCGCTTTAAACCACGGTATAAACAGTGAGCAAATTTTGAGCTGATAGCTATCTCATCCTAATCGTTTTCTACACGGATCACCGCAGAAAGGGAACAGTTACCCTCTCCACTGTCTGGTGAATCCAGTTTACTACAGGCAAGAAGTAATGTTCAACCGGTCTAACTTGCGCTCTCAGGGGCCCTACGAGGATGTCCTAACTGGGCTTCGTATAGACTAGGCCAGCAATTAGGTATAGCCCCAGAACGTCATCCCACGAAACGTTGCCATCGAGTAGCCCTGCGAGTAGAGAATAGAGCGAGCCGCTTGCACCATCTTTTAAAGAACAATAAAAAGGCCGAACAGCCAAACTCCCAGAAATATCAGCGACTAGGAAGAAGAGATGAAAAGCAAAAGAAGGCGACAAACCAAAAGTGGATAGTGCTTCACCTTCTCCCCGTGATTGGAAAACGAGTCATACCCGTTTCCCTAAGAGCTACAGTTTCAGCGTTTCATCTCACCACACGTAGGGACGAAGCGATAAATGGGATCGAGGTCAGGAATATGGGGAGTCACTATGTCAATGCCTTAATAGCGGTTTAACTGCCAGTTAACGGCTAGTAGTAAACTACAGGCAGACTAGGGCATTGAGGGGCTACTGTTCCACTTTCTATCAACTCACTTTCTTTATATAAAATTATTCATGAAAAAATCCGTAGGTTTGCGCTAATTACAGACGAGGCTCAGTTTGAAGTTTGCCACTAGCCGGGAAGGTACAAACAGACTCAGTTAACTGATTGTGAGTGAGTTCTGAAAATTCGCTAACAAAAATAATTATTTTATTTGTTAACTACCACAGATCTTAATTTTTTATCTTTATTATTATTTGCAGAGCCAATGATTTTTACATGTAAAGCTATGTTTGTTTCTCTATCAAGGCTAATCTTTCTCTTCATGCGGCGTGGATTTGTGATGGGTACGAATTGTGACCCAACCCAAAAGGCTTAGGTGTGATTTGGAATGTGCATAAAGTAGAGGTTCGTGTTGGTCGCGGAGGGCGTGAGTTCATATCCCGTGGCTTGTCGTAAATATCAACCAACCAATTGTTACCGTCAACTTTTGTTATTAGGGAACTTTCCTTTTTTTTCTTTTAATCTTTTATCGATATTTTGAGAGAGAGCACATAAAACAGATGGTAACAAGGGTTTTGAAGAGACTCTGTTGACCGTTCTTCATCGTAATCTTTTATTGTCTTACTCTGAAGAGTATGCATCTATCGTAAACCTTGTGTTATTCGTTCTTTCCTGATTTTATGTTTTCTTTGAATATGTGATTGTTTTGTGTGCTTCTGAATTGTATTTGTGCTAGGCTTTCTTATTTAATGGAGAAACGAAGAATTCTCTAATCGTTATCTTCTCAAACAGGCTATGATTATCTCCACAGCTTGTAAAGTGTTTTCAAGGTTCATGTTTGATAAATTGTCCTACCCCTAAATACCGAGTAACAATTGTTACCACTGTCATTCTTTGCCTTCACTTTGAGAATAGGTTTCCTCATAGGGGCTTTGGGTTTAACTTTTAAGAACTCTCATGAAGGACGGCCCCTTGAGAGAGAGAGAGAGTCATGACTCATTTCCTTCCCTAGAAAAGGAGTGAGAATAAATGTCATTACGTTTTTGCAAATTCCATTTAACCTGCCCAAAAGTAACGCTGTTCACCTAGACTGAGTGT
This sequence comes from Brasenia schreberi, assembly GCA_036023115.1. Lineage (NCBI taxonomy): Eukaryota > Viridiplantae > Streptophyta > Magnoliopsida > Nymphaeales > Cabombaceae > Brasenia > Brasenia schreberi. The sequence goes on along the minus strand of JAYKKT010000092.1, from coordinate 9,393,129 downwards.
CGGCTGCTAACATGAATAAGTCAGGATGTACATCTTCTGTCTAATTCCAGCTAACCAAATAAAAGTAAAAGAGAAGAGTAACATATGCGCTTTCCGTAACCTTGTAAGTTAAAAGAGATTTCGTGATACAAGCAAACACCAGGTAGTAAAAGTAATTTTCAAAAAATCTGACTCGTTTTCTGTAAATGAGAAAAATATTACGTGTTACTTGTTATTATATTGCATGGTCTGTATTCCAGGCGATCACCCACCGCCCAACAAGGACGAAAACACAGAGAAGGAAGAGAGAAGACGTACCTGCTTGACGACGTCGACGAGGGGCGAATGGGGAAGAAGAAGAGCTCCCGGTTCTCACTCTTGAACGTCCTCCCAACGGCGTGGTTCTCCAAGCTGACACGAAGGGAGCGAGCCAGAAGCGGACAGTCGGCCTCCACAACCTGTCTTTTTCCAAGCCCCTGCAATGGTGGAAAGTTGAACTCCGAACTCTCCCTCCCAAGGTTTTCCATAGGTGAGAGGCGGTTCGGGGCCTTTGACGAGTACCTTCGCAATGATGAGCACGAACCACCGCGCTCAAGCTGCGGGAGTTGCCGTTTGAGCGTCTCCGCGGCCGACGTGCCGCCGATCTTTAGCGAGATGCTCACCGACGCCCACAGAGCCAAGGCCGGGAAGGGTAACGAACTTCCGTTTCCGGAACCCATTGTGCTTTCTTTCAAGCAAAACCGGCTTGAACGGGAGGTCGAAGAAAGATGGACGAAGAGAGACACAGAGTCGGAACTTGATGGTGTTGCTGAGGAACTTCCTGCGAAGAATTCCTGCAACTTTTATGGCGGAAGAGGAGTCGTGGATTTGACGTTTGTAGACCCGATTTTGCCGCAGGAGATCGCAAGTGCCGTCGACGTCCGGTCACGGAACCGCAGTGGGTTCCGAAACGGGAACCGCTCATCAACGTGCTCCGTTCCGTTGCCGGAAACGGAGAGAAGAAGAAGCCGTGGTGGAAGTTTGGGAGCCGATAGGTCTAAGGTTGGGGACTTCCCGGGACAGTGTTCCCTCTTCATGCCCGAAGGAGATGTTTGCAAAGTGGACAAAGGGAAAACGGAACCCGTTGTTCGCACGAAGAAAAATGCTGTAGTCCACGGGGTTCCGTTTTCTAGCAATAACGAAACGTGTCCGGTGAAGGATTCTGTTCAATTTCCGGGAACGAAGACGATAACGTGGGCTCAAGACGGAATGAGTTGTTCGGTGCTTGAACTTGACAGCTCTCAAAAATGCCGATCCTTTCCCGGAGAACCCTTTAGAGTTTTCCCTGAAAAGGAACTGTTTGAAAATGCAGCCACTCGAAAGGAGGCCGAGGAAGTCACCACGAGATGCATCAACACCGGGGTGCATTTTTCGAGTGGAAAACCCAATCGGTTTCCGTCACTGTCTTCTGTTCTGTTTCCTGAAACAGAATGCAGCAAGACCATCCCGAGCGTCGAGATGAAGAGTTCTCAATCGGAATTCACAAAGACCGGCGCTAGCAAGTCGACGGGAGCAGAATCCATGCTTCACAAGAAGATGGACGCTGAATTTCCGACGATGAAATGCATCGGAGAAGCGAACAATTTTCCCAATGAAGAATATAGCAGTTCGGTGACGGAGAATTGTCATGCATTTATGGAAATGGGAAGTAAGCGGAGTCATCAGCGTCAGATGACAAGAATCGGACCGGAAGATGTCACCGACAGAAAATTCGGAGACTCGCGGACAACGGGTTCATTCACGTTTCTGGATAAGGCAAGAGTGAAGAAAGTTAGCGACGTGAAGGATGCAATCGAGCTCCTCAAATCGAGTGTTCAATCCGTTAAAGTCAATATGGAACATGTTCCAATGACGCAAGGGCAGGCTAAAGGCGTTCCCGAGGAGGCACATGAGGCTGAATTATTATCAAGATCCAGTGGATACGAGACACCACGGCGAAAGAGCTTCAAAGTTCGTAGGAAAACGAGAAATGGAAAGATCATAGGGTGCGATACTGGGCGATTTCCCAACGAACCGGAAGGATCGCAGAGAGAAGATAGCCAGGAGGACCTCGAGCTAAAGATCTCAAAGATCTTGGGCTTCGATCCAGGAACCCTTCATCAGGAACATTACAAGGAAGAAGGGGCGAAATTCGACCTGAATTATGTTTCCAGAAACTCCGACTATCGAAATTCAGCTTGCAAACAGAAAACCTCCCCCGTTGATCGGTATTCACCGAACGACCCGACACTCTTCAGCAGAAAATCGTCAGATAGAAAGATCGGGAAGGGCAACGAGTTCAAATCGTTACTTCTGCGTAAGCTAGATCGGAAAAAGTCGGAACTAGTGCAGAACTCGAGAAATTTGCGACCACAGAGAGATCCAGAAGCGACGAAGCCGAAACAGAGGCCGAAGATAAGAGTGAGCTCACCGAGAGTAGAGATCCGCCCGAGAAAATCATTCCAGGGTGATAGGAGGAAGAAGGAGAAGGCAGCGGCGGCAAGTTTTGCCGTCGTGAAGCGATCGCTCGACCCGCAGGAAGATTTCCGGGAATCGATGGTGGAGATGATCTCGCAAAACCGGATTGCGCGGCCAGAGGATCTCGAGAATCTGCTGGCGAGCTACCTCTCTCTCAATTCCGACGAGCACCACGACGTCATCGTGAAGGTTTTCCGGCAGGTGTGGTTCGACATCCGCCGCTCGTCTCTCGTCTCTGACTACATCGATTTGGAGGGAAATCCAAGGGTTCGAAATCCCTAATCTCTCTATTGATAGGTGTAAATTGGGGCTTCTGGTTCACATCGCGGGAAGGATTAGCAGCTAGAATGACGAATGTGCCCTCATCATGAAATATAGTAATTGGATCTGTAATTACTTCTGGACCCGAACCAATCATAGAGTCCTGATGGATATATCCAAATCCTTTTGAGGTTTGAGTAATTTGTTCATGTGGTCGAGTCCTGGTGGGAAGACGATCAAGTTGCCGATGAGGTCTCGGCCGAATAGGCCCTGCTCAACCCATTTAGGTTATACAACTTGTAAATCGAGTTCCTGACTCGTTTTCCATGGACTGATGTCTCGAGTGGTTATAAGAATGTTGTCGTTGACACTAGACCCGATCTAGTCGATCAG
>JAYKKT010000092.1:9282500-9385000 GCA_036023115.1 Brasenia schreberi | reverse complement strand
GGTTGTCTCCTATATCATCCTTCCCGGTGGAAGCATCAGACTTTGGTTTTTTATTTGCAACTGAGGAACACTGGGAACTTTCCCAAAGTTGAACCAGAGAAGAAACAATGTCCGGATTATGCACGACACTGTCTAGCAAGGCCATCATCTGTTGCCGTCAATGAACTGCCAGATGCAACTTCTCTACCAAATCTCTAATTGTGATTCTAGTTTGTGCTGCTGCTGCATGTGCCAATGAAGCTCCAACATAAGTACACTCTTATCGTGTTTCAGGGTTTCGATTTCTTCTTCTAGCTCCTGCTTTTCTGATTCAGACAGTGCTCCGGATCGATTACCATGTCCTTGCCTGAGATGCAAGGAATGGCTGAATGTTGGTTTACGTCTGTGAATATTTTTCACTAGGTGCCTTTGACCTCTTCTGAAGTCGTCATTTGCAAATTCCCACAGATCTGGGTCCACTTTCCTGAAAGCCTGGTTTAAATGATGGAGTTTCTTTTAATACACGGTAAAATTGCATATACAGAACACCCGTAAAATGAACACAAACAAACACATGGAAAATAAACTAGATAAGTTTCTTCGATCTTCAATTCCAAACAACTGAAAGAACAAATTTCACACACGCACACACAAATAACCATAAATAACATAGAGATCAAAGGATTTCTTTCATCCTTCTTAAGCAATGGGATTCTCACCTATGATGTCAGTGAACAAAATTCAGCTACCTTATTTCTTGATTCGGTTCCTAGAGTAAAGCTCAACAAATAAAGCTTTTTGACTGAGATACGGGTGGTTTGTGTTATAATTTGGGATATTGATAACTACCCTTTACGTAGTCTTTTGACCTTGATAAAGACAGAAGTACTTATGACCATATTGAAATACAATCCAGATGGTTAACCAGCTATATGCAACAATAGTACAACTGCTACAGGTGATTACCATAGAACTGCATATGCTCTGCTGTTTGGGAGCCAGAGATGGATGATGAAAAGATAGATCAGAAATTTGGTAAAACATGGATTTGATAAGTACGAGTGGAAGCAAATTCAAAACCCTAAATGCATGAAATAAAATGCTGCACACATGTCATTAGGTCATTAAATTGGGGAGAGAGAGAGAGAGAGAGAGTTGGCAACATCATCCTCAACATGAGGAGTTGACATGGGGAACTTGGCTACCAAATTAGTTGATTTGTCCCCATCTCCCACATTAATTATATGGATGATCCCAAGAGGACGGAGGATTCAAGAGTACGAGTGGAAGCAATTCAACTGTTGAGGATGTTGTTGCCAACACTCTTTCTCCCCCCCCCCCCCCCCCCCCCCCCCCTCCCCAATTTAATGACATGTGCAGCATTTTATTTCATGCATTTAGGATGTTGGGAACAATATTCAAGAGTACGAGTGGAAGCAATTCAAAACCCTAAATGCATGAAATAAAATGCTGCACGTCATTAGATTGGGAAACTTGGCTGCCAAATTCGTCAATTTGTCCCCATCTCCCACATTAATTATATGGATGATCCCAAGAGGACGGAGGATTCAACAGTTGCAGCCGCATCAGTCGCCTCTTCACGTGGGAACCAAAACAAACTCTTAATTACAATTTATGGACAGTCTATATATTCACAAAAAATAAATTTAAGAAACTTGTTACGCAGAATATGCATTGGAAATTTTGTGACAATTGGCAACGGCTACCTACTATAAAACAACGGGAAATTTTAAGACATCTGAATTTATCCACCCTTTGTGTGTTACTAGAATACTTCTAATAATGAGAACTGAGGTAAAAAAAAAACTATCCTACTTCCCAAACCTTTTGGAAGAGCAAAATATTTAGCATGTAAGCCAATAAAAAGTATGCCTCCCAAAGCTGATACTGAGGTAGTGTACCAGGAAAGGTTCTAAGCGTATTAACCGCAAAACATATTCCAACACTAACTGAGCATGCACTGGGCCACCAAATTAGGTAACGATGCGTACTTTATGCATTGGAGCATGCATGTAAGTGAAGAAAAATATCGATCTCTTCTCCTTTTATAACAAACCTTTGGTATCAGTAAGGTCTATGGCATGTCCTTTGATGACTCAAGGTCATAATTCAGCCTCAAAACTATTAACAATCTTGTCTCCAGATCAAACCATTCAAAACCTACTCCAATTGGTGTGACCATGCATGTGTAGAATGGGTTTAAGTAAGCAGATTTCCACAGTATATATAAAATTGGAAGGTACCGTTTCAACTGGAGCTATGTAAGCAAGTGATTTAAGTATTCATGAAATTAGAAGATATTCTCCTCATGTTCATTTACACTGTAGCAGATCTTTCTTTCTGCAACTTCATGCATTTACTGAAGTACCTGTATGAAATGCAGTAGTGCAAAGAGCCATCACATTATTCCAAAACTTTCCGGGAACAATGACATTTAGTGAACTTTGATAAATCTCTCCCTACGTCTCTCCTTTCCTCCCTCCCAGAAGTAAACATAAACAATACAAAACAAGGGCATGCGAAAACTAACAATCCAATATGGAATTAAGTGAATGTGAAGACACAAACCAGTGAATTTGAAACGACACCATCTGATATTAAATCAAGTAAACGTGAATGCTATTCATTTGGAATTTGCTGAGTGCACAAAGTAAATGTTTATAATCAAACCAACAAACTCAGACATCAGATACCTAGCAAGTTGAATAATTAAGCTCTAACATTGATTGATAACATTTTGATAAACACCAACTGAGAGCCAGCTACATGATAAGAAACAGAAGTACCATATCTCAAAAAGTAGACAATGTAATATGAGGAAATCCATGAAAAAGATGAAAGCTTGAAACCCAAACAATAAAACTCAAAGAAACAAAAGGCATCAAGAATGAAGAAAACAGTTCTTCGCTTAGATATGTGTTAAGCTGTCAAACAAAGCTCGAGAAGTTGTGCTTAAAATACTTAGGAAGCAATTCCTTTTCAAACTCGGCCTGATTCCATACAATAAAGCTGTTGCCACTTTCACTCCATGAGATAACAGTATCTGTTGACGAGTCATCAACCATATCATATGTCTTCGTGAGAAAAGGAGGTGTAGAAGGTATGCTGCTGTGTGATCCATCCATTCTCCAATCAACTAAATGAAAACAGAAACCTTATACACATGAATCCTACACTTGAAAAAAACATCTTGTTATGATCTCACAGTTAGAACCAATGTTGTAAAAACCGTATCAGTGCTCGCATCGCTCTAGACACTGATACACCCATATCGTATGGTACGATATGATACAGTGTAAATTTTTATTTTTTTTGTGCTAAAAAATATTTAAAATATTTTTAAAATACAAAATTGAAATGAATGAACAAAACATATACAACACAATGAAGAAACATCCATACCATAACAAAACATATCATAATGAACAAGCATCCATACCATAACATGAATACTGAATAGTACCTTTGGGCAGTGTTATCCGTATCGCACTGTATCGTGTGATACGTATCGTATCGTGGGTTTTCTCTCTCCTTTTGGGTTCCTCAAGCTCCCTAAGAATCGGTTTTCGCCTCCTTGGCATTCAAAGCTCTAAAATCGTGCCCTACGGTGTTCGTGCAAGCCTTCAAACTCGGATTTAGGTATATTTTTAATATTTTTTTCTATTTTTTTTCTTTTATATTTGTTGTTTTTTGTGTTATTTCATTTTTTTTTTAGTGACAAAATATGAAGTTATTAAGTGTGTGTATACGATTTTTATTGCATTCATGAAGTGGGAGACACTCCATTTGAGTGTTATTTGAAGATTGGGGATTTACGAAGTGCTTTTATTTTCAGGTTTTTGTTTCAATTAAAGTACTCTATTGAAATGGCAGGAAGGGGTAGTAGAGACTCCCATTATCGGTCTGATGATCCGGCATGACAGTGGGGTACACCAGTTGAGGGTTTCAGGTTAAAAATTAAATGCTTACTTTGTGAAAAGGTGGTTAGTAGTAGAATTTCAAGGTTGAAACACCACCTAACATGAACCAGGAAAGAAGTTGTTCCATGCACAGGCAGAGTTAGAAGTGTGCCAGAAGGTATTAAATGGCAATACTTGCAGATAATTGAGAGCATACAGGAAAGGAGACAACAAAAGGATGATTTCCAAATGTGTGAAGAATGTGATGACACTGGAGTTGGATTCACTGATAGTTTGCCTTCATATGCTAGAACAGAGATTGGTAGTAGCAGTTCACGAGCACCTAGCAGAGGAAAGAGGGTTACAACTGAAGACTTTGGAGGTGGCAGAAGAAGAAGTTCAGGAAGGAGTAAAGGAAGAACTTCTTCTACCATACATTTGTTCTTTCCTCCTTCCACTACACCTCGTGCTCAACCTAGAATTCGTGCTGCTATGGCTTCAGAACAGCTGCATGATCAGGCAGACCTTGCAGTGGGAAGATGGTTTTATGATGCATATATTCCATTTAATGCAGCAAACAGTTTTCATTTTCAAGCAATGGCAGATGCAATTGCTAACATTGATCCAGGATACAGGATGCCCTCTTATCAGAAGTTGAGAGGGAAGATATTAGATCAGACCGTCATTGAAGTGACGCAATATTGTTCGACTTTGAGACAGACGTGGAAGGAAACGGGATGCACTATCATGGCAAATGGATGGACCGATAGGCGAGAAAGGACATTGCTAAACTTTCTTGTATATTGTCCTAAAAGACTCATGTTTTTGAGATCTCTAGATATGTCAGAGGAGATACACACTGCAGAGATCCTACGACAGGAATTTGATAAGGTTATACAGGAGGTTGGGCTAGAAAATGTAGTCCAATTGATTACAGATAATGCAGCTAACTACAAAACAGCTGGGAAGGAGTTAGCTGATATTTATGGGACTTTCTACAAGACACCATGTGCAGCCCATTGTTTAGATCTCATCCTCGAGGACATTGGTGAGATGGATGAAATAAAGGCAGCAACTGAGTGTTGTCAAGATATTACAAAATTCATTTACAACCATGCATTTGTTTTGTGTATGATGAGGAGATACACAGAAGGTGCAGAGCTTCTTCACACAGCTGCAACTCGGTTCGCAACAAACTTCTTATCTGTGCAGAGTATTGTGAGAAAGAAGCAAGCTTTAAAGAGAATGTTCTCCTCAGATGAGTGGCAACAATTTGCAGAGTTGCCTCAAAACAGAAGGAATAGAAAGTTGAATGAGATTGCAGAAAAAGTTTTTAGAAGTTCATTTTGGAATGTATGTGTTAGATTATTAAAAATTACCTGTCCTTTAGTGAAAGTTTTGAGATTGGCTGACAGCGAGGAGAAACCATCTATGGGCTACCTTTATGAAGCCATGGATAGGACAAAAATAACTTTAATGAAAAAAAGAGAGATTATGTGCCCGTGTGGAAAATAATTGATAGTAGATGGAATAAACAATTGCATCAACCTATTCATGCAGCAACCTACTATCTAAACCCATCATTCAGGTACTCAGCAACCTTCAAAAGGGACGGTGAGGTTAATCGAGGAATGATTGAATATATCGACAGATTAGTCCCTGATGAGAGCATAGCAGATGCAATATATCGAGAGATGGAGATATATGATAATGCTCTTCACTTGATGGGTTTGTCTGTTGCAATTTGCAACCGCACTACGATGTGTCCACGTAAATTGTTTATTTTTATATTTAAATTTCATCTTACATTACTGTGGATTATGTCTATAATGTTTGTCTTTTTTTACATTTGCAATGAGAGTCTTAAGCCAAACCTATAGTGTAACAGGTTGTGAAAGAAATTGGAGTGTTTTTGAACACATCCATACAAAGAAGCGCAACAGGTTGGAACACAAAAGACTAAATGATTTAGTTTATATTCGTTGTAACATGCGCCTTCGTGAAAGGTAATGTTGTATTACTTTCAAATTTTTAATTCAATATTGTTTAACTTCAATCTTCAATTGTTAATATTATTTACTAATTGTTTATCTTTGTTTGTCGTAGGCAATTAAAAAAAGTAAATAGAGAAGAAAGTCAGTTCGATCCAATAAGTTTGGATAATTTTGATATATTAGAAGATTGGGTTATGGAAGACACTGAAGAAAATGTCCTCCTAACTGAAGAAGACATTAATTGGATTAATTTGGAAGGAGCGCAACAACATCAAGGAGACGAAGAATTTGATTTCCAAGAAGAAGGTGTCGCTGATGATGATGAGGATCTGCAACAAGGAGAAGATGAAGATTATTTACTTGATGATCCTTATTATTATTTGTAAAATGTAACTGTGTCCGTAATCTATATTTCATTTTTTGGATTCAAAATATGTAAATTTGGATGCAATTGTTCAATGTTGAATGCTCAATCTGTACTAAACTTATAATATATGAATTTAAAGTAATTATCAAATTTTTCCTGATTTGTTTCAGATTTTTACTAAATTTTATTGATTTTTAATTAATTTTTGCATTATTTTAATATTAAAGTACGATACGAGACGCTACGCGTCAGACAACGCTGCCTTTGGGGTTTAATTAATAAACAAAAAAAAGTTACAACTTGCAATCATCATGAGATTCAAGACCAAAATGTTAAAAAGTTACAATTAAAAGTTAAAACAAATTACAATCATCCACAACGTAGATCATAATAAAAAAAAGCATTATAATCGACATAGTCAAGATCACCACCATCATCATCGTCATCATCTCCTCCCTTTTCCTCCTCTACAATTGGATCTGCCCATCCAACACCTTCATTTTCATCATCTCCAACTCCAAGTTCTGCTTCGGCATGGAGTGTCCTCAAGTTTTCATCCTCTAAATTGATAGGGAGGCCCTCCTCTTCGACCCAATCATCAAGAATATCAACATTTTCGTAGCTCAACGGGTCATATGGCACCTTCCTTGCCTTTCTTGCATCCTTTTGCATTTGCATGTAAAGAAAGAATATTTAACAACAACAATAACAACTAAGCCTTTTCCCATACTAGACGGGGTCGGTTACATGGATTCTTTGTTTCCACATATCCCTATCGTGTGCCATATTAGCAATTAACTCACAATAAGCTAGATCATTCTTTATTGTTTCTTTCTAACACTTTTGTGATCGTCCTCTACCTCTTTTAATACTTTCTAAATTTAGTTTTTCATACATTCTTACAGGTTCTTCTTTTGATCTTCTTTCTATATATCCAAACCATCTTAAACGATACTCTCTCATTTTATCCTCTATTGGTGTCACTCCTAATTTATTTCTAATAACCTCATTATGCATATGGTCTTTTCTTCTATAACCACTCATGCATCTCAATATCTTCATTTTTGTCACAAACATCTTTTGTACATGTTGATAACCATAAAACATGGCAGGCCTAATTGTTGCTCTATAATATTTACCTTTTAACTTTAATAGTATTTTCTTATGATAAAGAATACCTTATGCTCCTCTCTATTTTAACCAACCAGCATTAATTCTATGTGTAACATCTCCATCAATTCTTCCATCACTCTAAAAAATTGACCTTAGGTATTTAAAATTTTCCTTTTGGGAGATGCAATGCGTGTCAATTTTAATTTCTATGTCCTCTGAAGTAACCAAATGATCAAACTTACATTCCATATATTATGTCTTTATTCTACTAAGTCGGAGGCCTTTGCTTTCTAATGTTTCTCTCCATAGTTCCAATTTTCTATTAACTTTTTCCTTAGACTCCTCCACTAACACAATGTCATCTCCAAATAACATACACCAAGGTACTTCATCTTGAATATGTTTTGTTAACTCATCAATCACCATCATAAATAAGTATGGACTTAAAGTTGATCCTTGATGTAACCCAATATTAACTTCAAAGAAGTTTGTCATTCCTTCGTGAGTCTTAACACATGTTTTTGCACCATCATACATGTCTCTTATAAGGTTAATGTATGTCAATGGAATACCTCTTTTTTCCAAAGTTCTCTAAAGAACCTCCCTCAGTACCCTATCATAAGCTTTCAATAAATATCATCTGAAGGTCTTTCCTTTTTGCTCTAAAATGTTCCATAAGACGTCTCAAAAGGTGAATCGCTTCAACACTAGATATGCGTGGCATGAATCCAAATTGGTTCTCTGTTGTACTTGATACTTATCTTAACCTACGTTCGATAATTCCTTCTCACAATTTCATAGTATGGCTCATTAACTTGATACCTCGATAATTCGCACAATTCTGAATGTCTCCCTTGTTCTTATATATGGGTATAAGTGTACTCGCTCTCCATTCCTCTGGCATCTTTTGGTTTCTCCATATTTCATTAAATAGTCTTGTGAGCCAAGTGATTCCTATTTCTCCTAGTATTTTCCAAACTTCTATAGGAATATTGTATGTCTTATCGATTTACCACCCTCCATATGTTTAAGAGCCTCTTTGACTTCATTCTTTTGAATACATCAGTATAAATTGTGGTTTATATACTTTTCTGATTTGGCTAACTCTCCTAAGCTAATACTAACATCTTTATTTTCATTAAAAAGCTTATAAAAATAGGTTTTCCATCTATTTCTTATTTCATCATTTGCCACTAGAATTTTTTATCCTCGTCCTTGATGCATCTAACATAATTAAGATCTTTAGTTTTCTTATCTCTAGCCCTAATTATCCTAAAAATATCTCTTTCACCCTCTTTGGAGTTGAGTTTTTTATATAAATCCTCACAAAATTTAGCTTTTGCTTTACTTACGGCCTTTTTCGCTTCCTTCTTTCCTTTCTTATAAGCCTCTAAAGTTTCATTAGTTTTCTTAGCATAATATAATTTGTAACATGCCCTCTTTGCCTTGATTTTATTTTGCTCTACTTCACTCCACCACCAAGCTTCTTTTTGTGCCAATACACCTCCCTTAGATACACCTAATACATCTTTCGCCACTTTCCTAATATGTATAGCCATATTGTTTCACGTATCACAGGGTATACCAACATAATCCAAGGACTTTCTGTTTAAATATATCTTCTTTATCGCTTTTGATGTTCCACCATTTAGTCTGAATAGCTCGATGCACTCTTTTCTTCTTTGTCCATTTTTTTTATTTGTAAATCAATAACTAAAAGTCGATGTTGGGTGGTTAAGCTTTCTCCTGGAATTACCTTGCAATCTTTACAACACGCTTTATCTTTTTTTCTACAAATAAAGTAATCAATTTGTGTTTGTAATAAGCCACTCTTATAAGTAATTAAATGTTCATCTCGTTTTTTGAAGATTGTATTGACTATAAAGAGATCAAATGTCATAGCAAAATTTAAAATCTCCATACCTTCCTCATTTATATCCCCAAAACCAAAGTTTTCATGAATACCTTGATATCCTAATGACTCTTTACCGACATGTCCATTTAAGTCTCCTCCTAAACAAATCATCTCCCTTTGTGGAATCTTTTGAATCACCTTATCTAACTCTTCCCTAAAAGTTGTTTTTATACTATCTTCTAGTCCTACTTGGGGTGCGTAAGCACAAACTATATTCAAAACCTCTGCTCCTAACACTAATTTCAACGTCATGATTCGGTCACTATATCGTTGTATGTCTACTACACTATCCTTTAAATCTTTATTTATGATAATACCAACTCTCTTTCGAGCTAAGTCACACTGACACTTCTAAGAGGTGGAGTGTCTACCTCGACACAGGTGCGACATCGACACCGTGTCGATTCGACATGGCAAAAAAAAGAAAAAAAATTGTTTGTAACTCACGGTTTTGTCATCTATGGTGTATTTATCCCGGAGAACCCAATCAAAGAGGGAGTAATCCGTGAAGACGATGAAACTGAAGCCTCTTAATCGACTCGTGACCTTATCTCTCATGATGACAACCTCAATTACCTCACCATAGTTTCCAAAATGCTCCTTCAGCTTGTCTTCCATAATCTCCCATGAAACTCTGCCGATGAACATAGAAAAATATCTCACGCGGACCTTCTTCACTTCCTTTTGTGCGGATATTACACGCTTCAAAATCTGGTATCGATTTTGAAGTTCGGGTCTTTTTGGATAAATGGGTCTGGATAGTGAAGATTGATTTGTATATTATGATGAAATTAGTAGTTGTTTTCAGTTTATGTGTTTTGCTTTAATATAAAGTTATTTACTTGCTATTGTCATATACTTATATTAATTAATGTCTCACTTGTTGTAGCTTGAATATTATATATAATATATAATATTATATACCCTAGCCGTGTCGCCGCACCCAAAAATTTTGAAATTTGTCGTATCCCCCACCTACATCCGCACCCGTGTGACATAGGTTTCGAGCATTTTCTTTACCAGAGTACCATATTTTAAAACCTCTATCCTCTATCTCCTTTGCTTTTTATTGAACCCATTTTGTCTCTTGTAAACATAGAATATTAATCTTTCTCCGAATCATAGTATCTACCACCTCCATTAGCTTACCGGATAATGTTACGATATTCCAAGAACCAATATGAATCTTATTATCTAGGACTAGCTTTCTTACCCCCCCGCATTCGTCCATATTCAAAATGCGGAGACCCTCTCTGAAAATTATTCACTACATTCGAGCGGTAATGTAACGGGACTAACTTCTTTACCCACACTCGTCCATGATGTGGAAACTGGGAACCCTCTCTGCAATTGATTCACTACATTCGGGCAAAAATGTAGTGATCATTTCTTACTTATCACTGCATTCGGGCTCTGCAGCGCGTCGCTAGGTGGGGACGTCCTAAAGCAATGCTCATAATTTTTGTAATCCATGTTATAAAAATCCGATGAAGTTTTACGCTGGTTGTCGGAAGCCTAACACAACCCTCCTTTATCTGGGCTTGGGACTGACAATGCAAGGGTGATCCCTTACATGGGCAGAGTTTAAAGAAAGAATATTTAAATTATAAAAATATCAAATATAATATAGTCACATCAATCATTCATTATTAATAAGATTAAAAAAGAACTAGGCAACAATAAACAATATATATTTTAAAATTATTACCTTTACCTTAACTTCATATTGTGGGCAACGTATACCAAATCACGCAGTCGAGCATGCTCTAGTTTGTTTCGCATTTTCGTGTGAATGCGTTCGAAAAAACTCTAATTTCTCTTGCACCCATTAGAACAGCATGTTTGGCTCAATATACATTGAGGAAACATTGCCAAGTTCGGTGTATCTACAATAAAACGAGCCCACCATTCATTTGAAATAAAACATGATAATGATTAATAAAAAATACTCAAAGTAAATCAATTGATAACTTAAATGAATATCAATAAAAACACATAATACCTGGTCACATTTGGGGTAGGAGTTGGATTGCAATTGGCCTTCCAAAATCTCCAAGACTCTATATATACTTGCTTAACTCTAAATGGATATTAAAACGAATAGATGGATCTTAAACAAGGTCAATTTCATTCAATATACTTTTTTTACTTCTTCATCCTCCACAAAATTGAGAGAAAATAGAATATAAGGGTTAAGAAAATATGTAACAATATGCAAATCATTATGCATTTGGCAGTTTCAAAGTGCATCAATTGTCTTTCAAACTTTCTTTAAAAGTGACCACTTGCAGTCAAGGTTTGCTTGTATTTTCAATTTGACCTTATCCATAGCATCATATATATAAGGCATAGAGGTCTATCTTTACTATCCATGATCCTCATTACCTTAACTAAAGACACAGTCATCCTTAAAAATTTGTTGTAATTTTCTAAAAAATCAGCATTAAAAACAACATATACCACAACAATCTCCTCCCACTTTCTAAACCAACTAATAGAGCCTCATTCATAAGATGTAAACAATTTTTTCAATGCATTTTTCTGTGTGATAAGACTTTGCCGAGTAATGACATTCGTAACAAATCTTATCAATGAAGGCATAATTAGTTCCCTTCCACCAGTATGGATTTGCATCAAATGCAATACAAAAGAATTATTATAAATAAACTTTGTAACATTTTTTCACGCATCTATAGTCCCTCTTGTTTCATTGATTACACTCAAATCTTAAAAGCATTAAGTTTATGCAATGTGCAACACATGGAGTCCATGATAAGGATGGATGGTTTGTCTCAATCATCTTATAATTGCTCTAAAATTTACAGTATTATCAGTAAAGAATTGAACAACATTTGAAACACCTACTTTTTCAACAACTTCCTCGAAAATAGAGAGTAAATTATCTGCAATTTTATCAATATGGGGCAAGTCATGAGATTTCAAAAACAGTGTCCCTTTGGGATAATAGACTAGGAAGTTCACCAAAGACCTACGTGACAATCTTTCAACCATCAGCCATAATAGAACATCTTGTATCCTTCCACGACTCCCTAAATTAAGAACTCCATGTATTAATAATATTAACTCATTTCTGCATATAATATGCCCCTCAAAGCATGATAAATAGGAACTCTATAACCCGATCCCACAATGGCAATAGCATCCGCCGTACTTTAAAAAGAAAATGAGTTTGCAACATTTAAAGGAAGGTAAATTTCATTAAAAAAATCGACACACTTCAAATCTACTTTTTGAATTACCTCCTTTAAACTCATAGCTGATCTAATACCTAGATGAGCTCCAGGAGTCGTATGTGGGGGAGAAAATGAAGGTATCATACTACCTCTAGCTCTAGTTACTCCTCTAGTACCCCTCGTAGGCATCGGGCGAGTAGGAGCTCTTGTAGTAGCTCTTGTAGTGAAATAAGAGTCAACTTCACTCCTACTACCACCAGAACCTATACTTTTTCTCTTTTGTCACCTTCTACTCTCCTCTTCAACCATCTCTTCTTCCATCTCAGCTATATCATGAAATTCATCACCATATATCCCTTCAAAAGCATCTTTAAATGGTTGTCTCAACCACCTATTTTTGCCCTCTCTCATCCTTAATCTCTTATTCTCCTTCGAAGCCTCCAATATCTACTATATCTCATACTTCACTACTTCGAGAACCCGAGGACAAGCACTAGCATCCTTCTTGGTTCCCGCAATGTGGTGTTTAAATCATGGAATCTGTAAAAAACCCAAAATTTTCAAGTGAAAAATCGGGTAGAATGCAAAAGGAAAGAGTTATGCCACGGATTTGACAAAAGCCCTAGAGATGGGGAGTTTGATTGGGTGAAATACTGGAGAATCTTGTGAATAAATCACAGAATCAACAAGAACACAGGAGATGGGGAGTTTGATTGGGTGAAATACTGGAGAATCTTGTGAATAAATCACAAAATCAACAAGAAGAAGGATAAAAAAATGATCTGGGAGCAAAGGAACGGCGTGAAAAAGGGTTTAGGAAGAAGCACAAATGATTTACGTAACTTCGAATTTTCAAAATTTATACCCTAAAAATAAGTGTTGACTCGTACAATACATGGTGTATCGTACGATATGGCACGATAAATCGTATATTGTCATACATGCACATGTATCATATCGTATACGCGTACGATACATGATAAAATCGTATAATATCGTACGATACGATACGATTTTTAAAACATTGGTTAGAACAATAACTGACAACACAATCCCATTCAACCGGTTTTTACTTTGACACCAAAGAATGAATAACAAATGCTCCTTAAATCAGCTGTATGCCAAGCATTTTTTCAATGAATTCATGGTCAGGTAACGGGGAAATCTCACCAAATTTATACGCTAAACACAGAGAACCATGTAAACCAAATAGTCGTCCACTCCTTAATTTTCCTTTATATTGATGACTAAGGATTGGCAATTTGGTATTGCTCTCCTCAAAGACTCGGGAATAAGTTCAGCAGTATCTCATCTGATATAAAATGACTCCCAAATAAGTCTGGCTAGCTAACTTATTACTCAAGGCTAATTCCATTATCCCTTAATCAACTGAGATCCACTAAGATATAGATGCTTCTAACTCACTCAAGGCTAATTCCGTCATCTGTCCAGGCCAATTCCACTGAACATGAACAAATTTTTCAGAAGCAGGTAAAGAGTACATGCGTTGAGCTACCAAGGAAGTAAAAACCGCTAAGGAGGCTATAGAAAGACCTGATTGAAAATTAATTGAATTGTTGATAATCATGAAGACCTTTACGCCCACGTCCCATCCGAGCCCCCGGAGGAATATGCGCCTCTAGAATATCTTAAAGTTTCAACCGTTTTCCATTTATAATGGGAGCTGAAACAACACTAAATCGTACTTTCAAATTGGAATGTTCAATTCACAAACCTTCAAGCCAAACGATCAAGAAATGTCCAACATAATATCCCAATTCGCTAGGATGCACACAAAAGAAACAAACTAAGAAGTTCCTCTCTTCCTCCGACTACCCTTGTGATCATCCGAACTTGCCAAACAGACACCCGCATAACCACTCTGCAGAACAATCGGAAAAACTCAACTCGTTAAGAAATCGATGAATAATGGATGTAGTCGAGCCTTCTAAACAACACGTTAAGACAAAAGAAACCTATGCGGAATCAAACCCCTTCAATTTTTCTACTAAACAGACCAAATTCCTCCCAATTCATTGCCATAAAGGAGATAGAAGAGAATCAATGAGAGAAAAGGAATCACCTTCCCTGCAAGAGGGAGAATCAAGAGAAACGCTGACTTAAGAGAAGGAGAGTCTTCGCATGGAAGAAGGCTAGGGTTTCGTGAGAGAGAGAGAGAGACGGCGTCTCTGGGGAGTTGTTGGAGTATTTGACTTTACTATAAGAGGGTTTGTTCTCCCTTCGACTTGAAGCTGCAGCTCTCCCCGATTTCCTGAGATGAGTTTGAAACTTTAAGCCTAACACAAACAAGCCCCCACTCCTCCTCCGGGAATCGAACTCCTCACCAGGAGCAACGGCATAGAGAAAGCATAATGTGCACTCGTTCAAACCCACTCAAAGATCTTCACTATCGAATTAAAAATCAACAAGATTTAAATTTAAAAAACATTTAATACATCATATAAGAACTATAAAAAATATAATAATATTTTTTATTTTTTAAATTCAAATGTCTATCATGTTTTGAGCATGGATGAGTCTGCATATATTAATTTCTCTCTATATATAATATATATATTGGTAAATACTTCAAGACTCAAACTTTATATAGTATATTAAATGCAAAGTATAAAAGTATAATAATACTTTTAATTCAAATCTCTAATTAACGAGTGAAAATATTTTGATAGATTTGAACATTTGTCACTACCCTCCTCTCTTTATATATAGAGATATAGAAAAAGAGATACTATATAAAGACATGCTAAGTTCGGGTTTTCTTGTAGCCTGGAATGAAACCGTAATTGAACTAGTCAAGGATTGTTTCTTGTTACGGTTATGAAACCATCAATTACAACATGGTTCTGGTTTCAGTCTAGAATTATATGAAATCGTAGATAACATTAAAAATATTTTTTAAATACCGAAATCTGTGGTTTGAAACCCTTAGTTCCAATTTCATGAAAGGAGAAATAATAATTAAAAGGGTCCATGATTAGGAGGTTCGATTCTGATTTGACTATTTCAGTTTTTGCCAATTCATAACTTGGTTCAGTCTTGTTGGAACCATTGAGCTGATTTGAAACTAGTGGTGTCTACATTTGCATAAACATTTCTATTGTTTCGTTAGCATGACCAGTGATAGAGATTTAAATTAAAATAGTAAAAAATAGGATACCTTTGTACGTATCATGTGTATTAAATACTTTTTATTTTATCACCTCCACCGTTCATCTAAAGTTTGAACAACAACAATATTGTACATTGAAAGTCATTATGCATTTACTATTATTTCTATATATACAAACACACATATATAATATATACATAATATATTACAGAAAGGGGTTTTCGCATATACACTCACCTCAATTGTTCATCACAAAGGTCAAATGTTGAAGATATTTAGGAAAGATTATACACTTAAAGGCATTATGCATTTACAACTATCTCTATATATGCACGTATATGTATTATAGAGAGAGCATAGTTTATACACATTCATTAATGATTATATCTGCTTAAATATTTTCATCATTTGAGCGGTATGATCAATAGTGAAGATTTGAATTTAAAAATATTAAAAATATATAAAAAAATCTTATACTTGTGTACTCTATATTTCATAGTATATTAAATGATTTTTAAATTCAAATCTTTACCATTGAACATGCTGCTCAAATGGTGAATATGTTTGATGAATGAATTTATGCATAGACTATGCTCTCTCACTCTTTATATATATATATATGTAGTATTTATTTATTTATTTTGTTGTCTTCAAGTAATTAGTGGCGAAATGCTATTAGTGATTAATTAAATACCAACAAAATTATCACGTTTTAGCAAAAGCCTCAGCTTTTCCATTGGCAAGTCGTGCCTACCAGGTGTGCAAACCCATTTGTATCTAACTCGTGAAGGTTTTCCCACCCCATGAATTAGTTATTCCTTCCAAGAGAGCCGTGGCTTCTCCTTCGCACTTGGGTTTGTTAAACACCAAACAGTTGACTTTTAAAATACCTTTTTGAATCAATTGTGACCATCCAGCCCGACACACCCTACTTTAATATCAATACCAGCATTGTTTGAACAAGATAAGATTGTTTTCAACTGATATTGACCTTTGATCCATCCTGTGGGCAAGGCGGAGCACCAAAGGTTGCAGCAAAAGTTATTGTGCACCAAGTACAATGCATTTGAGTGGAGAAAGATAACAAGGATTTTTGTTGTCGTGCCTGCAGTCTTTGATATTTGTTTTCCTTTTACTCCTAAAAAATATAGACAACAGCTAGATATTGGGATGGCAATAGGGTGGGACGGGTTTGCACCCCAATCCACCTACGCATGATCAGAAATCCCGGCTATGCTATGCCCAACCCCGTCCGCTGCAAAGTTCCCGGCCTACACCCAACATGCTAGAACCTGCCCCAGCCCGAATAACTCATTGAATATAAAATTTTCCACGAACTTGTTGCAGGCTAAACAATAGCTCATTTTCAAACTATAGAGTATGCTTATAGCCTACATGCTTAACCGTAAGCTTTTCTTGCCCAAAATTATATAGCCGTTTGTCCTTTACCTTGATGCAGGTCCATCTTGGAGGTTGTCCTGGTACAAACCTGCTCAAGACAATTTGTTGTTAAACATAACGATGGCCATTCTCAACAACCCTATCTAGTAATGACTGGACTGGCCATCCAGTCTGTTACCGGAGATAGTGGTTAGAGATAAGAGCCAGAATGTAATCGTCGGACGGTTACCAGATTTTACGATAACCGTTCAGATTCATCTACTCAAAAGAGGAAAACCCAGTATGAAAAGCTAAGAGACAGTGAGCAGAAACTGTTCTATTTAGAGCAGTGCATATTACAAAAGTAATACAAAAAGAGAGAAAATACAAAAAGAAAAAAGGTCTCCCTAGAAAAACTGCTATGAGGAAACCTTGAAACTTAGAAACCACCATTTCCACTACTGAACAAAATCTGAAGTCATTTGACACAGAGAAGGAGACGCAGAGCTTTCCGACAACCGAAAGCAACAACAACTCAGAGCCTCAAACATCCAGTCCGTCATTGGTATCAGGGCCTAACAAACCCTCAAAAAAAAAAGGAAAAGAAGGGAAGGTAAGAACTTGTTCTAGAAAAAAAAGAAAGTACAACAACGAAAAAAAAAGGGAAAGAGACAGGAAAGGGAAAAGGAAGGAAAACATGTCGAAACAGCCAACGACAAGGTAAAGTAGAAACACCCGACGGCAAGGCAAAGCCGAAACAGGCTTAAACAGGCGATGACAAGGCAAAGCCGGAATAGGCGACGGCAAGGCAAAGCCGAAACAGGCCAAAAAGGTAGAAGAAACATTGCGAAATTATAGGTTGTCGGCCGTCGGCCCCTCTCTCTCTGTGTTTCCCTCTCTCTCTCGAACTGTCTCTTTCTCTCTCTCCTTTTAATTCAAACAAAAAAACCGCCAGGCAGTTTTTAGAAAACCACGTGCCGAAACCGCCTCAGGCTGCGTACTAAAAAGTTTGTTCTGCCTCGGCCGATTTTTAGTATTTACGGTTTTACCATTGGGCAAAATTACAAAACTGTCCAGATATTTTTAGGTAAAAAGACATATTTGCCCTCACTATGTAAAAAGTCAGATTTGTCCTTTGACAGTTTATAAAAATTACGAAATACTAGGCTATCATTTTACCCTTGTGCCCTTCTCGGTTGAGATAATTTCAATTTTGCCATTCAGTCAAAAGACATGATTGCTCCTATACTTTTGGCCTGAGGGTTAAAATTACAGTTTTAACCCCGATTAGTCACGAATTTTACAGAAAAGTCAAAGAGTAATTTTACAAGTCTGTCCTTAGGCTTTTTCAAAAATTTCAAAAGTAGATAGATAGTTAAAATTACAGTTTTACCCTTGGTATTATTGAAAGAAAAAAAATTAAAAGCAGAAATTCTTTGAGAAAATTTACGAGTTTATCCCAAGGTGCTTATGGAATTATCGCTAGTTTGTTTTCATGATATTATGCATCATTGTAACATGATTCTTGCTATCTGTGCTCTTTATTTTATATTTGTTTCTTTTTTAGGTCGTTTAATTGTTATTATTGCCAAACATATAAAAAGGAGCTCTAGGATATGTGTGTCTAAGTTGGCAAAAACTGAGAAGTTGAATGGTCTTAACTTTCAAACATGAAATAGGAGAATCTCACTAACTCTAACACTTAAAGGTGTTGAGTATATATTGAAGGAAACTATGCGTCCGCCACCCCCAGACGCAAGTGAGCAACAAGTAGAAATGTATAAAACATTTCTAAAAGATGACATAATAGTAAGGACAATCATGTTGAACTACATGAAGGATGATTTGATAAGGGTCTTTGAAGAATATGAGATCGCTAAAGAGTTGTTTGACTCAATAATAGCTAAGTATGATACAACTACAAAATTACATGTACAGTTGCTACTACAAAAGTATAACTCTTTCAGAATGAAAGAAGATGACAATGTAGTAGAGAACGTAAACCATATGTTGGTAATGGCTAAAGACTTAGCCGTAACAAAATCAGTCATCCCGAAACCAATGCAGATATCAACAATATTAAATAGTCTACCCCTTTCATAGAACATGGTCACCACTGCCCTCAGATTAGGGCCTGAGATTAACCTTTCTGAGTTACCCCTGAAACTAGCAATAGAATAAGAACACCTGATCAAAAACAAGAAAGAAAAGTTGCTAGTGGTGGAAGATGAGATAGCGTTGAGCTCCAAAATCAACTAGAAGAAAAATAAACTAAATAAGAAGTTTGGCAAGAATAACAAAAAAGGTGATCAAAATTTTAAGAAATTGCAAGAAGCCGCTTCTCGGGTTAAGTGTTTAAACTGCAGAAAGATAAGACACTATAAAAGGGACTGTCACAATAAGAAAGGTAGAGAAAACAACCCACAGCACAGACTGTCCGGTGACAGGTTAGTGGATAGACTCACGAGCTACACGACACATCTCGAAGACTAAGAAAGGGGCAATGGATCTGAAAGAATATAAACCTGGAGAACATCGAGTCTATATGGAAAATAATACTTTCTCGGATGTTTTGGGTATTGAGTCCTTCAGAATATTTGTTCAAGGCAAATCAATTGTATTGACTGATGTATTAATTGTGTTATCTATAATGCATAATTTGGTCACAGTCCCTCCCTTGGTAAAGAAAGGTTTTGAGGTTAGGTTTATCCCTAACAAGGTGATTGTGGAAAAGCATGGGAAAATATTGTTTTTTAGAGAATTCGATGTAGAACATGGACTGTTTAAACTTTGTGATAATGAAATTAGTACAACTTCTGCTTATGTTGATAGTGTCTTTATTGTTGATGTGAATATGCAGCATAAATACCTAGGGCATATAAGTCTGAAAAAGTTGAGAAAATTATCCAACTTTGACTTATTGTCTGGATTTGAGGAAAATACTTTTAACAAGTAAGAAGCTTGTATACAAGGAAAAATGACAAGGAAAACTTTTTTCAAGGAATCAACAAGGGCAACAACCCTATTGGAAGTTATTCACATAGATTTATGTGGGCCTTTCAAAGTAAAGTCACATCGTGAAAATGGTTATTTTATAACATTTATCGATGATTACTCTAGATATATGTACTTATATCTTTTGACAAATAAATCTAAGGCACTTGGTGCTTTTAAAAAATATAAGCAAGAGTGGAAAATCAATTAGGGCATTTGATCAAAGTCTTAAGATCATATAGAGGTGGTGAATATACCTCGGTAGAATTTCTAGAATTCTATAAAGATTGGTATTGCAAAGCAAAAAACAATGCCCAAGACACCTCAACAAAATGGTGTAATTGAGAGATACAACAAAACCTTGCTGAATATGATAAGGTTTATGTTGATCGATGCCTCTCTACCAATGGTATTTTGAGGAGAAGCAGTAAATACAGCGGTTTACATACTCAATAAAGTACCGTATAAAGTTGTATTCACTATACCATATGAGATCTGGTTTAAAAGAAAACCCAACTTAGGTCATCTCAAGAGGTGGGGATCTGTTGCACATGTAAAGATCCTTGATCAATCTAGAGATAAGTTAGACAATAGGTTCTTGAGATATATATTCATTAGATATCCGAAAGGTTCAAAAGGATATCAGTTTTATCATAAGGACCCCAGACTCATTGAAAGCGAAAATATTGAATTCTTAGAAGATACTAAGAATGACATCTTGGAAAATAATGATGAATGTGTTGATGATCTGGTAGATTTAGACCAATCATCTTTTGAGCACATTGAAGAACTTCCTGAAACTACCGAAACCTTAAGTGGACATAAAAGGCGAAGAGTGACTCCATCCTACTTAAAGGATTATCACACTTATCTTGCAGAATAAGTGTGTAATTCAGTGGATGTAGATGAGTTGACTGATAACTTAACTTATCAGCAAGTTATGAACTCATCATAAGCAACAGACTGTGGGAAAGCCATGGATGAGGAAATTGAATCCATTGAGAAAAATCAAGTCTAAGAATTATCTGATTTGCAAAAAGAAGGAAAGTCATAGGCTGTAAATTGGTTCTGAAAAAGAAATATAAGGTCGATGGTATAATCGACAAGTTTAAAGCGAAGTTAGTTGCAAAGGGTTTTTCGCAAAAAGAGGGATAGATTATATTGAGACATATTCCCCAGATGCGAAATTTGCATCCATACGTATAATCCTGGCAATATCTGATACTATCATTTGGATTTACATCAGTTTGATGTAAAAAATCCTTTCTAAACGGAGATTTAGAAGAAATCATATACATGCAGCAACCCAAAGGATTTGTGATTCAAGGCCAAGAAGATAAAGTATATAGGTTGAAAAAATCCTTATATGGCCTAAAACAGTTACCTTGCCAATGGTATTTGACTTTTTAAAATGTCATTATAGAACTTGGGTTTATGGCTAATAAACTTGATCACTGTGTATATGTCTGGAACAATGGGAGCCACTTTGTCATCCTATCATTATATGTAAATAACATATTGTTGAATGAAAACAACAACGAGATGATTATCAAAACCAAGTCATGGTTGAACTCCAAGTTCGAAATAAAGGATATGGGGGAAGCATCCTATATCCTGGTAATAAAGATCTCCCGAGATAGAGAATCTAGACTCTTATGCCTGAGTCAGGAGAGATATATTGACTATATCCTTAATAAGTTTAAAATGGGTGAATGTAAGTTTGGAGATACACCTGTTGCAAAAGGGGTCAAATTAAGTAAGGCTGATTGTCATGATGAAGGAGACGATAAGTTTAATGTTCCTTATGCATAAGTTGTTGGTAGTTTGATGTATGTTATGTTATGTAAAAGACCTGATATCAACTTTATTTTTGGTCTTGTAAGTAGATATCAAAGTAATCCTGGTTGGCAGCACTGGGTAGATGTGAAAAGGATTTTAAGATATATGAAAGAAACAAAAGACTTGAAACTGTGTTTTCAAGCAGATGAACTAAAAGTAGTAGGATACTCAGACACTAACTTTGCTGGGAGCAAAGATGACAGCAAATCAACCACAGAACAAATATTTTTATTTGGAGGTGGTGTTGTTTCTTGGGCATGTAAGAAATAGGGTTGTGTAGCATTGCATACACAGGAAGCTGAGTATGAAGCTTGTTGTATGGCTACAACGAGTGTTGTCTAGATTAGCCGCTTCATACGTGATTTAAAGTTGGAAATAACTGATGACCTAGTTGTCATTTACTATAATAACAATACAGTAATTATTCTTATCAAGAGTGGAGTTGATTGCTCAAAAAGCAAGCATATAATGGTGAAATACCACTATGTTCATGATATGGTTATGAGAAAGGAAATATCCATCTCATATATGCCAACAAATGATATGTTGGCAAACCCCTTGACAAAAGACATAAGAGAGGAACTATTCTCAAAACATGTTACAAACATGGGTTTGATGTATGTTTGATTGTTGTGTAGGAAAATAACCACACAACGGATAAAAGTGTTGTATAGGTAGACAACCATACAATGGATAAATTGTTGTGGAAGGAAATAACCACACAACAGATACTGATTGCGATAGTAATCAGGAAATGACATTACTAGGTAAACACTGGAAAAGTGGGAGAAAAACCAGTATGTCGATAAACTTGGCTCAAATGGCCAATTGGGAGATGTTATAGATAACGATGGCCATTCTCGGCAACCCTATCTGGTAACGGTTGGACTAACCATTTAGTCCGTTACCAGAGATAGGGGTTACAGATAAGAGCCAGAATGTAATCGCCGAACGGTTACCAGATTTTACGATATACAAAAGGAGAGAAAATACAAAAGAAAAGAGATCTCCCTGAAAAAACCACTGTAAGGAAACCTCGAAACTCAGAAACCACCATTTCCGCTACTAAACAAAGTCTGAAGCC
The DNA here is from genome assembly GCA_036023115.1 of Brasenia schreberi. Taxonomy (NCBI): domain Eukaryota; kingdom Viridiplantae; phylum Streptophyta; class Magnoliopsida; order Nymphaeales; family Cabombaceae; genus Brasenia; species Brasenia schreberi. Next base: position 9,362,091 of record JAYKKT010000092.1, on the reverse strand, counting down.
ATTTGACATAGAGAAGGAGACACAGATCTTTCCGGCAACCGAAAGCAACAACAATTCAAAGCCTCAGACATCCGGTCCGTCATTTGTCCGGTAAGAAAGGAACAGAAAAGATTTTAGAAAAATCTCATTATCTCAAACACGACAGGTCGGTATGTAACAAATAAGGAGGTTAGGACATTACATTCAAACGGGGTTCTCCAAGTGTAGGAAGAAAGGAGTGTCATCCTCATCCACGAGCGGGATGTGATATTGATAAGGATGAGCCCCCGTAGTTTATCCGTGATGAATGACTACAAAGTATTTCATAGTTCTTTATCAGGAAGAAGATCTTGATTTGGCTCATAGATCATGTGGTTGAGGGTCCAAGATTCAGAGCTTTGTACCAGGTCACGGCCATGTTAATGGCAGTTTTCATGGGTTTCTTTTTTATTATTATTTTGGTTACAAGAATAGTGGTGGACCCACTTTAGGGTAAGGTGAGGCATGCCTAAAACTTGAAATTTTAAAAACTTCTCTGTTTATTATTGTATAAAGGAAAATAACAAGTATTTAAGTATTTTATGGATGTCAAATACAAATGTGCTTCACCTGAAATATGCCTCACTCAAAAAAATTTCCTCCATCTGTCACTGCACAACAAAAAGCTCAAGCCTAACACACATGCACCCTGTGGGAGTGGAAAGAAACAACTGTGCTCGTACATTTTTTGAGTTGTAAATGCCTTTTTACTAAAAGATCTAGATTTTCCCTATAAAATATCTTGGCTTAAGCTTCAACCAAGCATTTGGTCAAGTAGTAAAGACTACAATGGTTTCGTCTTGTGCTTGATTCGCCTTGAATAGTGGCTGAATGCCCTGCCGTTGAGCTCCCGTCTGAATAGGGTTAGCGCTCTGCGTACATCAACCAATTTTTTAATCACTATTTTATTCAAGTAATCCAAAACGTGCATGAAAATTATCTTCACCAAACTGAATCGATGCTTCCATAGTTTACGCTCTATGAAACAAACCAGCAATGTGGAGTGGTAGGCAATAATACGGAGTTTGGGTCGTTTCGCAATTAACTGAAAGATCCGGAGGATTTCATCTAACGCGGGTGAGGTTTTTGGGCTAGTGCCCGTCCTCACCTTCCCTGTTATCCTGCTTACCAGGTGGTGGTGGACGCCACATAACCACGTCCTCATTCTCTTCCATTCCCGTTATACCCCTTCCACGCCTTCGTATGCCTTTCGCACTCTTAACGTTCTACATTTCCAGAGAGAATCAATGAGAGCCCTGATTTTTGTTTTCTGGCAGGGTTAGAGAGGGTTGGAAAGTTGCAGAAGCGCTAATTTTCTCCAAGAGAGAGTTGCAGAAACCCTAATTTCTTCCCCAGTTTGACTCCATAGCGATTATACTGGTATCTACCATCGACAGATTGAGGAATTCCGTTCTCCACTGCAAAAACCCTAATTCTGGAGAGAGAGAGAGAGAGGCAGACCCAAATTTTCTCTCAAATCTGTATTAGACAATTTTGCGATTTCCTTACCCTAGTTTCAATCATAATCAGATCGAGAGATTCCATCTATACCACGAAATCCTTCTCCTAGGGAGCGCGTGTGGTAAATCCGTGCGTGGCGTAATTTCATTTGGTGATCTATGGGAAAATTTAATCCAAATATTATCTAGATATCGAGGTTATTCATAGTTGGTGTAATTTCATTTTGGGAATTTTCATAAACCTAATCTCACCCTCAAATCAGTGCCAGAGAGAGAGAGAGAGATGTCGATGGAGAGGTCTCTGGAGGCATGGGAAGAGATGCAGAGGCAGGGTCTCGACATCGCCGATCGCTTCAATACCATGGCTCAGGGATTCACCTGTCTCCTCAACACCCACATCAAGAAACCCTCCTCTTTCCCTTGGCCTCCTCCTGAGTCCCCGTCTCTTCCCTTCCCGGACGCCGGCGACAGTGTCTCGGCGATCCTCGACATCGGCAGTCGGCTCGGCCGCGCGGGGGCAGAGTTCGGCGCTTGCGTTGGCGGCATGGTCGAACAATTCTTCCGCCACTTGCCTCCGCTCACGCAGATCCGGCCGGAGGAGAAGGCCGTCATGCCAACATACTCAGTGGCGTTAGGCTGTGGCCATGGGACGATCCTCGAATCGGAAAGTGGGGATGAGAGCAGGAGAGGCTCGGGATTCTCTGGCCTGGAGATGGGCAGCATGGGGATCACTGCGGCCGGAGATTCGGAGGAACTGGTTGAAGAAGAGGATTTTGGTCTCAACCTTACAGCTACCACTTCTTCTTCAGGGCTGTTCGGCAGATCACAGGTATGCTGACTTGCGTATAATTATATAATTATACGTGCATGAGTGTATATAGAGTCCATATACTTTGTACATGGCATCTATGTGGCTGTTGGTGGGGACTAGCTTAAAGTTTCGGAGCATCACCTCCTCTTTTCATTATTTTCTCTTCTGAGATTAAATGGTCTTTGCAAAATGGAAATTATGAAGGAGACGTAAAAGATGCGTACCTGTGTTTACTAGAACTATCTTCGGCTGGTAGTTGGGAAAATTTAGATATGATGTTGGTGTTTCTGGCATTTTAGTGTAGTTGGTAATTGCTTGTCTGTACATGCTGATATGGAGATCCGTGGATGTCATGTTGTTGAAGAAAAGAGTCCATGAGATATGCATACTGCACTCCTGTTGTGAATTCCCAGTGTTGCTTCTTTTCGCAAATGAGAGTAGAAATCTGCTAGTTGTTTTATGATTTGTTGTCTTTTGAGTTTATAAAATATACTTCAAAGACCTATTGTGTACTTGGGTAGTGTCCTGTGTGAGAGTGTTCTCTGCTCAATTAGAAGCTGGAGTAGCGTTTGTTTGAGAAGGTGATATGAGACAGAAGAATATGATGGAATTCCTTCTTCCTATCATGGAGAACTTGTGTGTGGGTAAATCAAGAGTATCATTATTTTAAGTTGTAAGGGAAAGAAAAAAGGTGCACTGTTGAATTTTGGCTTCCAAAAGCCCTTATACAGAAAATGGTGTTTGGGAATAGGATGGGAATTATTTTCGTTCCTATGCCCCAGTTTTCATTTTTTTGGAGATGGAAGTTCTGAAGGGGCTGTTGTCAGAGTTGTGCAGACCCTAAGTGTCCCTTAATTCACTTACTTTAAGAGAAGATATTCCACCAAGTTCACCTTCATTTTTGTTCTCGCCTACCTTTTCCTACTCATCCACTCTCCATGTCTCCATCCTAAATCCAGCTTCCAGAAAGTGAGTTTGGAAGATGGAGATATGAAGTTGGTATCAATTCATTGCTGATTGAATCTAGGTAGGTTGAGAGAGAGACTTGGGATTTTATGAAGATGTGTGTGAGACTCCATCCACTATAGGCATGCTATGTTCACCTCTATGGTAGCTACTGGTGAGCGTGGAAGCTAATTTCATATTTTAACTGCATGAGTTGTAAGGAACAAAGGCAGTTTTTTGAAGAGACCCTGGGTTTTGAAATCCGTGTATTCAATATCCGATTGGAAACAGGCTTCATGAGAGTTGATGGCAACATTATTAGTTTCTATGATAGTTTAGAGACTTCATTACATCATATTCTGAAAGTACCGTATCTTTTTCTTGGGTGGAGTTGTTTCTGTTTTATTGTTGTGGCAATTTTGAGATGTCCTCTCCCTTTTTATTGAAACTGCTTCTGATCTTTGACTTCTTGATGTGAGCATTTTCTTTAACTGTAATGTTTTTTGAGTTATTATTATATGGAGGCTTTTAGATCTGCCAACCAGCTCTATGGTTGTTTTGGAAACCAGGCAAGTATAAATATTACGTCCACATATGATAGTAGAATACGTGGAATTGAGAGCTCTATTGTTGCAAGGGGGGATCTATGGAGAGTGGAGGCATCTAATGGCAGTTCCACATCTGGAAATGAACATTCACCTCTCTTTCTTATTCAACTTGGGCCGGTTCTTTTTGTTCGTGATGCAACACTGCTGCCAGTACATCTATCAAAGCAACACTTGCTTTGGTATGGTTTTGACAGGAAGGTATGATTTTATGGATGCAGGAAATTCCTTTATAGTATCATATAGGAATGCTATGCTTACTTTTCTTTCTCCTTTATTTTGTGATTTCATATGTTGATCTGGGTAGTAGATATGCATGGGTCACAGTGATCGCAAGAATTATTGAAATTTTAGAGTACTGATAGGAGAATCCATTCTGATTCTGGTGGTCATGTCTTGTATCTAGAGAAATGTCAAAACTTGAGTCCACCACGCAGAGTTAATCTCAGGCCAACTTTTACTTTAAAATGTATGTAAAGTATTTTAGAATGTAAACATGGAAATGCGTGGTATACGATAAATAGTACTACAAGGGTTGCTGCGGCACCTACTGCATGATATGCACGCTTTTTGTATACTGCTAATCTTTGTAATTTTACACAAAGTGTACACTAGTTTATCTATGGATGATATATGAAATGCACCTTTTATATATATAAGGTGTCCAAGAACCAGTGTCAAGCCTGGCACAGGTTGCCCATCATATCCACGGCCCTGGATGAGCTGTAATTTAAAGAACGATTTGTTATATAATATATCCTTCATAATATGCTTAGATTTGTGATATAAATTATAAATGTGTGTTGAAGTTTTATACAGTGTTTACGTTACTGATTATTCCATATGTTTTAAGTTATTGACAGAGCCATTTTGAATTGCGTGATGGTTTCCATCAGGGTCTGGCAATGTTCTTTTGAGGGCACTGACTCGTTTTTCTTAGCTAAAGTTAATGTTGATTTTGTTATAATTTATAAAGCAGTGAGCTGTCTGTTATTTCTTGAAACGTGGGACTTAGGAGCAATCTTGTGAATGCATCTACCTTAATGTTCTATGAATGACATGACGCAATGAAGGTTGATGTGAATGAAGAAATACTTCACACCTCCTCACGACTATTTGCTTAATGCATCCTCTGATGCCTACTAAATGTTATTTGAAAATGCCATCTACGGTGATGGACTAATTTTAATATTATGAGCTAATAGAATTCATAATATTGTTGCCACGTCATTCCGCTCTGCTTCCTTAAGATTACCACATTCTGATACATATGTATGTGGTTGCTTCTTACAGAATGGTGTCCATTCAATTTGCCCTGCTGTCTGGTCAAAACAAAGAAGATGGCTCTTGATGTCAATGATTTGCCTCAACCCTGTAGCTTGTGTGAGTATGACTTTGACATGTTGAGTACCACTATAACACTACATGCTATTTGGTTCAAAGAAATTGTAACTGCTCTTAGAAAAGATGTAAATCTTTTATTGTTTATCTTTGGTTGTAAAAACGCAGCTAAACTGTTACAAAATAGGACACTTTTACACCAAGCACCAAATGTTTCAACTCAGATCTAACTTGATTGGTCAAATGAATGGAGTAGTACTTTCTTCCTCTTATTGTGGAGTTGGAGCTTATGAGCTTGAGCTTTCCTGTAATTTCATTGCATGCCTATACACAAAACCAAAACTCTGAACCCTTTTAACATACCTTTTTCTAATTTTGTTAGAGTCAGCATTCTTTTGATTCTAGACACACTCAAAACCGTTTGGTGGTTGTTCCGACATCTTTTTGAATGAACACTTTGGTTCAAGATATGCATGTTGATATTGGTAACTGCAATGTGTTTGATTTGCTCATTAACTGAAGGCATCTAATTCTGTGATTCAAGTTACATCCATAGGTGCGCTATATGAAGTGCAATACTTAGAAACTGATATACAACTTAAAGTACTTGTATCTGAAAAGGTATAGTTGCCAAATATGCATGCAGTCGTTGTTGATCAATCCTCACAGTGTTTTATCAGATTTCCCTAGTTTGATGCTCTCAGATACCATTCACTTGACAAGCTTTGCTAGGTGAACACTCATATTAATAATAATTTAATTGCATTTCTCATTGAAACTGCACGTTTGTTGAGTGGAAAACCTTAGTTGTATCATGAATGAAGCTGACAATTTTCTTTCTGACTTGGATCACTTGCTCCAGTCATTTATGGACTTGCAGTTTCCCAATGGTCAAGTTACCTATGCTGCTGGTGAGGGATTGACAACGAGTGCTTTTTTGCCCATCCTTGGTGGTCTACTGCAAGCACAAGGTCGATATCCAGGAGAAACTAGACTAAGCTACTCTTGCAAGGTTAGAAATATTCATTTGCAGTTAATCCTGCATGATATGTTGTGTTTTCCAATGCTTTTGTTTGCAATTTGGTGTAAAGACAATTGCTTGTGAGGCTTTCCTTTTAGATGAAATATTTCTTTGCAGATGTTTCCGAAGGCAGCTAGAGAGCTCCTTCCTTTTGGCTGGTAATGGCAGACCAGACACCAAGTTGGGAATTTGAGTATTCCTAAAGTAAATGACCAACCTGAGTAGTCAGAGCATGTAGGTTTGCCTAGTGCACACAAAAGTTGGATTTTAGTGGTGATCCATTGACTTTTCTCTACCAAGGATGTTTGTAAAACCTCCACCAATTTGATGCTGACATTTTTAATGCTGGGTTGAAATCATATGAGTTTATGTTGATGAGTAAACATTGAGGTAAAGTTGAATGAGTTCAACTCTCCACTGTTTCATCTAGAAGCTCGATTCTGACTACTTCCCAAATACTGATCCTGGGAGGTTCAACTTTGGAAACTTTTGATCACTCGGTGTTTGATTTACAATGTGTTTGCTGTTCATTCGAATTACTTCTTACGACCCTATCTCCTTGTAAGGTTTTTCATGTTTTTATCTGGCCTTCCAGAACAAGCGTGGTACTCGCTTTACCTCAAGCGTGCAATGGCCAGACAAATCTCTTTCTCTTGGAATAATGCAAGCGTTAGCATGGCAGAGATCGGGTCTCATGGTCCGGCCTACCTTCCAATTCAGGTATCTTAACTTCTCAAGTAGGAGTTGGTGACAGTTTCTTCAACGATTGCTACTTGTTGAGTGCAATTTCTTCACCGGACCATTTTTTACTGTCAAGCTGGGGTTTGGCAGAAACCTACCAGGCGTGCACACCATTGGCTCATAACCTTTAACTTGATTCATGCAAGTCACCCTAGTGAGGGGAGTCATGGACTCTTTGTATACCCATATGTGCATATCGTGGAACTTCTTTATAGTCTTTGGTATGCACGCCAAGACTCATAACCTTTAATTTGAAGATTCATTCTAGTCGACCCCCTAGCAAGGACAGCCATGGACTCTTTGTCCACTTTTATCTGCATATTGTAGAACTTCTCGAGTCTTTTCTTGTTTCCTATTCTTGTAGACACCAGCAAGTTAATTCCTCCAGCATTAGTAGCTTACTTGCTTTTCCATGTATATGTTGAACAGTGTGTGTCCTACTTTTGGGGGAAGTGACCCTGGGTTGCGGGCTGAGCTTATCCATTCCGTGAGAGAGAAACTGAGTCTGATATGCGGCTATGCCTGCACAACTCATCCTTCTGCCTTTGCATCCATTGCTGTAAGTCACTCCACTGGTTGACCGCGAGGCATGAGAACAGTTGAACTCACTTCTATTCTTAAGTTGCATATTCCTTTGGCCCCGTGGGTTCTTCATTTGAAACACTTTCTGTATGTCGTGTTCTTGTTTTCTTTTTCTGGAAAAAGCAAGGATCTTGGGAAAATCTTTTGAGAAATTGAATGTCTAAGGAATAGTTTTCTCGCAGCTTTTCTGTGACATTATCATCATTTAACAAGTTTTTATCATTTTGAAAATTTACATATATTCTTGAAATTTTGTCTTGTTTCTATATACCATTCTAAGTGCTTTAGTGGTTTTCATTAAAAAAAAATAGATAGTATTGAGTTTCTGTTATTTCTTGCTTTTCCTCTTTTGACTACCAAAATCAGAAATTTCTCTGGAGAAAAAACACTTTATTGAAATCTCTCCTAAAAAAAAGCCTTGCCACGAAGATGCCAAGAAACAAGAACTTTATTGATAATATTGCTGCATTATATTCGTTAATATTCCTCTGAGTGTTTATTTATTTGCTTGTTTTGGTTTGTAAAGATTGGCAGATCAAAATGGAATGGGCATGTTGGAAACGCAGGGATGGTGTTGAGGATGGAGATTCCTGCCACAAATCATGGCAGAGCTTCTTTCTCTGTTCAGTTGAATTCTGGACTCGAGTTCTGAAAGAGTTCCATTGTATTCGTATAGCGAGTGTATATATGCGTGTGAATAGCTTAATCATTCATAGATGTATAAAAACTGTCTTTAGGATGCGTTATGCTGCTCCCTTCACTAGCATATGTAATGAGTGGAGAAAAATAATATAAAGAATGTTGTCAAGCAGAGACTATGGCTGACAAAAGAATCAAGTCAGCTCAATTTGGCTCAGGTATGCAATGGGCGAAAGCTTAACGTAGCAATGACACTTGAAGGTAGAAGGCCTACATATCGTGAACCCAGCTGGTTCGTGCGTGTTTGGTGATTGAGACAAGTCAAACATGATCTGTGTTCATTGTTGTTTGAGGTGTTGAATGACAGACAATCGGGAAACTATCAGGAAAGAGAGAGAAAAGACTTTACCCGACTGGCCAAGCAGCTACCCAGACCTCCAAATTCCATTGGGTGGAAGAACAAAAATGCCGAAAGGCCCAAAACACACGAAAAAAAAGGGGATCGACAAGCCTGAGATTTTAGAGAATTTAGGCCGAGTTGGTCCATTCAAAATCCGATCTGAATTGAAACCCAAAAGATTTGTGCAAATGGTCCTTGACGGGATCTTCTTATAGAATGGGTCTAAACTGGAACTGGAAAACAAAAGTAGCGGTTTAGTATTTAATAGTTTATAGGTATCTCCCTGCTTTTATTTTGAATTCTAAAATTATATGCTTGTTTTTCAAATTTTACAACTTACAAGAACTTTATTTCTGAAAAAATTGAATACATACAGTGGCAGATCTAGAAAATTTAAAGTGTGTCGGCGAAAACATAGGCCAATGGCGCAAGCTAGATGCGACACAGACATGTATAAAAAGGTTATCAATTACCATGAGTCCATGACCTCATTATAGAGTAATGAAAAGAGTATATGCATTCTATTTAAATATAAGGGATTCAGTGGCAATTTCATTAGTTTGGTTTCACCTTTGGCATGGACTTTCTCACACAAGATCCCATATTCAATGCTTTTATCAAAGGAAGAGTCATTTTCTATGAAGAAAATGAAAACCAAAACCCCCCATTCTCATTGGGTAAGTTGGGTCCATTTGGGTGACCGGTTCAAATCGTCAAAAGATTCAAATTGTCACATGTTTGGTTCAGGTCACCTCGTATAGGCTCGTTTAGTTGAGGATGTAATGTGAGAGAGTTGGGCTCGTTTAGTTGAGGATGTAATGTGAGAGAGTTGGGAAAGCAAGCTTCCCCAACAAAGGTAGAAGACAAATTGCTAATGGCTATGCATCTTGTTAAAATTCTCAAGAATTTTGTGGTTACATTTGTATAGGTTCTTAATTGCTTAAAAAAATCAAGATTTCCAATTTTTAATCAAAACAGCATATGAAGCAATTAGGCTTTATAAAGGGCTGCTTGTTTTGGGTTTGTCTAATTCAGGGTTTTCCCTCATCTCTTGCCGCATTCTGGTTGATGAAGAAAACAACGGTAGGTTAAGTTAATCAATGTGCAATAAACACCCTTGTTGGCTTCGTTCTGCTTGTTTGCGAGACTTAAACGAGATGAACAAGGTCCTAGCCAGCCTGATCTTAGAAATAGTAACCATTGCTTCCTTATTTTACTTTTCTCTTTTAACTCTTAGTTATAAGGTCACAAATAGCCCCAGTTAGTGGAAAGGGCCTTTGGCTGCCATGGCTCTACCTTTCCAAGCACCCCGGTCCTTGGGAACGACAGTCCACCGTTGCTGAGGACAAGGTCAGCTCCTAAGCAAGTGGCCAACTGGCGGGTTACTAGCGACTCCGGTTGTATGTTTGTAGCATGCAACGTGAACTTAAGACAGGTTTTTGAGTTCATCCCTGTGGGATCGCGATCGAAATTGCAGCATTAGTTTTGCTTAAAGTATAAGGAGCATGATGACTTGACATTGTCCTCGGTTTCTCTGGCCTATTGCGGCAGTCTGTTCAGGATTCTCAACTCAATACTGGCTATTAAACATGATTTCTAGACTTAAGATTACTGCTTAACTGCATGGGTGATGACAGCAATGCACCTATTCATTTTCAACGGCATCAGACTTTGTAGAGGATTTTGTAGCATGACAAGTTTGTTCCTTTTTTTTAATCCTTTGATTCAAAAGTAATATATTTGTCCACCCAGAGCGTTAGGTTATCGGTAGGGCCCTGTGACGCCCACTCGTGGGTGGGCAAGTTCGATTCCCCAGGAGGTGCATGCGTGTGTGTTAGGCCTCGGCCTCCCATTGTAACCAAAAAAACGAATGTGCACATATTTGTGAAGTTTTAAAGGACATGTATCTAAAAATATGTAACCTACGGCTTGGTGTTCAGCTTGCCTTCCTTTGGCTTCCTTTTTGTGTTAACCTACAAATACATAAAACTAAGATGCCATAATGCAACGTATCTCGTGTCATTTTAATGTGTCGTAACGATGGGCTCTCGGTCATCCGTCCATCATCCACTCAAGGGGCATTCATGATTTTTCGTACCAGTAAATCTTTATAATGAATAATTTATTATCCATCCGTAGCATCTTGAGATGAACAAGAAGACACGTTGAGTGCACTTGAGAGAAGTTACCTCCGACTCCATATCTGTGAACTGGACGGTCAGGATTTAGTGGAACCAAAATATCCACGTCTCGTCTCAAACCCCTTTTAGATCTATATATGCAGAAGTATTTGGTATTGGTATCTTCATATTCAATGGTCAGATCAAAATGAAACAAATGAATCAACGACTACAATTCTACCAGATGGACCATTCCTCAGGGGATATTTCTTCTGATCCGCTTGGCATCGTCAGCAGAATGCAGATATTTAGTTGACTCAGTTTCCAAAGAATACAAAATATGGGAAAAAGAGTGTTAAAGATCTCAAGAGTTTGGCCCACTTGATTGCAGATTCACTATCTATACTTTTAAAGACCCTAAAATGTGGCTAGTCTCTCACAAAATCTTCACTACCAATCTAAGAAAACCATCTGCCCAAGAAGAGAAACTCATCACTCAAGCCTGCAGAGGAGGTCCACAGTGGGTTCTTGATCTGATAAGATGGAGAATCAGATAGTGCAGAGGAGAATGTCCATGATTGCTTGTCACCTTGGTGGATGTGAAGAAGTGAAGGGCAGTCATCTGTTTCCTTTGGTAACACCTCCTCCCCATAAAAAAAAAATCTCTAGAGAAGATCTTGATTGTCGGATTCTGCTTTTACACTCTGAATGTTGTCTATTAGTTAAGTTATCAAAATTCTTCGTGTTTCGATATGCTGACATTTTCTCTTTTTTCTCTTTTCTGGCTTCTTGGTGTTAACACTTGTCAAATGATTGATAGTTTACTTCTAATTTAATCAAAGCATCAATCTAGAATCTCTGTCCTCAAGACTATTCTATCTTTGATTTTGCTATGAACTCTTTCATTTTCTTTTCATCTTGCTTACACAGAATTGCAGCAGCACCCTAGGGGATGTCATCCAAAGGCGCGATAACAGGCTGCTCTTCGCTCGCCAAGGGTCGATATCTCAAGCTTGCTTTATGCGTCAAGTTGCAATCAAAGAGGTCTTTCATTATGTCCTTATCCTCATGCTATTAATAGACTGAAGAAAAAGTTCTATGGCGTTTCAAGATATCTTCGTATGTTATTTATTGAAGTTCACATTTCGATTGATTGCATGTTTGACAGGAGAACTTTTCCGTGCCGCCATTGTTTGCCAGGCCTATTCAGAAATCAGAGGGTATTCAGACACTTGTAGAGTATCAACCAATTGCAGATAATTCATGTAATTTTGATTCAATTATGACTGAACCACTTAGATTTTCAAGGCCTGGGGTGGATTTGAAAAAGACAGATAAATGTCTAGATGAAGAAATACTGCACAGCTCGAAACAGGCTACTAAAATTGGTGGTAGGTATCTCTTGATTGATTATTTTTCCAAAACTTTGTGTACTTAAAATGTATTTCTTGATTGTGTTCTTAACCCATTTATCATGTTCTTCTCTATGATTTTCATTGTGCCCATCAGCATATCAAGTTTTCCTTTTTTGATACTTCTGCACACTTCCACTACAATCAAAGCCAAAACCAAACCTTCCTCGGCATGAAGTGGAGTTGGCTACATGGATTCTTAGCCTTAATTGAGTTTGATCTTTTGCCATTGTGGAATTTAACTCAGGAAGGAGCAAGATCATGTTTATGCATCATTCTACTCATAGGACAAAAAGGCAACCGGATAGAAAATCCCTAATTTTTCCCTTCTAGTGGAAACTTAAAATTTCTAATTTATCCACACTCAATCTAGAATTGATAAATATTAGTAACTTATTTGCCTTAGTATCGACAAAAGAAGAAAGTGAATACAGTTTTACCATGATATGTGACAAACCAACTTGAGCCAAGTATTGGATACTTGTGCACTCTGAACCTTTGCCTAGGAAGTAGATCAGACCATTCATGTCTAAGTAAGCGATGTTTTGATAATTATATTCAAAGAAATTATGTTGATTATTCAGAGCTGGAACCTCACACAGGTCAGGAGTGGTCGCCGCTGATGGACGCCATGGAACATGCATCAAACTATATTCTCATGATAGAACTTCCTGGTGTCAGTAGTAAGACTATAAGAGTTGAGATGGATGAGAAAAAGTATGCTTGGTTTGACTTGTATTTACACTCTTATCGTATTTGTTAATTTGGAAAACTGATCCACGGATTTCTCTTTCATTAGCTTGATCGTGTCCGGGGTGCGCACGAACCATTGGCAGCGAAATGCCTGGGCAGGTCCAGCAGTTACATACCACAGGAAGGAGATCTCTCAGGGTGCTTACCAGCTTGCATGGCCTCTGCCCAATGATGTGAAGAAAGATGGCGTTTCAGCAGAGTTTGTGTTAAGTATAATTGTTCCTTTATTTGTTTAATATGAGAACTAGCAATAAAATTCTCACTGTTGGTCAGTGGTGGACCTAGAAATTTTTCTGAGGTGAGGAGACTGCCTCACCACTGATAAGATTTTCTCGTATTTTTCAGATTTCAGGTGAGGTGATAACCACACCTCACCCATGCGTAGGTCTGTCGCCGCTGGTGGTGGTGCAGTCTCCTCCAAATATTTGGTGGTTCAATTTCCTCCAAATAGCAGAGGAAGAAGAAATTATGAAGTACCAATATTAGTACATGGAATGTGGGGGAGTGCTGGATGACACATTTACTGATGTACTGTGCTTCATGAAATTGATGCAGAAACAGACTGCTGCATCAAAAATCCACAATATTCTTTATACTGAAAATTTTGTATTGAAAAATGGAGCTTTTTAGTTGATGTTATCCAGCAATCTAATTCGAAATTGATTTTGGTAGGATATATGCAATTACGGACCGGATAGAACTGGAACCGGAACCAGAACCAAGAGCCTCAGCTACCACCATTAGTTCCAGTTCCATTTTACCAGTTTTTCCAAAATTTTGCTTCTCTTTTTTTGTTATGGTTGAAGCTAAAACCCTAAGTGGACCTGAGGTTACAATCTGGTACCGGAACTGGCTGGAACCCCCTATGGTTCCCACCCATTTCAGTGGGGACAACATCTGGAGTCTTCTTAGACCAACTATATGCAATTTAGTGCAATACCTTTCAGCTTCTTCACTCTACAAAGAGATTAGAGTATCAAGTAATTTGGATATTCATGTTGAATTTGCTAGGAATTCATATTGGATGTGGTTATGCATAAGTTATATGACTGCATTACTGTATAATGTTATTCTGCTATATCCTTTTAGCCTTTAATTTTCTTTTGTCATACCTTTTATTTCTTTTTGAAGTCAATATTCTTATGGTTTTGTGTGTATTTTTTGTGGATGCAGAGATGGGTTCTTGCGGGTCGTGCTACCGAAAGCATGAAATAAGTGACTATGGTGAAGTTGATACAAATATCAACTATTATGATACCTGTACAAGTTTATTATATCTAAAGTTTTAATGATATGGATATGTAATGAGACCTTCTGTCTCGTATATATGACAATAGACGTACCTAATGAAAAAGCATAAGGGCACCGGTCGGCTTGGTTGCTTCATTCTTGTTTCTGCTATCGCGGGAGCTCAGCGGACCCAGCTGATAGTGGCTGGGCAGAGGAGGTGGCAGGGTAGATGCTAATAAAATCAGGCCTATTTGAGCAACCAAAGAGCTGCGCTCGATCACACCCTTTGATTAGATTAAATCGACTATGAAGAAGGTTTTCCTCGTATTCCCCATTGCATTTTAGCAGAGGTATTAGATAACAAGTTTAACAATAACCTTGATGTCTAATGAATTTAAGCATATGTTTTCCCATCACACGCAAGGATATATATGACGAATAAATATCCCGATCTAGGGTCTATTTAGATCCATTTTTTAAAATGCTTTCAATGATTAGGAAATTGTTTGGCTTTTTACTGACTTGACATCAACTTAAAAATTCAAACTTTTAGTTTCTTCTTTGTTTTGGAAACTTATGGCATTAGATATAGGTTGGCTCCTAGGTCACGAGTTCAATACCAATATGTGCATCTCGTATTTGATTGATATAGATACTTTTTATCTTTTCGATCTCAATCATTGATAAAACACTGCTCATATAAAAATCACCTCCTCTTTTTCTTTCTCACAATGGGAGCCCCAAGCCCGGTATGCACACCCAGCTTGTGGTCAGCCTTCACATGATCGGAGCCCTACCAGTTGGGGTATCTCCCCGAGTACGATGTAACCTCCGTTTATCTTTTCGGTAAAATCAGCAAGTATTAGACGAAGATCGGAGCCTTACCAAGTCATGCATCTCGGGTTTAGTGAGCCACCGAGTCAAATCGTAAACTTCTCTGCAAGAAAGACGGATTTTGGGTAGCTCTCTCTCAAAATGAAGAAGCTCACTATCGTCTTCGTTGTGATCCTTGTCTCTTTGCTTTTCTCTGCGTCCTTGTCTTACGATCCCAAGGGAAGCAATTATGATATCCAGCGGGGCCACGTCTCGGGGTCGAATCCGACGCGCCAAAAGCACCTCAATGTGGCTTTCCCTGGTTGCAAAGAGATGGCTTCTAGAGAGGAATGCGTAATGAACGGAAAGTGTAGATGGTGTACCAGCGAGGACATCGATGATATGTGCTTCAGTTTGGCAGAGGCGCGGAGGTCCCCTCAACAGATCTTTACCTGTAACTAATTATTTTCTGATGATCCTTTAACTGGTATCCATTTTATTTGATCTGTCTCTGTCTTCACATTTCTTCTCGTTTGGTCTTCAACTGGTCCTATTTTGATGCTAGAAGGAAGTTTTAATGGTCGCATTGATGTTTTAAGGAGTTTTGGGGGTTTCCGCTTAACCTTGTCTGTTTGTATTTTCATTTCCTCCTACTTGGATTGACCTCTTATGCTTTGATGGTGGTGTTTTGATGCATATTCGGGAGTGGGTTGCTTGAGATTTCTTTGTTTGTGGATATATTGAATCCTCTAAGATCATTTTCTGTTATGAATCAGATATATGTGTTGATGGTGATGCTTTAGGGTTGTGTTTGGGAGTTTTACAGGTTTAGTAACTTGAATTATGTTCTATTTTTTACTCTCCGGTCTTCTCCTTGGACCAACTGCTGGATCACATACATCCGCCATATAAACAACCCGCTAGTTTTATTTTCTTCAGAAAAGGAATGAAGCCAGTATTAATATATTTTAGAGCAACTATTCCACTGTAAATAGACAGCCTAATACGGAAACCAAACCTTTTCCCAAGGCTTCCTATATGATTATCCTTGTGATCCGTTTTAGGATCATTCTGCATTTAACTCCAATGAGCAAGATCATAAACAAACATCGTAAAAATTGCACCTGACAGCAAACTAATTGGTTATTCTGCGTACAAGATAAAACAATAGTAGCTTCTGTGAGTTTCATCGTGTCGAACTCTGGTGACATGTAACAAATCCGTAAGTGAATAATATAGGTGAAAAGCCTTTTCATTAACCATTTAGGTATTACTGGATGGCATTTGAACCTATGGTATCCCTGTCCTCTCTCCAACTTCCTGTGCCTACTGGTGATTGGGAAGTCATGCTCTGTATTGGGCTTGTATATCTGATGAGGCTCCAACTTGACTGGAGCATCTTAGATTATGGAGCTAGTTGTTTCAGTTGGAGTTGCTGAAGACACTTTTTGAAGATATACAAAGAGGATTGTGACGAGACGAATTGCAAATCATGTTTACATGTTTATGGACTAAACAAGGGGCTAGTTGCCTAATGACAAACATGTGAAGCGGGAGATTCTTAGCCCTTTGATTGTCATACACCTCTAAATGGAATATTTTCTATCAAAATTTTGTCAGGATCGTTCTCCTGCTTGGGATGGTGCTTTTTATTAGGCATTATCATCAGCATTGTGTTTGCACGTTTTAAACAGGACAGAGAAACTACTGCCTCATACCCTAATAGTTGTATGTGAGGAGATAGTTTGAAGCAAAATTATGAGAGGAATTTTTTTTTAAAGGCTCGATATTTGATTGACAAAACGACTTAAAACAAGGTGCTGTAGATGCTATCTTAGATATTGAATTGGGCTCTGATTTCCTAACAACTAAGGTCCACAGTGAGTTCTAAGAATGCCATTGCAATCAACAGCAATGACAAGACTGGTAGAAGGTACTTTTGTTAGTTCATGACCATGTCTAATCTCTTGAATAAACTGCTTTGATGAATTAGCTCCTTTTTTTAATGAAAAGAACTGCTTTGGTGAATCACCATATTGGATCAAGCTATTGCGAGCTGGTATCCTCTTTCATTTATTTGTTCTGTTTAGTCGTTTGCTTCTCGCAATTGTTGGATCCTCTAGCAGCTTGAAGCCTTGCCAAATCTCAAGGTGCCATGCCATGCAGAACTCCCGTTGGTCGTTAAGATTCCTGACTTGATCACCTTTAGAGTACTATGAAAAGTACATTATAGCAGACTGATGGTTCAATATTTGCTCCATTGCCTTATGGTTGGACGAGAAACTTTTGAAACTCACAGTGGACCAGGTTATCATCTCGGTACTATTTACCACTGTCGGCTTCACAGAAGCCAACACTGGCTCCTGACCATCCATAAATCAAGGCACCATTTACCCCTTTATAGATCTGAGACTGAGATTGAAGGATCTTTCCTGACTTGTCATTGATCGTCGTTCTCTTCAGTCTAGCCAGAGAAAGGAGTGTTTAAAAATAAAGTTCTTCAGATAGTTACCCGACACATTAGGCCCATAGCAAACATGATCTTTTATCATACAAATACATTAATCATTAATATGCAACATATTCCAGTATTTAAGAACGAAGATTACAAGTATGCAGGGATTTACCTATATCTAGTTACAATACAGTAGGCACATGACTGAAATGGATTGTTTTAGAGATTCCTTTTCCATAGAAGGCCCCTCTTTACGGCAACAAGGGACGTGGTTGATTCTACTGTTTTGCTTACAATCCTCTTCTGTGGGTGGCTCTTGACGAAGGGTGGCTAGCTATTTTTTTTCGATTGCTTGATTGGTAAAATGTAAATTCCAGTGAGTTAAAATCCTAGGCAACTGCCCCCTTTAATCTCAAGCTAGCATCATCACCACTACTTTTGTGCCTTTCTGCCTCAAACCTTGTCTATTAAGACTAACCTAGATCAAAAGAAGCAGGTTGCATTGGAGGGACGTTGAAAGTTTTCGAGGGTATGGTGATGCCCAGTTGGTTAGAACTCAGGTGAGCTGGTGTATAGAATTCCTTGGATGTGGGGTGGGCCGGCCACCTTGCATAGTCCACGGATATACCAACCACTTCCTGATTTTTCCTACTTGTGAGAAACCCTTGGCGATCCTCGTGTCTGTGAACACTCGCGCATGCAGCATGAATGCATATACAAGTTCCTTCAAATTGCATTTGTCGCAGTATAGGACAATGAAATCGCCCAATTACTCGGGTTATACTTTTCCTAGGCGATGAAATGACTTTAGAAGATAAAGTTCCTAAGATTTCAAATCTCATATCAAGACACCAGCACCCACATCATTTTATCCTCGCTTCCTAAATTCAAAAGGTCAAAAGCTGAATCTGTTTCTCCCTTGTGTGAAAAACCTGTCACCCGCAAGAAGGTTCAGCATAGTGAAAAGGACCCCTGGTTGCTAATTCACAACCATGAGAAATACCTTCCGGGTAATGCTGGCCGTTGAAGGACCAGCCTAGGATCCAATTTTACAAGTGAAAAACAGTATTCGCAATCCGCAGTCATGAGAACGGCAAGGACTGCAAACCGATGGTTCATGGTGAATTTACTCTAAAACAGCACCACTATTGTGAGAATGGCAATATCTGCAATCTGCAGACGAGCCGCAGCAGCTGCCGAACTTTCAGGCCGTCACACCATGCCCCTGTAGTGACGGATGAAGCTCGATTATAGCCCGTACGACAAAAAACTGGATCATGGACCCCAAGATTTTACAAAATCAACCAGCTTTAAGACCTGGTCATTGACCTCTTTCATCACAAAGGCTCGGTTTCTTTAATAAATACAAGAATGATAAGGATGCACAACTAGCTGCACACATACAAATAAACAGATGCACTCAAGTCACTCTCCTGTCTTTGACATTTTGCCAATGCAGAAGGCCAACGAGAAAGAGCTCAGCTAAGACAACGGACCGTCTATAAGATACTAGGCCACCTGATTGATGCCCAGCGATAAGATGATGGTACGCAATTGTTAGTCTTCGAAATCCTATAGTGAAAGATGACACCCAAAAAAAGAATCAAAACCAATGCATTGACAAGGATTTCTAACTCATGACCTTATTTGTTTAACTGCCTTGAATAAATCCCTCAGCCAAGGGAGATTCGAAAACCATCTCATACATCTTCAACTAAGCCATGGAGACCATATCCATTACTGCACCAACGGATTGATCAGACACAACTACGGCAACCTGGGCGCCAGAGAGATCTTGCGGTAAACCATTTCCACCATCACGAGGAAAAAGATTGAGACAGCGAAGGTGAGAGTTGAGGGAAAACAGATACACACTAGAACCAAACCCAAGCCCTTATTTTCACAGTGGAATCACTGCAAGAATTCTTAGTGACCATCAAAATAAAACGGCCTTTTTCTTTTTTTAAGTAAACTGGGGGAACCGAAGCCCGACGCACCCTTGGAAATCAAACTTATGACCTTGCGGTGTGTCCTGCTAATAAGGTCACACATACAATGTGTTTAAAAGCATATGAAATAACACTGAACAATGAAACAACAGCACCGACGTGTCAACTGCAGAATTTAACCTTGAATAACCACCTACTAGGATTCATAAAAGTGCAACAAGAAAATGGAGTAACCTTTGAGATCAGATGATCAAGTAAAACCATAATATACGCTAGCCACGAGGAAAATAGGATTCAAGAGATCCACCGA
This sequence comes from Brasenia schreberi, assembly GCA_036023115.1. Lineage (NCBI taxonomy): Eukaryota > Viridiplantae > Streptophyta > Magnoliopsida > Nymphaeales > Cabombaceae > Brasenia > Brasenia schreberi. Next base: position 9,342,486 of record JAYKKT010000092.1, on the reverse strand, counting down.
AAATTCCCAATAGTTGTCTCCATTTGAAAGCAATCATTCATACAAGGTGAATGGAAGTACTGTTTCACAAGACCTCACAAAACAAACCACTGGTACCACATCCTCCATTTGCCACTTTCATCAAATGGATGCGAGAAACAGTGTAGACTGAAAGGAAAGAAGTGAACGGACAAAGCAAATTCTTCAGGAGTGCTTGTTAATATCAAACAACTCTGTCCTAACTATGGGAGCACTTGCAAAGTGAAGTTAGGATTTTGCATGTTGGCTTTAACCTGAATACATCTTGGCATTGCTTATGGAAACACAGAATAAATTACTTAATACAATTGACAATACAAAATAAAACTTAAAATACTTAATTTTCATTATCTGTTACTCACAAGTGCAATAATAAATAGGAAAGTATTCCATAGAGCATTGGGAGTAAGACACTATAAGAAATCAGTGTAACACAACTACAAGCTTTGGTTCATCTTACAGTACCCATCCGTACAGTGGAAAGCACCAGAAAAACACAAATTACAAAGACCTGAATCCTCACGAGATTTGAAAGAACAAGCACAGCTACATTCACTGAAAATACAATCAATGAAGGAAACAGGAAAACATTGTTGATATAAAAACAACTAACTAATGTAAATCGTAAATGATGAACAAAGAATCCATCTTAGAAAAGGATTACAGTAGATCAAACCAAGATTACTTAAAAAGAAAAGGAAACTACAAAAAGTCTCACGGAAACTTGTCTTCCAATCGTATGATCACGGACGGGGAGGATTTGCAGGTGCACCTGGACGGGGAGCTTGGCCAGGCTTTGGAAGATCATCCTGAAGAAGATGAAACAAGGCACACTTCGGTCAATAACCAACCAAACAAACGATTAATCACGCTTAAAAGCAAAACCAAAACAAGTCCTTAACCACACAGTACACTAGATGATGGGGTCGTCCTGCTGGACTTGCGCCACTTCCAACCAAGGGTTAGAGGTAGCAATTTGGAGCTTCGAAGTATCTTTACCACGGATTCTAGCTATCAAACAAGACAGAAAACAACAAAAGTCGCTGTAAGAAGAATTTGTCCATACCCTTCGTCTGAAACGCTGCGGGGGCTCACGGTTTCGCCTTGCAGTGCGCGAGCGGACTCGCACCACATGTTGGTGTATTGCACAGGAAACACAGTACTGCATCTTTGCGTAAAGCTTTGGGAGAGTATATCCTACAAAGTAAGATTCAATCCTCAATAAGTATTGGCGCCTTTGATGCACCCCACTTCCCAATAAAATGGACGTGGATAGGACGTTCCACCCTTTATCACTTCCCGTGACGCCACAGTAAATGGGGCACGTAAGAGGGGCGTGTGTGTGTGTGTGTGTGTGTGTGAGAGAGAGAGAGAGAGAGACCGTACGAACGAAAGGAGAATAAGTGCTTTTACAAAAATAAACGAAATATATTAGGATATGGAGTTTTCCCAACTTATATAACACTGACAGATTAACGACGATAAGACTGAGAGAGAGAGAGATTAAACCATCGTAAACGCAGGATTCCTGCACATCTCTAACAGCAGCTTGTTCTACGATGTTCCGGACGAGAAACCGCTTGATTGCCTTGTCCTGCGCACAGATTCAACATCACCACCCATCCATTAATGGAATGAAGCTCCTTCTTGACTTACAAATCCATTAAAAGGAAAAAGATAAGCAAAATCCAAAGAGATCCACAGGAAAGTTCTGGTTCTAGCAAATGGAAAGTGCACTGGCTTCTAAATGGACAATCAGGATCCCATCTCATGGGCTAATCCCTGCGAAAACCGACGGCCGGTTCTAATCGGAGATATACGCTGGTTTGTGATAACCCTTTGGCTCTTCCAGCTACCAATCAAAGGAGGGAGGGAGGGGGAGAGAGAGACAGACAGACAGACAGACCTTGGGGCAGCATTTGCCGCAGTTAGAGCAGCGGATGAAGTTAACGTGGCCGCGGCCATGCTTGTTTCTACCACCGTTCCTCCTCTTGAACGTCTGCAATAAAATCAAGATCAAGAGATGAAGCAAAGGAAGAAAATAGCAAATAGATGAGCGAAAACAAGCCGAGGAAAGCAAGATCTCACCATGGTTTCTCGGAGGAGGAGAAAAAACCCGCGAGGAAGTGTGGTTGCTCGCGATTTCTAGGGCTTGCAAGAAATTATTTATACGGCATTAGACTAGGGTTGCAAAACGGTCAGGTTCGGGTCGTTCTTAAACATGGTTGAGTCCATGTCAGACCCGTTTCATTTGAGACGAATTAGTTCGAGAAAAGTGACCCTATCACGCCGCGATGTGAGATATATAATATATATACAGGAGCGCTAAATGTCTTTCCGCTTATAATTTTGCATAATTATCACCATTCAAATGATCTAATAGTATATTGTATTTTTATATTTGTAGCTTTTTGTTTTATCATCTCAATAGTTTAATGATGTCAGACCCGTTTCATTTGAGGCGAATTAGCTTTTTTGTTTTATATAGCTTGCATATGTATATATATTCTGAGTGTTGTCATGAGCAGAATACATGCAGCTTGTGGAAAGAGAATGTGGTTGTAGTTTAATGGCATAGATAATCCATAAGCAATTTGGTGAATACATGATGCTCTTATTGGCTTTTGTTTTTACATTATATGAACTAGAATCAAGAAACTCAATGACACAGCACGCAACTATTTTCGACAAACTCAAATTTCTGGTAATTTACTTCCAAATCATGTAACTTATATACACAATTCAGCAAATCATGATATGAATGTTTCAAATGAAGAGGGTGTAGTTTAAGGAGAATCCATGATACAAGAAAATACACGGATGCGCTCATTAGTAATGGATCAATAATGCATTCAAATTTCATTCCTTAAGAGAATGCATCCTTTATTGGCCATTATAAAGGTCATACGGCCTTTGAAATGGCATTGAATCCTTTAGGCTACCACTTCCTTATGCATTCAGACCCTCACCACAAGCATCCTTATTCCAATAACATTGAAATTGTGATATGACAAAAAGGTTGTTGAGGACTACTATGGAAGAGTAGCCATAACACCAATGTACTCATTAATGTGGGGTGCAACCAATACATCCTACTTGAAAAAATCATTTATCAAAACCCCAAAGTTTAGTACCTATACATATAGGGGTGGGAATTCATGTACCCAAAAAATGTTTGGGTCATATTACTTTGGGTTTGTACAAAAATATAGATTAATATGAATATATACTAAAATTTATTAATGATATTACCAATTAAAATGTGTTGCCATCTTCGTGTCAAAATGAGCACAACTTGACAATTCATATTATCAGCCAAAGGTAAGTAATGACCTATGTCGCATTCACTTGCAAACTCTATATATTTAACCTCATTCCACCCTTTTTCATTGACACAAGAGTAAACATCCTAAAAAACATAACCCGACAATGCATATTATCCAGCCATAGGCAAGTAATGACCTTTATATGCCTCATTCACTTACGGGCCTTTATATTTACCCTCAATATTCCACTCTTTTTCATTGACACAAGATTAAACATCCTAAGGCAAGTAATGACCTATGCCTCGTTCACTTGCGAACCTTTTATATTTACCCTCAATATTCCACTCTTTTTCATTGACACAAGATGTCACACCCGCACGGGTCGCGACCATGACCCGGCCCGAGCCGATGCCACGTGGCCACTTCTCGCACGAGCGTGATGGTGAGTATTAAACAAATACAATACCAATTTAATTCAAACTCAAGAAATATCTAACTGAAATAAATATTCATATCGAAGTTCTAAACAACACGTCCAAAATGGTGCGGGGCTCACCTAACAATAACCCTGAATAAAAGACTTTCTAAATTATTCAACACTTATCATACCATCTAAAAAAAATGTTGCTCTATCAAACTCCTACTCTGCTCCGTGTGCCTTCGAAGTGCTAGCTTCAGGATGAGCTGTAAAACAATAGGGTGAGCTCATATACATAGCCCAGTAGGGAGGTTAAGCATCTTTAAACAGAAAACATACTAAAAGCATGCATAATTCGCAACCATTTCATAGCAAAACACATTTACCTTTAAATCATGATCTCAAATTTATACGCATACACTCACACACACGCATGCATATCATTAGTTCCGATAATTACAGCCCATACTGTGTCTGCCCCAAAGGCCACGGGAGTCATCCGGCCCTCCCTAACGTGACCTCGGTAACCCCGTCTACGACGGTAACCACGTCGACTCTCACGGCAGAGTGCCCGGGAACACACCCTGTATTCACCCCAAGCCGGATCGCCCGAGAGACCTGCAAGTCTCTAGAGACCCCACACAAACCACACAAGTACGGCTTGTATATTCACACATCATTACATTTCTAAAACCAATTACAGTTCATCACATTCACAAATCATATCCAGATCCACGAATATCCAAAACCAAACTCATATCCACACAACATTTAAACAACATTTAAATACCATGTTCACACAACACATGCATATCAAAACATGCTCTTTATCAAACAGTGTCATAAACATGTTCTATTTAAAAGACATATCAAATAACCCATAATTGTGAATAACATTTCATAAATTTCAATAAAACAGTTATCAATCATGCACATTTAAATCTATCTAAAACAGTAAAATCACTTCTAGCATGGTTCTGTAAAAGAATGTATAACCCCTACCTGAAGGAGCGCTAAGATCCAGTCCCCAAGCTGCTGGGCCACTCTTATCACCACCAAATCTTCTAATTTTAATCTCTAAATAATTATAAATAATTGGAACATTAAAATTTATTTAACTATAAGTCTAACGAAACAAACTATATCCGAATCAAATCTCAAACCCCAATTTGGATCCGTTTAAGCTATCCGAGATCCAAATCGATACCCAATTTTATACCTAATCTGAATGAGTGACCTAATAGGTAGTTTGTGTCACTGTATCAATACAGAACCTATAACTACTGACACAGGTCTTATTCTTAACCCAGAAACCCATTTCAAGACACGACCCAAACTAGACCCATTTCCGACACAAAACCTATTTTGACACAAAACTGGTTCTTAACACGCGACACGAGGACACAACATGAACCAGTGTCGGTTCATGACAATTCAGACATGACACGATACGAAAATGAAGGACATGCCCAAAAGATTTTTTTTTTCGGCATCGATCTCGCCGGTTTTCGGCGAAGCATAACCGTTTTCTGGCCAAATCGACGCCATTGCCTACCTACCCCACCAAAACGCTTAGTTCTATCTCAAACCTCCAATCCAAGCCCAAAACGATGATTTTCAATAAGTTTTTCATCAAAAATTAGAAAGAAAAAACAAAAATCTGAAAAATAAGTCAACTTACCGGATTCCGGCCGATTCCTCTCATTTTCCGCGCTGATTCGAGGCTGCCCCAACTCCCTGGACAATGTAGTATGAAGGGTCCCTTTTATAGGCCTTTCATCTTACATGGCTGTTACTGCACAGCCTGTGCAGTAACGCTTAAGCGTTACACAAGACCACACATCCTAAGGCGAATAATGGGCAGGTACGATCCACATCCAATTGCAATAGTAACCAAATTTCGGATTCCAATGAATAGTGTTGGACTCAGTTCTTCTATTTTCGATCCAGGGATCCAAACATGATGTTGTTCGGTGTTCATGTTGGACTTGGTTTGTTGCGTTGGCTTATTTGAATTATATGTAATATGGTTTGTTTACTAATTGTTTAGAGAGTAAAACAATGTGATTTGAGATAAAACGTTGGATCTTTATTCTTGAAGTTTGGTACTTAAAGTTCCATTGAGGTATGTGGATTTATATTTCCGTGTAACACCATGGTAGGGATTAGGTTTCGGCAGTTTGTAAATGTGCATGTGTTGCTATGTATTTGATAATGTTTAATATGGCATGGAAATGATATTTGTTCTATGAAATGATTTAGAATATTGTGGTGTGTTACTTGGAAATAGTTAATATGAGATATTGCTTGTTATTGAATAAAGGGTTGACACTGGACAGTTTCTGGTTATGGATATGGACTTGTGGAACTTGAATATGATAATAAATGAGAAATGTAACTTTATGAATATACTAGCCGTGCTTATGTAGTTTGCCTAGGATCTCTAGAGATTTATAAATCTCCGTAAGAATTTCGACAAGAGATGGATCACAAAGTGTGTTCTCGAGTTCTCTCTCATGGAAGTTAGTATGGTTTTACCATTATGGAAAGAGGCAGCCAAGGTCATATAGGGAGTGTCAAATGATTCCACTTACTTGGTTTAGACTCCAAATGACTATAACTATCAAAATGTTATATGTTGTGTTTGTATTTATAAATATGTATGCTTTTAGTGTGATATTGCTTGAAAATGTAAACTCCTATTGAGCATGTGTTGGTATGCTCAAACTTTTATATTTACTATTTTACAACTTTCTCAAGGTGAATGGATCAAAAGTTTGTACTACACTACATAGTCGGTCAAATAGAGTAGATTGGTACAAGTTCGGAGGTGCAGCTATATGTATATCACAAACTTTGAGGTACAACATGTTGCATAGACTAGATCGAATACATGTGAGTTTTTGGGGTCTGCAAGAATTGTTATGAATTCACACAATTCATTGTCGATCAAAATTGTTAAGATTGTAGGTGTAAATTATCATAAACCAAGAGTTGGAAGAAGTTGCTAAAGATGATCACTTCTTCGATGAAATGTACATATTCCATTAAGACTTTGGTGATAATCCTGAAGTTCCTTTGTACATTTCAAAAGGGATGGTTATTATTTTGCCGACGAGTTTTGCTCTTGGAGGAGATACTCAACTTATTTTAAAAGATGATTTTTTGGGAGATAAGCTTAATTGGGCAGATTTGGTTAATAGTCAATTACTTACAAATGATGGTAACATGTGTAACAAAGAGATAGAAGTGAACAAAAAATTTTGTAACTAAGAAAGCTTACCATTTTAAGATGTTGACGGACTAACAAGAGGCCTTCCTCGAGGTTTCCAGCAAGGAGCTCAGAAGAAGGTTCCTACAGTTGAGTAGAGCAGAGTGTTGGAATGTGAACGTTTTTAAGGTAATATATGTTGATAGGCAAGGGCACATTTAGTGCTCAAATTGACAAGTGTCGTGGTAGTAAATTGGTGGATAAGGTCCTTTAGTTCTCTATAAAAAATGGCATAAATGGACAAGGACCACCGTTCCTCATATTCAATGGTGGCTCCTAAGTTGGTTGTGAAACTATTGAAAGGGAATCTCTCGACCTGTTGAAGGTTGGCTTTAGTCACCACAATGATTATTGAATTTGATGTTATTACAGTGCATGCTAGTACCTTAGACGGACATATGGGGCAAGGAATTCTCTTGTCAAGCTTGAATTAGTGGGTTAAACATTAAGAGAAATATCTCCCGATCATTGTTCAATTGGTAGTAGAGGAGGATGCAACAACCCCATTTAGCAAATTCTGAGAGCATAAGAATTACTATCACTCTGTTGAAGAGATCTAAGGAGGGCTACATAGCATTTCCAACATCTATGAAGTCAAATAGTTCTCATGACTTAATCGACAAAAATCAGAATTATTATCAAACTCCAAGTGGAGTAGTTTATTGAGGCATATCGATAATGCCCCAATTTAAGATTGGAGTTTCAATAAAAATATGTCTAGATAAAATTTCTTCCACTTAAGGTCAATAAGTTGGTGACCTGGGAGAGAAAGAGAGTGCATCCGAGAAAAGTATAGGTATATCCAATATCAGAGAAACCACCAAGGACAAGAAACGGTGTTGGGTATTTTTTCATTAGAAAACTGAGAAAGGAAATATGTGTATCTCAAAAAAGAATACTCAAGAAAAAAGAACAAAAATTGAAAGGATGATTAGAAAATAAAGCCTCAATAATGATGCGGTATTCTTTGGTGGTTGCTACACTATTAGGGCAAACATCAAACTTGTACAACGAGAATAAGATAAAACTAACATATTCATCCTAAGCTACCTCCCCTTATATTACAAATTAGCCTCTAAAAATCTATTGTATGAAAGATTTTTGGAAACAAAAGAGTAACAAAAAGAGGAAGAACCTAAAGAATGAGGTTCAAGACTATTATAAGGGAGTCTAGTGATGGCATGCATAAAAAGAACGAAATGACAGATTTATGCATGTAAAAAGATTGAACATTTTATATTAGTCATTAATGATAAAAATGATGATGAGAGCGCTATTATGACATCCTCGACCTACCTAGCCCAACATCCTCTATAAAGTTACCCTTACACTCTCCCAACATTCCTAAAGACCATTATGATCAAGAACATTGGATTGGACATCCCTCTCGAGAGCTTTACGATTAGAAAGCAAAGTATGTAACTCTTGTGATTGTCGAGTGAACTCTCGAGAAGCTAAAACTTTTGCATCTTGAACAACGAATACTTTAGATTATAGGGAGTTGAGATCATATTGTACTTGAGAAGCTTCAATTATTAATTTGTTGCGATGCTAATAAAGAACCTCAAGCTACTCTTCAAGAGATGAAACTTGAACATGTAGAATTGATTTATTACCCTCTAAGTCAGTTTTTTTATGCAAAATTAATTTGGGTATGACTTATACCCTCAATGCATATAGATATGGAGTTTTATGGGATATGTGTTGATACCATAAAATGCAGAATATGAGCAAATGGTTGAGAGTATTCAAAATGGAAGGGATACCGGACTTATGAAAACTCGAGACCTTTAACGTGTGAAATAGACCTGTCACGTAGAGTCAATCTTATGAATCATGAGGTCATCTAACACACCCCAATCAATGTAGTGGCCAAAAGAATAACATGAACATAAAAGTGGGGAGTTATCAAGGATCACACCCAAAAAGTTTAGCACAATATATGTCATTTATGTGAAAGTATATAAACAGGCATGCGTAATTAGCGGTAGGAATCAGAAATCAATTATACAATTATAATTCTTTCTTTCTCTACCTTTCTTAAGAGTAGAAGTAACCTAGTCCCTTCATCTTTCTAAACACATCGAGTACTCTCCCTTTTATGTAACCTCTATTGGCAACTAAGATACTTACAGTTAGATTCTTGAAGACCCATTTCATTGTATGATACATTATCCAATTCTTTCTCCTTGAGAATGAGAGTTAGAGTTCTCTGGCATGCTCTCTTATCTTTTGACATTCTAGTCTCGTGTAATGTGTTTTGTCATTCATGTGAGATCGTCACCTCAAACGGCAATGTAACCAAATTGATCAACTTTTATTATTACACAATGCTTCTTAATTTTCTAGCAGCACATTAATCTATTCATCACAAACTTACAAAAAGAATATCACTTATAAGTGACTATCAAGGGTGTTGGATAAGTGGATTCTAAAAAAATATCACTTACTATATTTCAACTATAATGGGAGCTTGGGAAGCCTTCATAGTGTTTGAACTAGTCATTCATCGAGGATTTCATAAGACTATAATTAAATGAGAATCGATTGGACTTACTAACTAGATGAAACCTCTGACTATGGCAAAAATATAGTGGTAACATGGTGTGTAATTACATCAAAGTTATAGATTGATTCATTGTATTGGCTTGCTCATGGTTGAACCTAGAAGAGAACTAGATTGATAGTGTGAGTTGGTTCATTTTCACGCATGCCATCCATCAAAGGGAGAGAGTGAGACTTTTCTTCACCTTCTAACATTGATACCTGTTAAGGTGCATTTCACCCGTTTGATGTATTACATTAAGATGGTGCCTTACATAGAAGCAAGGGCCCCATTTAAAGGTTTGAAGCTATCGATGATGATGTTTAACTACAGCAATAGAACCTCTTCCTTGGTTGGACCAAGAAGCCCTTACAAAAGGATGAAATATTACTTCATCTTTGATGTCCTCTCGTGAATATGGGGACAAATGAGGACCTCAAATTTGTCAAACAAAAGGCTTGTTTTTTATTTGGCCTTAATCAAAGGAAGATATGAACACCATAATGCATAAGGGGGTTTGGAAGCTTGATGGTCATAGGTTGATTACGAATCGGTGAAAACCTGAAAACAAGCAAAACTTGAAGTTAAATAAAGGGATACATGGATCAATGAGATCATCATATAACAAATGAAGGGACATTCATAAATTCGAGAACAAGCAAATACAAATCAAGAAAATATTTTCCAAGAATTTGAATTCGCAAGGGATACATGAAACAACTTTCAAGCACACAGATATGTGAACAAGTTCAAGAAATATACATTTTTGCTACAGTAACAATGAAGCAATGCTACTCTCTCTCAAACTGAGCATCATAGTGACATGAAATAGTTGACAGTCAAGCCATATGTTATAGAGTCATTGTAGCCCAATAGTCCTACAACCACTCTTCAGCCTACAAAGTCGCCCTACAACAGCTCAATAGTTTGCAATGCAGTCACTCTAAGCCGTCTTCAACATCGTTTTTCTTCCACAAATTGCAGTTGATGGGATGTTTGAGTTCTGAATGCATTGAAGAGGAAATTTGTTGAAACAACTATAAAAGGGCAGCAGGGTACTCGTCAACGGCATCCCTTCTCTCACCTAAAAATAGGTATCTCAAGTGAAGGATTGATCGCAGCGACCCTTTGTGTATTCTCTGCAGAAATCAAAATATAGTCACCAAGAGCTCTCTCTCTCTCTCTCTCTCTCTCTCTCTCTCTCTCTATATATATATATATATATATATATATATATATATATATATATATATACATATACATACATATGTATATACATATACATATGTATGTATATACATATACATACATATGTATATACATATACATATACATATATATATATATGTATATACATATATATGTATATGTATATACATACATACATATATATATATGTACATACATATATATATATATATATATGTACATACATATACATATATATGTACATACATATACATATATATGTATATATATATATGTATGTATATATATATATATATATATATATATGTATATATATATATATATATATATATATATGTATATATATATATATATATATATATATATATATATATATATATATAGCCCTCATCTTCCATGCAGCCCACCTCCAAAATCACTGTCGAGCTCTCCCATCGCTGTTGCTAGTTTTCCGCGAAATATATATATATATATATCACTGTTGCTGCCCTCATCTTCCATGCAGCCCACCTCCAAAATCACCGTCGAGCTCTCCCATCGCTGTTGCTAGCTTTCCGCGAAATCGCCTCAACCTTGCTATCTCCACCACCGGCGTCTTCCTCTCACCCGTTGCTCCAGCACAGTTTGCCACTATCACCTAGAGGCCCTAGTTTTCTCCTACCTTCTTTCCTCGGCATTTTCCTTTCTGGAAACCCATTGACTTTCCCCATGAGACTTTAGATTGGTTCACTTTTAGTTAAATGGACCCGGTTTTGACCCAATTACCCAAAGTTAAGTGAACTCATGTGAATCTGGATCATATCTCTATCTATTGCAGCCCAATCCATATTCAAACTCAAGCATATCCAACCTTCTCCAATCTCGATCCGTAACCTTTTGATCCAGATCTTGAAAGCCATCTTGAATTGGATAGGGTTTAATTTTGTGTTTCAAAATCTAATTTTGGGTCAGATCCGTTTGAGCCGAATTCAAACCCAACTTCTTTCTTTGTCCAAACCAATTCTAAGTTGGATCCTATTCAACTTAAAATCAGACCTTGAGTTGGATCCAATTGAGTTCACCTAAACCCAATTTTAACAGATTTCAAGATCCATAACCCAAACCAAATCGCTTGATATGGATTTGATTCGATTCATGTACTTAGAGCCAATTTTGAATTGGATCCAGTTGAGTCTGACTCAAAAGCCCAAACTCCATCTATCTAGCACAACTAAACCCATAACCTAAATCCATTTTGTATATCTCCAATCCAAAAATTCAATTCAGAATCAGATTCAATTGAACCCAACCCAAAAAGCTTGCTTCTCTTATCCACATCCTTATCTAAAAACCCAAACGATCAGTTTGCACAAGTCACACATCTTGAACCTCACCCGAACACCAAACTCAAGGAATTCAGGTTTCTTCAAAATCCATTTGGTAGCATGGAAAATAAACCCTTACTCGACGGAGAAAGAAATACTTTCTACGGGTCCACATTGCAACAACCATGAATGAGTTAGGAGGCATTTCTATTTCCCGAGTGTTATTTCCTAATTCTCCTTTTTTTTAAGAGGATTGTATCATGGGTCAAGGAACGAAGTATATCAAAGAAGACGTAAAAAAAGAAATGAAGAAGATCTACCAAGAATGTTTTAAGAAAGAAAATAAGCACAAAAGAAGGTACTACATTTAGGAGTTCCTGCCATCAAACTATGAGATTGACCGTGACACCGAGATCCCTGTGTTTCATGACATCGATTGTTATGAAGACTCTGATTCTCATCTTCAATTATTTACTAGGAGAGTCATCAAGAAGAGGAAAGATATTACCAAGTGGATCTATTGTTTTCCTCGTAGTCTAAAAGGTTAAGCTTCTAGGTAGATAGCCAGCCAAAACCTTAGTTATTTGGACTTTTGAAAACCTTACAACAATTTTATATGTGTGTGGGTTGGGCCGGCCCTTGCATATATAAATATATATATTTGTAATCTTATCTTAAACCCTCTCTAACCAAAACTGAAGTACTTAGGATATTTTGGTGAATCGTAGAGATGTCTAACTCTCTAAAAAGTCAAAACTTTTTTTAAAGGAAACTTCAAATCCACACGTCTTTTACACTTGACCTCAACAAATGAATGATCCCCTAAGGTCACTCTTGTGATAGACAACCTAATAAGATACAAATAAATATCAGTCAACATGAACATGTACAATTGCCCTAGTGTCTACAATCCAGTAATATGACTCATAAATATATTAGAAGTTTGAATTTAAGAGATAAATAACTCCTTAGCCCAATACTAAACCTGACTATAAATTTTGTATGGATTGCTTTTGGTTTTTTATAAATCTTGGCTTTTGGTTTATATTTTGCTTTTTACTTTTCCTTAATATCACTAAGTTGTTTCTTTGTGAACATTAAGTTCAATTTATGGTTGCTACCCAATAGGTATAACTAGTTTTTAGCTTTTATAGTTTTCGTCTATTGCTATGTTTATTATGAGATTATCCAAAGTTATATTATCCTTTTTATATTTCAGATTTAGACGGAAGTCTTCCCAAGACTTAAAGAACTTATCAATAATAAACATAATAATAAACTTATTAGAAAGCTTTAGATATATTTCTTAAAGACCATGACACAAAAACAGAAACTCATGTACATGTTTTGTCAAATTTTGTTCTATCATTTGATATTTTAGAAACTTGATTACAAAATACTTTTGAAGACCTCAATCTCCGGTATTGTATTTTTAATCTAGGGAAGCTGATAGATCTTCGACTATTGTGAAACATTCATCAATCCTCAAAAAATGTTATAATGACATATGATGTCTTTTTTTCTTGCACTCGATGATTTTACCCAAGTTTTTAGGGTAAAAAATATTAGGTTGTAGACAATCCACCTCAATAAACAAATACAACCCTAACATAATCAACAATATCTTTATATGTTGTTGCTAGCGTTTGAAGTGAGACCAATAGACTTTTTCGGCATCAAAGTCATATGAACCTTTGTCGTAAAGAAATGGATGACAACATGTTAACTATGGATGATTTTTTTTAAGAATATTGTAAAAATTGTTGAACTACATCTATAAACACATAGTATGCAACAAAGATCAACATGCCAGCATCAATTAAAAGCAAAGATTTAGAGAAAGCTATAAGCAAACAATGCATATACTAAGTAAACAAATAAAATCAATAATGTATCTATCTCATGAAATCATCCTCGAAGACTTGTCTTAGAAAAATCAGTGTCCTACTATTAGGTACACATGGGTAACAATGTCTTTTTCTCAAGATAGTCATAACCGATTGGAGAGTAGAACATAGTCATTACAATCATAGGAGGAGAGAGAGAGAGTGTAACCTTTCTTTCCTTTCGATTAGGGATCCCTAATAAAGTTTTTATAATAAATTAATGGGCCTTGGATTCGCCACGTAACCACTTATATGTTTTTTCGTGAGAGGGTCCTTTGACCGTTAGATTAAAACTATTTTCTACAAAAAAAAATACTGAAGGCAATTTTTGAACTCGAGCTCAAGCTTGGCCTAACATGCGTGTGGTTATCTATGCTCCACCCAAACTCTTTAAACTTATGTTCAAGAGATACTATTTATATAAAAGGACATGTGAGATTCTTCTAAAGAATTCTCATGGTATTCACACACATAAGTTCCTTACTCACACATGACTTTAACACTTTAAACTTTTACCTCTATAAAAGATATATCACATTAAGCTTTTAAGGGTACATATCATGAACTAAATGTGATTAATGTTACACAAACTTAATTTGGTCCAACCATCATTAATCAACCATTAGGTCCAACAAAATGAGTATCCCTTTCTTTGAGAGGCTTAAGTCCTTTTTACTGGGCTGTTTAAGGTTTGGTTCTAACCTCAACTTCGAACCATACCATTACTTATGGTTATTTATGAACCTAACCAAACCGAACTGAATTGATGATTTTGAATCATGATTCTACTTATTTAAGGTTTGGCTAAAGATTACCACGAATGATACTTTCCTCCAATTAATTTAACATCATGTGGTCCATAATACATTTGATCTGAGTCAAAAGGCTGGGAAAGGTATTTTTGTTTTCTTCCATTTCGCCGTCGATCCCCTTGCTCTACTTGTCTTTTTAATACAGTACTGATTTTTTTTTTCTCAAAATTTTTTCCATTCACTTTGGTTCGTTTTTCCTGCTTTGGTTTCAACATTAGAATAGTGACCCAACTGTAAAAATTGTTTCCTCTTAAAACCGAACTACCCAAACAGTTTTACATCTGGAACCAAACAACACTTCCGGTTGGGTTGGGCTCGAGCTGTTCCTTCAAAACCCGTCCTTTTTACGGGGATTTTGACTCATCTCCATGTACTCCAAAAAGAACTCGTTTCCATTGCAAGGTACTCGGAAGTAATAGTGTTAATGTAACCGTATACCCCTAATCGTACTGCTACCCGTAACCGGAAATCATCCATTTAGACTCCGATCGGGAAACGGCTCCCATCGCGCCCGACCCGAAAATGACCTATGTGGTGGACCCTTCTCTCTCTCGCCCTTTCTTCGTTAAACCCTAGAGTGTCTCTGGGTTAAATCCCTTTGAGCATCTAGCGCGGCCCTATTCTCGCTTGTTCTTGGCTTTGCTCGTGTCAGATTGGTTCGGTTGAATTCTTTATTTTCATCGTCTGAGTCATGCTCTCGTCGGTGAGTTGATCGATCATCTGTGACGATGGGAGCTTCTGGACGCTGATGGTTTATATTGTGTAGCGTTTGATATCTTCATCAACAATGGTGGGTTGGTGTAGGCATCTGAGTGACGTTCTGCGTCAGTTTTCCAATCGATCGGTGCACAGATTTCAGCCATCCGCGAACCCATTTGCTCCATTTGCAAGATGCTCCCCGTTGTTAGGTATCTCATTACATTTTGTTTCCCTCCATTTTGTGTTTGATGAATTCTTTTATTTCCGCTTTGTACAAAAATCGAAACGAAAACCAAGTATTTGCATTCTCACTAGGGTCGGTTTCATGGATTCTTGGTTGCCATTCTCATCTGTTGCCGGTCGTTTAACTCTAGAAATGCAAGTTCTCGTTATATGATTTCTTTTATACATTTTAGTCATTCCTTTTCACCTTTTTGTGGTGTTTAATCTTCATTCATTTCGTGGCCATTGTGATTTATTTGAGTTGTAATCTACATTTAACTCGAAGAAAGCAAGCTCGTTTTTTTAAACAATTTCTAGGCCTTCTTCAGCTTATTCCAGTGTCCGGTCATCTAATTTTCACCATGTTTGGCTTCCGCCACCTTTGCACAAGCATTGCAACTGTACTTAGTACCTCAAGCATGTTTCTCTCGTTTATCTGCTTGCGGGTATTTAGTTAAGTTGCAATGGTTTGTTTGAACTTGATGGTGGATATCCATTTTCATGGTTGTTGAAACGGGTGCCATAGCCAAACGTATTCGGTGTTGCACTGCTCTTATTTTTGCTGTACATCATTCTCCCACAGTGTCATATTTGTTATGATTGTTGCCGACTTGTCCCTGAAAGAAGGTGTTTTGTTTGCAGGAAATGCTTCTTCTCTTGATAGCACATTGGCTTTCCCTTCGGGCTGGATCCAGCAACCATTTCATTACTATCTGCGTCACTTGGTAATATTTTGTCCTTTTCTCTCTGTTAGAAAAGGTTTTATTTCATGCATGGTACAATAATTAGAGCCTTAAGGGGAAGCAAGCTGCCCCCCCCCCCCCAAGCAGCTCCTTTGTTATGAGGCCTTTTCCTCAATGTATATGTGTAATGTCTATAAATGCACCACTCATCGCGTTTGGCTTGCTTTCGCTTTCTTGATTATTATATTTGATTTTGACATCCATACTCGGGTGACTTAGAATCTTGGGGATTTGTCAAAGTTGCATCGTGAGCCCCAACCATCGATCCTCAACATCAATTTACATAGTATCAGAGCCTCGGATTGAAGAAATTGAGTGCATTGGGAAGCGTGCCACGAGTGCAAATTTCGAGAAAACATACCAAACTTAAGGTTAGTCTAAATCTTTTGATTTTGTATGAAATGGAGAGAAAAAATGAGATGTTTAGATGTATCCTTGACCCAAAATGCTATCAAAGTTGGGCAAAGACCATGAAAAATATCTTTTGTCAAAAGATTTTTAGGATTACATTTATAGAACCATAAAAAAACCGATTTTGGATATTGATGGTTTGAATGATGATGAAATTGTTAAAGCTCATCAAAAATATAAGCAAGATTTAAAAGTATGGGAAAAAATGAATGCAAAAATTACTTGGATTATTTGTCAAAATGTAGATGACAAACTTAGAAATAGAATTAGTGCTTTCGAAAATTCATTTGAAACTTGAGAATATTTAAAAAAATTTCATTCTCAAGATGATTTTGTTTTTCAAATAGATTTGATGGAAATAATGATAATGCTTAAACAAGGAAATTTAAGTATTAGAAACTATCACAATGAGTTCTCGGAATTATGGACCCAACTTAGGAGCTTTGATAAATTTGAGAATCTTCATAAATTAGATGAATTTCAAGAGTTTTTGGATAATCAATATTTCTTTTTGTTTATGCGTGGATTAAGAGATGAATTTGAAAATATTAGATCAAATTTAATACATAGAAAACCTACACCTAGAGGAGACTCGTTTTTGGCCGACCTTGTTATGGAGGAAACTAGGTTGAAAAATATTAATGTTGCCAAAGAAGCCGTTCTTGCCGCATCCAAACCGGGAGCTAACTTGAAGACATACAAGCCTCTATATGCAAAAAATGTCGAAAGAACATCAAAGAAGCCATGGGTTTGTGGCCAAACAAGGATACTATTTGCCACTATTACAAGGAAAGTGGGCATATCAAAACCACATGCCCTCTTCTTTGAAAAAAAAATGAAAATGTGGGAGTTGTGGAAGAAACTCCGCCCATGTAAGGGATCACCCTTGCATTGTCGGTCCCAAGACCGGATAAAGGAGGAGGGTTGTGTTAGGCTTCCGACAGCTAGCGTAAAACTTCGTCGGATTTTTATAACATGGATTATAAAAATTATGAGCATTGCTTTGGGGCGTCCCCACCTAGCGACGTGCTGCAGAGCCCGAATGTAGTAATAAGTAAGCAAGGGTTACTACATTTTCGCCCGAATGTAGTGAATCAATTGCAGAGAGAGTTCCCACATCATGGATGGGTGTGGGTAAAGAAGTTAGTCCCGCTACATTGCCGCCCGAATGTAGTGAAAAATTTTCAGAGAGGGTCTCCGCATTTTGATTATGGACGGATGCGGGGGGTAAGGAAGATAGTCCTAGATAATAAGATTCGTATTGGTTCTTGGAATATCGGAACATTATCGGGTAAGCTAATGGAGGTGGTAGATACTATGATTCGGAGAAAGATTCATATTCTATGTTTACAAGAGACAAAACGGGTTGGAGAAAAAGCAAAGGAGATAGAGGATACAGGTTTTAAATTATGGTACTCAGGTAAAGAAAAGGCTCGAAACGGAGTTGGTATTATCATAAATAAAGATTTAAAGGAGAGTGTAGTAGACATACAACGATATGGTGACCGAATCATGACGTTGAAATTAGTGTTAGGAGCAGAGGTTTTGAATATAGTTTGTGCTTACGCACCCTAAGTAGGACTAGAAGATAGTATAAAGACTGTTTTTTGGGAAGAGTTAGATAAGGTGTTTCAAAAGATTCCACAAAGGGATATGATTTGTTTAGGAGGAGATTTAAATGGACATGTCGGTAAAGAGGCATTAGGATATTAAGGGATTCATGGAAACTTTGGTTTTGGGGATATAAACGAGGAAGGTAGGGAGATTTTAAATTTTGCTATGGCATTTGATCTCTTTATAGTCAATACAATCTTCAAAAAACGAGATGAACATTTAATTACTTATAAGAGTGGCTTATCACAAACACAAATTGATTACTTTATTTGTAGAAAAAAAGATAGAGCATGTTGTAAAGATTGTAAGGTAATTCCAGGATAAAGCTTAACCACCCAACATCGACTTTTAGTTATGGATTTACAAATAAAAAAAATGGACAAAGAAGAAAAGAGTGCATCGAGCTATTCGAACTAAATGGTGGAACCTCAAAAGCGAGAAAGAAGATATATTTAAACAGAAAGTCCTTCAAGGAGATGTTTGGAATTATGTTGGCACACCCTGTGATATGTGGAACAATATGGCTATACATGTTAGGACAGTGGCGAAAGATGTGTTAGGGGTATCTAAGGGAGGTATACCAGCACAAAAAGAAGCTTGGTGGTGGAGTGAAGTAGTACAAAATAAAATCAAGGCAAAGAGGGCATGTTACAAATTACATTATGCTAAGAAAACTAGTGAAACTTTAGAGGCTTATAAGAAAGAAAAGAAGGAAGCGAAAAAGGTTGTTAGTGAAGCAAAAACTAAGATTTGGGAGGACTTATATAAAAAACTCAACTCAGAAGAGGGTGAAAGAGATATTTTTAGGATAGCTAGGGCTAGAGATAAGAAAACTAAAGATCTTAATTATGTTAGATGCATAAAAGACGAGGATGAAAAAATTCTAGTGGCAAATGATGATATAAGAAATAGATGGAAAAACTATTTTTATAATCTTTTTAATGAAACTAAAGATGTTAGTATTAGTTTAGGAGATTTAGCCAAGTCAGAAAAGTATATAAACCACAATTTCTACCGACGTATTCAAAAGAATGAAGTCAAAGAGGCTCTTAAACATATGAAGGGTGGTAAATCGGTAGGACCAGATAATATTCCTATAGAAGTTTGGAAAATACTAGGAGAAATAGGAATCACTTGGCTCACAAGACTATTTAATGAAATATAAAAAAACCAAAAGATGCCCGAGGAATGGAGAGCAAGCACACTTATACCCATATATAAGAACAAGGGAGACATTCAAAATTGTGCGAATTATCGAGGTTTTAAGTTAATGAGTCATACTATGAAATTATGGGAAAGAATTATCGAACGTAGGTTAAGACAAGTATAAAGTACAACAGAGAACCAATTTGGATTCATGCCAGGCAGATCTACTATTGAAGCAATTCACCTTTTGAGACGTCTTATGGAACATTTTAGAGCAAAAAAGAAAGACCTTCACGTGATATTTATTGATCTAGAAAAAGCTTATGATAGGGTACCGAGGGAGGTTATTTGGAGAACTTTGAAAAAAAGAGGTATCCCATTGACATATATTAACCTTATAAGAGACATGTACGATGGTGCAAAAACATGTGTGAGGACTCATGAAGGAACGACAGACTTCTTTGAAGTTAATATTGGGTTACATCAAGGATCAACTTATTTATAATGGTGATGGATGAGTTAACAAAACATATTCAAGATGAAGTACCTTGGTGTATGTTATTTGCAGATGACATTGTATTAGTGGAGGAGTCTAAGGAAAAAGTTAATAGAAAATTGGAACTATGGAGAGAAACATTAGAAAGCAAAGGCCTTCGACTTAGTAGAACAAAGACATAATATATGGAATGTAAGTTTGATCATTTGGTTACTTCAAAGGACATAGAAATTAAAATTGGCACACATTGCATTCCCCAAAAAGAAAGTTTTAAATACCTTGGGTCAATTTTTCAGAGTGATGGAAGAATTGATGGAGATGTTACACATAGAATTAATGTTGGTTGGTTAAAATGGAGAGGAGCATCAGGTATTCTTTGTGATAAGAAGATACTATTAAAGGTAAAAGGTAAATATTATAGAGCAGCAATTAGGCCTGCCATGTTTTATGGTTTTGAGTGTTGGGGAGTTAATCATCAACATGTACAAAAGATGTCTGTGATAGAAATGAAGATATTGAGATGGATGAGTGGTCATACAAGAAAAGACCGTATATATAATGAGGTTATTAGAAACAAATTAGGAGTGGCACCAATAGAGGATAAAATGAGAGAACATCGTTTAAGATGGTTTAGACATATAGAAAGAAGATCAAAAGAAGAACCTGTAAGAAGGTTAGAAAAACTAAATTTGGAAAGTACTAAAAGAGGTAGAGGACGACCACAAAAGTGTTGGAAAGAAACAATAAAGAATGATCTAGCTTATTGGGAGTTAAATGTTAACATGGCACACGATAGGGATCTGTGGAAACAAAGAATCCATGTAGCCGACCTCATCTAGTATGGGAAAAGGCTTAGTTGTTGTTGTTGTTGTAAGAAAACTAGTGAAACTTTAGAAGCTTATTAGAAAGCAAAGAAGGAAGCAAAAAAGGCCGTTAGTGAAGCAAAAGCTAAGATTTGGGAGGACTTATATAAAAAACTCAACTCAGAAGAGGGTGAAAGAGATATTTTTAGGATAGCTAGGGCTAGAGATAAGAAAACTAAAGATCTTAATTATGTTAGATGCATAAAAGACAAGGATGAAAAAATTCTAGTGGCAAATGATGATATAAGAAATAGATGGAAAAACTATTTTTATAATCTTTTTAATGAAAATAAAGATGTTAGTATTAGTTTAGGAGATTTAGCCAAGTTAGAAAAGTATATAAACCTCAATTTCTACCGACGTATTCAAAAGAATGAAGTCAAAGAGGCTCTTAAACATATGAAGGGTGGTAAATCGGTAGGACCAGATAATATTCCTATAGAAGTTTGGAAAATACTAGGAGAAATAGGAATCACTTGGCTCACAAGACTATTTAATGAAATATGGAAAAACCAAAAGATGCCTGAGGAATGGAGAGCAAGCACACTTATACCCATATATAAGAACAAGGGAGACATTCAAAATTGTGCGAATTATCGAGGTATTAAGTTAATGAGTCATATTATGAAATTATGGGAAAGAATTATCGAACGTAGGTTAAGACAAATATCAAGTACAACAGAGAACCAATTTGGATTCATGCCAGGTAGATCTATTATTGAAGCAATTCACCTTTTGAGACGTCTTATGGAATATTTTAGGGAAAGAAAGAAAGACCTTCACAGATATTTATTGATCTAGAAAAAACTTATGATAGGGTATCGAGGGAGGTTCTTTGGAGAACTTTGGAAAAAAGAGGTATCTCATTGACATATATTAACCTTATAAGAGACATGTATGATGGTGCAAAAACATGTGTGAGGACTTATGAAGGAATGACAGACTTCTTTGAAGTTAATATTGGGTTACATCAAGGATCAACTTATTTATAATGGTGATGGATGAGTTAACAAAATATATTCAAGATGAAGTACCTTGGTGTATGTTATTTGCAGATGACATTGTATTAGTGGAGGAGTCTAAGGAAAAAGTTAATAGAAAATTGGAACTATGGAGAGAAACATTAGAAAGCAAAGGCCTCCGACTTAGTAGAACAAAGACAGAATATATGGAACGTAAGTTTGATCATTTGGTTACTTCAGAGGACATGGAAATTAAAATTGGCACACATTGCATTCCCCAAAAGGAAAGTTTTAAATACCTTGGGTCAATTTTTTAGAGTGATAGAAGAATTGATGGAGATGTTACATATAGAATTAATGCTGGTTGGTTAAAATGGAGAGGAGCATCAGGTATTCTTTGTGATAAGAATATACCATTAAAGTTAAAAGGTAAATATTATAGAGCAACAATTTGGCCTGCCATGTTTTATGGTTCTGAGTGTTGGGCAGTTAATCATCAATATGTACAAAAGATGTCTGTGACAGAAATGAAGATGTTGAGATGGATGAGTGGTCATACAAGAAAAGACCGTATACAAAATGAGGTTATTAGAAACAAATTAGGAGTGGCACCAATAGAGGATAAAATGAGAGAACATCGTTTAAGATGGTTTGGACATATAGAAAGAAGATCAAAAGAAGAACCTGTAAGGAGGTTAGAAAAACTAATTTTGGAAAGTATTAAAAGAGGTAGAGGACGACCACAAAAGTGTTGGAAAGAAACAATAAAGAATGATCTAGCTTATTGGGAGTTAACTGCTAACATGGCACATGATAGGAATCTGTGGAAACAAAGAATCCATGTAGCCGACCCCGTCTAGTATGGGAAAAGGCTTAGTTGTTGTTGTTGTTGTTGGGTGTTGTGGAAGAAAAAGAAGGAGTCTTGCCCAACAACATTGAAGCTTACATAGAAGAATATTCAAAGAAAAAGCAAGCATCTCCGGGAATGCTCTCTCCACTTCTTAAGGTATGTCTTGGTTTTTAGATTCGGGTGCATCTTTTTATATGACTCATTGTAAAAATTCTTTAAATGAATCTCTTGATATCATTGGAAAACATGTTTTTACGGCCGATGGTACGAAACTTCAAATTAAGAAAATAGGAAATTTTGAAAAAGAAAAATTTAAAATTAGAGATGTAAGCTTCATACCTAAACTAAATTTAAACTTCCTTTCCGTTGCTCAAATTTGTGATAATGAGTGTATAATCACTTTCTCATCCAAGCATTGTGTGGTGCAGGATCACCTATCGAAGAAGATGATTGGTCAAGGCCATAGAGAAAGTGGACTATACAAAATGGATTATTTAGTTATGCCAAATTTTGAGTCTTGTAATATAATCTTAGATGCTATTTGGTATAAAGGACTTGGACATTTAGACTTAACTTTGTAACATTCTTTTGATGAAAAAGATTAAAGATCAACATTTTGAATGTAAAGATTGTGTTCTTGAGAAAATGCATCATCTCCTGTTTGGTGAAAGGTACTATGTATCCAACAAAGCTTTTGATTTAATACATTCTGACGTTTGGGGTCTTGCTCCGATCCTTTCTAAAGGAGGAGTTCAATATTATGTGATATTTGTGGATGACTTTACTCGTTTTACCTGGATATATCTTTTGAAACATAAATCTGAAATATTTGAAAAATTTGTAATCTTTTGTTACATGATCAAAAATCAATTTGGAGCCACTATTAAGATTTTTAGATCAGACTCTGGAGGAGAATACTTGTCAAATGAATTTCAAAAATATATTGAAACTAATGGAATCCTTCATTAAAAGTCTTGCACTAAAACTGCTCAACAAAATGGTTTGGCTGAGAGGAAACATAGACATATTATAGAAACATGTCGAATCATGTTAATTGCTAGTAATGTTCCTAAATTTTTATGGGTTGAAGCTACTCTTACTGCGGTAAATCTTATAAACAGAATGCCTTTATCTCAACTTGAGAACATTTCTCCGTTTGAAAAATTATATAATATTTTCCCTTATTATAAAAGACTTAGAGTTTTTGGATGTAGATACTTTATTTACAAAAATAGAAATGATAAATTGTCTCCTAGGGCTATTGAATGTGTATTTCTTGGTTATGGCATAGACAAAAAGGGGTATAGATGTTTTGATCCTATGAATGACAAATTATATGTTTCTAAGGATGTAAATTTTTTTGAGAATGATGTCTACTATAAGTCTAAACCACTAAAAAATTCTGAATCATCCATAACTCAAGATTTCTTTGATCTAGAAGAAGATTTCTTTGATCTAGAAGAAGATGATGACTGCGACTCTGTAGATCCAGAATATTTCTCTTGAGAATAATGATGTCCCAAATACAACTGTTGATCCCCAACCAGATGTTGAACCCTTTCCTTTACATTATACAAGACATTATAGAGAAACTAATGACACATGTTTAGAACCTAGGGTCTCAAAACCGCCCCAACGATTTGTTTCCTATGAAAATAATGATTGCAACTCTTGATCAAGTAAAAGAACCCAAGTTTTATCATCAAGCTAAAGGTATTCCAGAATGGGAAGATGATATGAGGGATGAACTTAAAGCCTTAGATAAAGCTCAGACATGGACTATTGTACCCATACCAAAAGATAAGAAGGTTATTGGATGTCGATGAGTCTATAAAATTAAAACTCATAGCAATGATCATATTGAAAGATATAAGGCTATATTGGTTGCAAAGGATCATGTTCAAGATTATGGGATTGATTATGATGAAACATTTGTTCCGATTGCTAGAATGACCACAATTAGAATTCTTATAACACTTAGTGCCATTAGGAATTGGGATATATTAACTTGATGTTAAAAATGCTTTTCTGACTGAAGAAGTTTATATGACTACTCCTCTTGGCTTTAATGTTCCTCTTGGTCGTGCTCTTAAATTGCAAAAAACTTTGTATGGTCTGAAACAAGCTCCTAAGGCTTGGTTTGATCGTTTCAAAAAATTCATGCATTTGAATAATTTTGTAACTTGTTATACTGACACTGCTTTGTTTTACGAAAAACAAAATCATGTATTGTTATTCTGCTATTGTATGTGGATGATATGATCATCACTGGGAGTGATGAAGCAGGGATTAAAGAGGTTAAACGTAATCTTCATCAAGAATTTGACATGAAAGACTTAGGCCTCCTTAACTATTTTTTGGGTAATGAAATTATTAGAACCAGTTGTGGGTACTTTATGTCTCAAACTAAATTTGCAAATGATATCATTGAAAGGTCGGGTCTCACATATAACAAAATAGTGGACACTCTAGAAGTTTTATGTATCAAGTTAAGATCCACTGATGGTGAAAAATTAGATGATCCCACCTCGTACAAACAACTGATAGGTGTCCTTACCTATCTTACTATTAAAGGACCAGATATTTCTCATGCGCTAATTTCAGCAAGCACCAACTTCTGTTCATATGAGTGCTGTTTTACGTATTATTCGATATGTCAGGAATTCTTCTAACAAGGGTGTTTTCTTAACTTTCTCTTCGTCTTTTGATTTATCTGTATATACAAATGGTGATTGGGGTGAAGATGTCAATAATAGAGACTCTATGACTGGTTTTTGTGTTTTTTTAGGTGAATCTCTCATCTCTTTGAAGTGTAAGAAGCAACAGAAAGTGTCACTCTCATCCACTGAAGCTTAATATCGAGCTATTCTAGGGGATATGAGAGTTACTTTGCAACATCCTGCCACTATGTATTGTGATAACAAAAGCGCCATGAATATTGCCTCCAACAACACCTTCTATGAAAGGATGAAGCACGTTGAGATGGATTGTCATTTTGTTCGTGAAGAATGTCTGAACAAGAAGATAATATTATGTTATGTCGCATCTCAAATGCAACTAGTGGACTTATTCACCAAATCTCTCTCGACTACTTGTTTTCATTTCTTGCTGGACAAACTATCAGTATATACACCGTTAGTTTGAGGGGAGGTATTAATATAATAGGGGCATTGGCCATTAGGGCCCCGTGCACACTTCAGTATGGCAGCAGGGTGGCCCTGGCCACAACCGTTGAATCCAACGGCTAGTTGGCTGGCCAAGGGGCCAGCCAACAACTCCTTTGTTATGAGGCTTTTTCCTCATTCTTTTTACCTTCTAATGTATATGTCTAATGCCTATAAATACTCCACTCATCCATGAATAAATCATCCATGAATAAAGTATGTTGTCTTTGTACAACTTTTACTTGGCGTTTGGCTTGCTTCCGCTCTCTTGATTACTATATTTGATTTTGACATCCATACTCGGGTGACTTGGAATCTTGGGGATTTGTCAAAGTTATATCATGAGCACAACCTTCGATCATCAACATCAATTTACACTGTACCCCATCAACTATTACAGCACTGTCTTCCCCATTTATGTTTCTCGTATCCATTTTGAAGCATTCTATGGAATGTAGAGGCTGGTAACCTTTGTTTTATGCCGTCATAGTAGCTAGAGTTTCAACGTTTTAGTTTGTCTAGGAAAATCTTCATGGTAATTGATATATGTTAGTTAGAGGTATGCTGGTATACTATTGTTGAATTTTAGTGATTATTCCTCTCTCACCATATATATATGTTTGGTAATTCTGTATTCATGTGATAATGTTTTGCCATGTCTTTTAAGGGAATTTCTACTTCACGGCAATTGCTATCAGAGGCATCAGGAGATGCAAATATACAGCCTGTTCCTTCCCCTTTAACACCTTTGCTAGGGACAAGCGGGCAAACAAAAGGTGACGTTGTGGTAAAAAAGCCAGGCAAAGTCCAGGCAGTACTTAAAGGAATCAAGCAGGTAAGCTGCCACCTTTCTCTTCTCTTCTTGCTTCTCGCTTTCTGCAGAACAGATATTTGTCATAGTTACTTCACTGTGAGAAAATTGCGATCTACAATTTTTAGGATTTTGGTTTTACAATGTTTTCCCTTACAACCTCGTCACTGGAAAAGAATCGGCTATTCTTGTTTCTCTCTTAGCTATTTTTTGGGACTACTCTTTCCTTTTGGAGGGCAAATTCAGGTTCACACTTGTCCCAGATGCGCCCTCGGTATTGAACTAGTGACTTGTAGCACATTGGCCAAATTGCTAGGCCTTATGAGCTATGCCCCTTTGGACTGTAGTGGACTTGGTGATAGAAATGAATAAGTAGCTTCTTTCAATTATCGAACCATGAGATGGGTGTATCATATCGTATCATCAAAATTTTTAAATATTTTAAAAGTCAAGAAAAACAAAAAAACCAGTAAAAATCAAAACTATTCTAAGTTAGACTAGTTTTCTAATTCATGGGCTGGCTCAATTGGGAAGGTATTGAGGAGCAGAGTGCAACCTATCAATGCTACACGTGATCATAATTGGTAAGTTGATGTAAGAAATTGCCTTTTCCATTAGTGAGGGCTTTGAAAACTGTTTATTTTTATGGGCGTTATTGTTATTCTTTGGAGGTCACCCTTTAAGGTAAGAATTCTCTCTTGCCAAAAGAGAGAAGATCGGATCAATTCTTGCCCCTGTATCTTACGATACAATACAAAGTAGTGTACATGATACGATACGATATGCCCCATATCGTATGATATGGGGCAATACACATAACACTGTATTCTTTAACTGCATTTGAGGGTATTAGATCCTAGAAGTCTTTGATTGGAAAACATCATTCAAATGCTGAGGTATTATTATAGCCAATCATGCTAAAAGGAGTATACCTCATGTTTAGAACTGGGCATAATGGTTGCCCTTTTTGTTTCCTGTTTGGACATGCCTTGTATTCTTTAAGGTTCACTGGCCTCGTGAGAACATGGTCTATCTTACCTTACCCAAGTCTTAGGTGGGATCAGCTAGAGGGTGCAACACGAGGACTTCCTAGGAAGCCCCCCATGAGTTTCGAATGGTGTATTCATGCTGGAAATGTCATACTCCTCAAGACCTGACAAAGTTTTACGTTGGCTGTTGGCTACATAACACATTCCTCCTTCATCCGGGCTTGAAACCATGCTAGGGAGATCCCTTACACAAGTTTCGTGAAAACATGTTCTAAAGTTTCAGAAATTTGGGCTATGAATTTTGTGGTCCTCCATTGAATTTTGCATGCAGAGGACCATTTTTTGTTGCATTGGTACCATGTAACATTTAGGGACATGAGGAAATTTACTTTAGGGCATGATAAACATGCATTTTCTCTGAGTAGGACTAGAGATAATGCTGCTAGAGGGTGCAACATGAGGACTTCCTAGGATGCCCCCCATGAGTTTCGAATAGGATCTGGTGTATTCATGCTGGAAACGTCATAATCCTTTAGACCTGACAAAAGTTTTACGTTGGCTGTTGGCTACATAACACATTCCTCCTCCTTCATCCGGGCTTGAAACCAACCATGCTAGGGAGATCCCTTACATAAGTTTCGTGAAAACGTGTTGGAAAGTTTCAGAAATTTGGGCTAAGAATTTTGTGGTCCTCCGATGAATTCATGCATGCAGAGGACCATTTGCTGTTGCATTGGTACCATGTAACATTTAGGGACATGAGGAAATTTACTTTAGGGCAACCCAGTCATCCATATGCTGTCTTCCCCTTGGAGGAATGCCTTCTTCACATCTAGAGTAGGAGTCCATCCTTTGTATGCAGCCAAGCGCAAATGCCTTTTAGATAGCCTGATGGATGTGAATAGCTGTAGGGCAGGAGCTTAGAGCAACTCATCTATAGTTGCCGCAGGAGCTTAGAGCAACTCATCTGTAGTTGCCGCAGGAGCTTAGAGGCTTATCCTGCTTATCAGGTCAGGTCTCATGGTCCGACATATGCTTGGCTCGTCAAAGGTAGGCTCACCTAATGACTCGCAGATAAACAGGTATTTTCTCTGAGCAGGACTAGAGATAATGCTGGAGAGGACCTAGCTAGGCTAACAGTTGTGAACATGTTCTCCATATGATAGATTGATGCATGTGGACTAGAGATAATGCTGGATAATGAATAAGAATGTTTGCGATATAATCATCTCGCAGATGTATAAGGAGCATTTGTTTTTTCTCTAGATGAGCACGTGAGATAATATGCTTTACAGTTTGCACAATCATTCTGCTTTGAGTCTAGTTTATTAAGCAGATATTGAAGAAAGAGAATGATAATTCATTATTCGAGAAGCAGATTCTGCAAAATCTTGAACCTCTTCACTATTAGACTATGTCACATGGGTGCGGGATACAGTAAATTTCAAAAATTTTGGGTGCGGTGACACGGCTAAGGTATATAATATTATATATAATATTCAAGCTAGAACAAGTGAGACATCAATTAACATAAGTATATGACGACAATAGTAGGTACACAACTTTATATTAAAGCAAAACAAGTAAACAACTACTAATTTCATCATAATACACAAATCAATCAAAAGAAAATAAGGATTTGCATATCAATAATATTATAAATTTATAAGTGAAGGGACTATCGACAATATTATCAACTATGAATAATATTAATGTTTGATAAATGAAATGAACATGTACCTGATAAATTATAGATCTTCACTATCAATAATATTATCAACTGAAGGGACTATTGGATCAGTGAGTTCCATATTAAGGGTATGCAAATCTTGGCTGTCATCTAAGTGATATTCCTTCAGGTTTGCATCCCAATATTTTGATGCTCCTTCACTGCAATATATTCAAATAAATAACAAGAAAAGATCAACAATAATCACCATGATGCAAGCAAAGAAAACAATTTTGAAAGATTAGTAATTTTTACCAGTACTCAACATTAGATCGTGAAACCAATCTCAGATTTGAATTGACATAAACCAAGTCTTCAGCATGACTACTTGATAGATTGTTCCTTTTGATATTGTGAATTTGAGAATATGTACTCCAATTTCTTTCACAAAAAGAAGTAGCAGGTTGAGATAATAATTTTGATGCAAGCTTTTGAAGAAGAGGCATCTCAAATCCATAACATGCCCACCAATCTAGTGGATCTTGATAATCCCTTGCTTTTGAATAAGTCTGGTATAAGAAAACTTTCCATATTCAGAATTTACTTGCCTAAGTAGGTATGAGTCGCGATAAATCCTTCTCAAACACATTTGTCTATTCTTTGCTATTTCATGATCTTGATTAGGAGGACTACGCCCAATGCTCTCATGCAACCATTTCTTCCCATAATATCTTGGATTTAAAGAATGTGCTAAACAATGCAAGGGAGTGTTGCTTTTGTCCCATCTTAAAACTAATATAGAATGAATATGATCATAAAACGATGATGTCTCATGAAGTTCTTTTCCCTCGTGCTTCAAAATTATTGACTCAACTTTTTCAATCATGGTATCCCATATTTCATAAACTTTATAAAGCATTGGTTCATCTTTATCAACTTTTCTCTCAACATCTCCCAAATAGGATATGTGAATTCAAGAAAATATGATACCTTGTCCCACCATAAATCATTAAGAATAATAGTCTTCACTGCATGAGCCCTTGCTTGATCTTAAACCTTGTTACCACATATGAATCCTAGCTTGGATCAATAACCATCTGAACCAATGATGTCTTGATTGTGTTGAATCTTTTTACCATCACAATCAAAGAAGCAAAACGTGTTTCTGCAACCTTCAACAACTTTAAATGAGAATGGCTATTGAATAATACTGAAATTAAATGGTGATTCATTACAAAATTCCTTATCTTTATACAATCTACTGCCATATTTTTAATCCATGAACACAATTCATATGCACAAAGATTATCTTTATCTTCTGATGGCATACATATACGAGAAAGAGCCAAATTTAAACTGTGAGCTACACAAGGTGTTCAAAAAATGTGTGGATAATCACCTTTCAAACTTAACCCTGTACTTTTATAATTAGTTGCATAATCAATGATTATTTGTAAACATTATCTGGTCCAACACTCTTAATAACTTATACAAATAAATCTTTCAAGTTGCTTCAGTTTTAATTTCTCCATTTGCATTAACAAACTTCAAAAATATTGGCCCACTAATTGAATAAACAATGAAATTAATGAGTGGACGCCTTTGAATATCACTTCATCCATCAGAGATAGAAACACCATTAGTTTCCCATGAAAACTTCTTATGTTCTAAAAGTCTTTCAA
This sequence comes from Brasenia schreberi, assembly GCA_036023115.1. Classification (NCBI taxonomy): domain Eukaryota; kingdom Viridiplantae; phylum Streptophyta; class Magnoliopsida; order Nymphaeales; family Cabombaceae; genus Brasenia; species Brasenia schreberi. The sequence goes on along the minus strand of JAYKKT010000092.1, from coordinate 9,311,436 downwards.
TATTGGCTTTTTCTTCTTTAAGAATCATGATTCACATTTTTTCCAAACTTGGAGGAACATAACCATGTAAGTTACAATTAGCCAATGAAGAGACAAGATCTTTACAATAAGGATTTATTGCTACATTAAAAAGAAGTGAACTTGAAAATAAAAATCTTCCAACCTTTCTATCCATCTCCTCCCTTCCAATTACATTAAATGATTTTTCAATATCTCCTCCTTTAAAACCTTTAAACTTACTTTGCATTAACTTTTTTTTTCTCTACATCTTCTTTGTATCCACCAAATAATGGAATATTTGTTCATTTCTCACTCCTTTTGTTCTTCTTTTCATACTCATCTTGCTTTTTTATTAATTGTCTTCATAAATCCTCTTCCACATTCGGACATGCTCTTTCACCATGTTTTGATAATTTTAAAATATGTGCCTTCACTCTGGTATACGATCTTGTAAAACTAATGTTACAAAATTTACACATAAAATGTATATTACCTCCACCACTTTCGTATTATTCTCCCCTTTGTACGTACATCGACAATGGTGCATCTTCACGAGGTGTTGAAATCAAAGGTTTTGTAACTTTTGTTGTTAATCATGAACTTCAAGGAACACTTCCACCAGAACTCCCAGTAGGGCCAGTACCAATTGATACTCATTTTTCTTTTCTTTTGTCCACCATTTTTTAGGATTAACTCAAAAAACAACAAATAGAAGATGGAGTCAGTCACAGTCAGTAACATTCACTAAATAGACTGTTACAATTAAGTCCGCCTAAATTATTCCTGTAAGGCTACCTGAATGATGATAATAACTTTGTATACAAATTATGGACCACCAATTAGCCCCATCATTAATTTCCTAATTTACTTCTTATATGAGACTATGGATCGGTTGGTGATTGATCATAAAGTTTACCACCTAGACAGATGATTCAGATCTAGATCATAAGAGATCATGGGCTGAGCCCAAGATATTCTTATCATGTAAAGGACTTACAAAATGAACCTATATTGCTTATGTAAATGACAAAATCTGAGGCTCATACATCTTCTAACACATCTTCTAAGCCCACATTAGGCTTATGCATGCTTTTAGGCTATTCAGGTGGGTGATGTGGTGTATGCTGACATGAGGAGGTTCCACTAACGTACTGTCCAACACAAATAGGAAAAATAGCAAGACAAGAAAGTGTAGTGTTATATATCCTTACACACCGTAATTGATCTTGTTGTTCGGGTCCCCGTTGCATCCTTTATGAATGAACTATCGCAAATAAGAAAGCAACATCAGCAGACAACTTGAATTTCCCCAGCTCAACATGGATTAATTACCAGATGAGCGATTGAGCACAATGCCACATGTCATAAGCCACAACATGAGAGAAGAGCAGCAACATGAGAGAAGGGAGAGAGAAAGTCGCAGGTGGATGGAGCGTGAGAAGCAGCTGAGCCTCTTAAAAATCAGCCCTAATAACGGGATGAACATGACCTCGGATATGTTGACCGCACCCAAATATTGGGTTGACACGTTGATCGTATCAACAATACACGACACCGTGTCGGTGTTGCAACCTTGCTTCTTTTGGTCCCTGTAGAGATTTGATAGCATTTAAATCTCCAATTTTGATGTATGAGATCTATCCAGACATTGCTTGCACCTCTAGAGTGTGGTCATTTGTAGTAATATTAGGTTGTGCGTCGTATGCAGCTCATTAACTAAAAGATAAATGCATCTCGGAATTTGGAACTTTGGGGTCTTCTCTATAAATTACATGCAATAAGTTTTTGTCAATGTACCTTTCATCATTTCCACTGGTTTGCATATGCCCCATAGACAATAATTAGAAACATGGATTGTGATAGTGATGCTTTCTGTAAAGTTTGACAATAATGACTATATGCAATAATGTTTGCAATGATTATAGGCAACATAGTGCTTTTTGAAGTTAACAGACCCACCAAGAAAGGAGCACTGCTTTTTGGTGCTTGATTCATGATTGTGCCACTTTGGCAGTTTAGCGCCCCATCATTCACTGATGCTCCACTGGAAACAAGAAATATTCAACTACAAATCAAACACTCTATAAACCATTGGTTTTTGTTGTCAATTTGTTTCATCTGATGGATGGTGCAAAGAAAATTGCCACTGTGCAGCTTGAAATCTCATTCCTGTTGCTTGATTCGTTCATATATGAAAATAAGTTGAAAAATCAACTCAAGGTACATTTCTTTGTAGATGCTCCTGCACTGAAACGTTTGAGAAAAGCTTGATAGGATGTCATGAGAAAATACTCTTTAAGCTTCTCTTTGAGTCAATGATCAGTGTAGAACATGACTGCTTCATAAGGGTCTCTCATGGGTGGCAATTACGTCAATGGGTTTCCCCCTATTCAGTATTTGATAGGATGGATATATTTCTGCATTCTGAACATCCAAAAAGTCGGTTAAAATTGTGCTTGCGTCTAATCATTTAAATGCTTCCATATTGTCTCTCATACGCTTGTATAAGCATCTTATTTTGTTTTAATATCATTGGTGGTTGTAGAGTCCAAAAAAAGTAAATTTGGTGGCAGCTTTGGTTCGAGGCATGCAAGTGGAAGATGCACTATTGCAGTTGCAAGTAACAGTGAAGCGAGCTGCTAAGACTGTTTATAAGGTAAACTTGGTACATTTGCATATGCTTGTTGAGCTTGGAAAATAGCATTGCCATTTCACATCATGATGAACCAATCAAAATAAGTTTTTCTTGAATATGCCACACTGCCAGGGCCTATAGGCTACTACTACCTACTATAAGCTAGCTGTATGCTATAAAGAGTATGGTAATTTCAAGTAATTAGGTTAGGCGCTTTCACCATCCATTCCATACAATATAGTAGATCTTAACGAGCATGAGTTCCGACCCAGCCCACATACGTTCGGTCGCGCGTGACTTCCACAAAGAATATTGGATTCCTAAAGCCAAAATGAAATACTTATTTTTGTTCAGCAACCTAACCTAAATAATCCAGTGGTAGTTTCTTCAGTTACCTAAATTTTTCCTTTTTGACTTTCTACATTTATTTTCTTACGGTTTTCTTGATTTTCAGCTCATCTCTTTCTTTTAGTTGGATGCTAACGGGTAGTGGGTAGGGTTGAGTTTGTTGAATTAAACATCCAGATAAGTGATGCCTTTGAGAAGAATACTGCGTTATTTTAGTGAGTTGCCTTTAAATTGGAAAATGCTTGATATGCTCCTCTTTCTGAGATCTAAAATTTCTAGTTCTTTTTTTTGTTTAATTTTCTCAGTTTAACTTTTTTTTGTTCTTTTAACCTGTTTGTCTTCTGGTTTCTGATAAATTTGAACCTGTTTGTCTTCTGGTTTCTGATATTCTTTTCTGATAAATTTGCATCCTTCTTTTTCTTAATATGTGAAAAATTTGTTTCCTCATGACATGTGCTTATTTTTCCTTCATGTAAGCTGTTGAAACAAATGTTGATTTCTTGATGGCATTCTTTTGAACAGTGGTTGGTAATTCCTGTTGCAGTTTGTATTTAATCATGATGCATTGGAAGCCCAATTAATCCTGTTAAAATTTACTTGCTCAATTACCACTGGTAGTTTCTTTAACCATCTATCATATTGTTTTTCACCTATTTTCCAGTCTGGTTGTTAATTGGGTTTGCAAACCCAAACTCAGCATCAGGGTTGTGAATCACTAAATGTTATCTTTGATTTTCCCATAAAGAAAATCTTTGGGGAAAAGAATGTTGAGATACTTGTTGACTTCATACTTGTTGTATTGTAATTTAAGTGTAATGTGTTTGACTTTGATTTAAAAGTGTTCTGTTCAGTTTGTTGTTTATTTTCTGGATTTGCATTTTCAGCTATCTACGTTTGTGGTTTTACATTTCAGTTTGATGTCATTTTCTTTTCAAATGCAATTTTAGTTTCTTTTCCTCCCTAGTCTTGCATGATCTTTAGCTCCAATTATATGTTCAGAACTTCAGATAAGGGTTCATTTTTTCCAATGTCCTCATGAAGTAAGCTTGATTGCTTGACCTTTTTAACTTGTGAAGCCGTAGGTGTTGTGATAAGGTTTATCGCTTTATCTTTTCCCTTGGTATTGATTGGAAAGTTACTTCCTTTAGTGTTAAAGAGAGGGTTTCTTCCATAATTTCCCTGTTTTTTCTTTTGTTTAAGATAGTGGTAGCTGGTAAGAGAAGCGACTTTTTATTAGGAGAATCCTGCAGATTACGTGACCCCTAGAGGATCTCCACTTCTTTAGCCCAAGGTGGATCTTCCAAATTCCTTAGCCCCAGTTGATGCATGCGCATCATGTTTGCCTATTTATCCGCCACTCCGTTCTCGAGGATATGTCTGAGCAATTTTCCTGGTTTTGTTAGTTGGATGTCTCGTAGTTGTTGGTCTGAGTTTTGAAATACTGTGCTATCTTTCCTCTGACTATTTAAGATCAGTATTATAACTGAGAATCTGTTGAATTAAGTTGTTTGTGTGATAGTATTTGTCTTGACCGTGGGTGGGGCCCCAATGATGTGAACTTGTTAAATGTAATCATTGGGAGTATCTAAGATTCTTCTTTTTGACCTATTTATTTATTTATTTTATCTTCAGGGAAAATTTCTGCATCCATTTGCTTCCCTTTTTTCTTTGAGTGGGTCTTGACATAAATGTCCAGAATTTCCAGATCACTGATGTCATTGGGAGAATTCTGCGTTATCCTTCTGAAGCTTCACCAAAAACATTGATGGTTTCCTCTATCTGAATTCTGGTCCCTCTTTTACCCTCTGCATTTGAAATTTTTGCGATTCCTTTGGTCTGCTTGCTTTATCAATTGGATGCTTCACATGACTTTGGAGTCAATTTTGAGATAAAATTCCAAATCGGGATGCCACGCGGAGAAAATACTGCGTTCTCTTTCTGAAGCTGCTGCCTTAGAAGGCTTTATGCATTCCTCGAACCATCTAAAATTGGGGTTTTCCTTTCTCACTGTTTGGAAATTTCAGCAATTTTCTTGCTGTTACAGAATTGGTGTTATCTTTTGTTTTGTCCATCCCAAAGATAAAATCAATGTTTTGTGCATTCCCAAGACCCTTGCCTTAATGTTGTCTTTGCTCATCCATATTTTTAAGAGTGTGCTGATTTGTCAAGTCCTGAACAGAACAAGTTCTCTAGTGCAGGTTATAAAGTCAGCCCGAGCAAATGCAACACATAACAATGGCCTCGATCCGGATCGCCTTCTAGTAGGTAAACAATTTTTGTTGGTGAATTAACGCATGCCATCTGAAACTTGGCACTCCAGATTATTGCGCCATATACTTTTTCCCCACATCAAGATGCTTCATTTGTGCTCTCTGTTGGACAGCCGAAGCATTTGTTGGTAAAGGGTTCTTCAAGAAGAGAATATCTTACCACTCAAAAGGTAGAAGTGGAATTAAAGTAAGGCCGGAGTGTAGATTGACTGTGGTCTTGAGAGAGATAAGCCCTAAAGAGGAGGCTGAGATAGCGAGGCTACGAGTTAGTAATTTCAGAAAGCTGACCAAACGCGAGAGGCAGCTGGTTCCACATAAACTTATAGAGACAAGTCCAAGGTGGCACCGGAAGAGCAAAGATGGTGGGTCAGCTGTCGGCGTTACAGTGTAAATCTCCCATCTCGGAGCAACCTGATTTTGGATATAACCCATGGGTTCTCTTCACTCGAGCTTCTTTTGTTCTTTGGTTGGATCTATTTTCACAGCTTTCTGAACTTTGCGATAGAGAAAAAGGATGGAATCTTTTTCTGCCTTGAACAACTTATGTTGTAAGTGAGCAGAAGTCGGATCAACAGGTAATAAAGAAGATTGACATTCTGGTTGGTAGCAATAAACAAGCTTTTGTGTTTTGAGAAACCAGATGAAGGCCACTTAACAGTTAGGAAAGGTGATGTACTCTTTCACGTATCAGATCTAGCTTCCTGGGAATGCGTTTTCCATACTCATTAAATTTTGAAATACACCTTTGTTGTCGTAATTTGTTCCAATGTAAAGCGGCTTATCTTGCATATGATATGTTATATACTTTTGTGGGGATCATCACTAGGTCCATATATAAAACAGTTCAAAACCATAGACGTTGACAAGAGTTAGAGCAGTCCTTGGCACAGAATAACTGGCAGAGCGTAATATGGCGAATGCAGGAAAGCAAATGGAGCAATTGCATTGAGAACTAAAAGCAGGAAGCAGGAAACTTATATTGATAGTGTACAGATTTTAACACACTATTTTGTTTTACTTTTGGACAATTCCTTCGAAGACGGTTTCCGTTGATGGCCCAACCCCATGACCCTTTGATAGCATGAATGTATCACGGAGAAGTTCACCTTTGTCCTTTATCTCCTACCCTCACCCATATATATGCCTTCCAGTCACGATGCTTCTTTTATTGAGACGAAATTGTGAGGCACCTAAATCAATCACGCATAAGGGGTTGTTCAGCGATATCTCGACGTGGCACAACCCTTCTCGATCATGCATAAGGGGCACACTTTTGTACACCGACACGCGCAGTATGCTCCTAATCAAATGGTTTTCCCCCACTCCACCAGGGCCCCTACACTTTCGTGGCGTGGCCAGCTTTGTTGGGCAGGCTTGGGAGTAATGATCTTTTTAATACGGACAAAGTAGTGGAGCTTTGCCTCGATCTTGATAAGGAGGATGAGCAAACCCTTGATTGTTGGGGGGAGCCCTTCAGTCATCTCTTTCTCTCTCTCTGAGTTTGGTTGAAAGCTAATCTACCTCTATTGTCGTTGAAGGCTTTCGTTGGACTAGGTAGCTTGTGGGAGCAGGTCATCCCTTTGAGGTTCATCGTTAACTAGGCGTTCAGCAGCAACCAAGGCCGAAGCTAAATCTTTGATTTACGTCTACCAAAGTTTATGCATTGCTTCACGCGATAATCTGTTCATGAAGGAGAGGAACCTGTTTGCTTCCATCAGAAATGTCTGGTTCGGTCTCAGGAGGTGAACTTCGAGCAGTCTGGTAGAATAGTCATATTTGAGTCACATAAGTTTCCTATGAGTCCAAGTAATAAGAGTCTTTTGGGAGGAATTGCTCCTGAATATTTTGTTTCAAATCTTCAAAATTGTCGGTCCTGTAGAGGCCTTAATTGATGTTAGTTGTACGACATAGCTACGAAAGTATAGCATTGCCTTTGGGGAATGATTTTATAATGTCAATCTGTTGGTCCTCCTTTTTAATCTTCTTTACTTTGATGCACCCATTGAACTGCCATAAAAAGTTATTAAGAACCTTTGGGTGGTAAGCACCGGAATAAACATCAGGCTTTAGAACACTATTATCTTGAAAGAAGGTGGTGAATACTATTATCTTGAAAGAAGGTGATAACCTCGCTAATGATTGCTATGTTGAGGGTCGCTTTTTTTTTTAAGACTTGGATGGTTGTGTTGTTTCTGTTGAGAGTGGGAGAAGACAAACCAGATGCCGCAGAAGCTTGTGGATGATGGACTAACCAAGATTTTTTTTTATTTCACAAGGTTTCTTTTAGAAGTTTTTTCGTAAAAATGGAAGCACACAAAACGATACTTTCATGTTAGTTCTGTTTTATGATTTATCTTTTTTATACCTTTTCTCTTATTGTGTGTTTCTATTCTAAGTTTTCCTTGCAACCGTTTTGGGAGATTTTATCTCAGTGATATCCACTTTTTTGTAAAGATAAAATGTTTTGTTTTCATATAAATCTTTTTATTTTAACAAAAAGAGTGCATCTTGTGAAATCGGAAAGGGGCTCCTCTTTTTAGATTTTATGAGTGCTAGTAACTGATGTCAGATCAAGTGGCCACCAGTTATTTTTGTAACTTTCATCTTCTACTTGCCTGCTTATTAAATAATGATACACTGGTTTTACCTACCACTATTTTGAAAATTTCTAAGTTATACCATTTTTAGTTGCAAATGAATTACAACTTATACATGTTATGCGGTTTTCTATAATTAATATATTTTTTCTATATAATCATTCATTGTGTGTGTTTGCACACTAAGACTCTAAGCATATCTCAAATCCATGTGTGCAACATGCTTTATAAAGAGATCCTTTACAATACCTTAAGTAAGGGGTCAATCAACATATCTCTAGTTAGCATATATATAACTAAATAACTACTTTATGTTGGACTAGGGCGTTATATATATATCATTCCTCTTAAGCAAATCAGTGATAGCTTCTACAACTATCAACTCCACTCTTAATCAGAGTAGTTATTGCACTGTTATCACAATAAAAGATGACTAGCTCATTGATTATATCTATCTTCAAATCAAGTATAAAGTGACTTATCTAAATAACACTCATTGCAATCATATTGTAAGCAACATATTTAGCCTCTTGTGTATACAATACACAACCTTATTTCTTATAAGCTTGAGAAACAACACCACCTCCAAATAAGAATATTTGATCGAAGGTTGATTTGTTGTCATGTTGCTCTCAACAAAGCTAGTGCCTAAGTATCCTACCACTTTTAGTTTATATGATTGAAAGTATAATTTTAAATCTTTTGTTCTTTAAAGATATCTTAATGTTCTTTTTATAACTATTCAATGTTGCAACCAAAATTACATTAATATCTACTCATAAGACAAACAACAAAGCTGATATCTGGTCTTATACACAATATAACATACATCAAGCTACTCATAACTTATGTATAAAGAACATTATGCATGTTTTATTCATCACCAGGACAATCAATCTTACATAATTTTACTCCTTTGGCAATGGGCGTACTTGTTACTTTGCAATCACCAATCACCTCTAAGCCTGTTTAAGATATAATCAATATATCTCTCTTCACTCAAACATAAAAATTTAGATTCTTTGTATTGAGAAATCTTTATACCTATAATATAAGATGCCTTTCTCATATCCTTCATTTAACTTAATGTTTAATCATAACATGGTTTTGACGATCATCTCATTGTCGTTCCCAATCAATAATATGTCATCTATATATAAATAATATTTTAAAACATCAAATACTATTGGTGAGGTGACTATTTTATGTCATACAGAGATTTTTTCAACCTATATACTTTGTATTCCTAGCCTTTAATAACATATTCATCTTTCTACAACATATAAATGATTTCATCTAAATCATCATTTAGAAACACAATTTTTACATCTAGCTGATATAAATATAAATCATAAAATACAAAAATAGCTAGAATAATCCTAAAGGATGCAAATTTACAATAAGAAACATGTCTCTAGATAATCTATCCCCTTCTTTTTCTGAAAATCTTTTCATCTAAATACACTTTATTATATGCTTTTTTTGTAAGGTAAGTGTGATAATCTTTTAAGTTGGATAGTTTGACTCTAGGTATTTTATGTCTACTTAAAGTTTCAATTTGTTTATAAAGGATATTTGGATCAGAATCCACAAGTTTAAATGATGGTGAATTTATATTTACTAGATTATCAATACTCTAATCATCATTTTCATAGATGATATTTTAGTATATTGTAAGAATTCAACATCCCTACTTTCTATTAGTTCATGATCTTTGTGATAAAATCCATATCATTTAAGGTAACCAATGGAAACACATCTTAATGACCTATTGCCTAATTTATCTCTAAAATAATCAAGAATATTACATTAATAATAGATTCTCACTTCTTGAGATGATTCATGCCTTATTTTCTACCAATCGTATCTCATATACAACAACAACTAAGCCTTTTCCCATACTAGACGGGGTCGGCTACATGGATTCTTTGTTTCCACATATCCCTATCGTGTGCCATGTTAGCAGTTAACTCCCAATAAGCTAGATCATTCTTTAATGTTTCTTTCCAACACTTTTGTGGTCGTCCTCTACCTCTTTTAATACTTTCCAAATTTAGTTTTTCTAACCTTCTTACATGTTCTTCTTTTGATCTTCTTTCTATATGTCCAAACCATCTTAAACGATGTTCTCTCATTTTATCCTCTATTGGTGTCACTCCTAATTTGTTTCTAATAACCTCATCATGTATACGGTCTTTTCTTGTATGACCACTCATCCATCTCAACATCTTCATTTCTGTCACAGACATCTTTTGTACATGTTGATGATTAACTGCCCAACACTCAGAACCATAAAACATCTCTATAATATTTACCTTTTAATTTTAATGGTATCTTCTTATCACAAAGAATACCTGATGCTCCTCTCCATTTTAACCAACCAGCATTAATTCTATGTGTAACATCTCCATCAATTCTTCCATCACTCTGAAAAATTGACCCTAGGTATTTAAAACTTTCCTTTTGTGGAATGCAATGTGTGCCAATTTTAATTTCTATGTCCTCTGAAGTAATCAAATGATCAAACTTACATTCCATATATTCTGTCTTTGTTCTACTAAGTCGAAGGCCTTTGCTTTCTAATGTTTCTCTCCATAGTTCCAATTTTCTATTAACTTTTTCCTTAGACTCCTCCACTAATACAATGTCATCTGCAAATAACATACACCAAGGTACTTCATCTTGAATATGTTTTGTTAACTCATCCATCACCATTATAAATAAGTTGATCCTTGATGTAACCCAATATTAACTTCAAAGAAGTCTGTCGTTCCTTCATGAGTCCTCACACATGTTTTTGCACCATCATACATGTCTCTTATAAGGTTAATATATGTCAATGGGATACCTCTTTTTTCCAAAATTCTCCAAAGAACCTCCCTCGGTACCCTATCATAAGCTTTTTCTAGATCAATAAATATCATGTGAAGGTCTTTCTTTTTTGCTCTAAAATGCTCCATAAGACGTCTCAAAAGGTGAATCGCTTCAATAGTAGATCTGCCTGGCATGAATCCAAATTGGTTCTCTGTTGTACTTGATACTTGTCTTAACCTACGTTCGATAATTCTTTCCCATAATTTCATAGTATGACTCATTAACTTGATACCTCGACAATTCGCACAATTTTGAATGTCTTCCTTGTTCTTATATATGGGTATAAGTGTACTTGCTCTCCATTCCTCGGGCATCTTTTGGTTTTTCCATATTTCATTAAATAGTCTTGTGAGCCAAGTGATTCCTATTTCTCCTAGTATTTTCCTAACTTCTATAGGAATATTATCTGGTCCTACCGATTTACCACCCTTCATATGTTTAAGAGCCTCTTTGACTTTATTCTTTTGAATACGTCGGTAGAAATTGTGGTTTATATACTTTTCTGACTTGGCTAAATCTCTTAAACTAATACTAACATCTTTAGTTTCATTAAAAAGATTATAAAAATAGTTTTTCCATCTATTTCTTATATCATCATTTGCCACTAGAATTTTTTCATCCTCGTCTTTTATGCATCTAACATAATTAAGATCTTTAGTTTTCTTATCTCTAGCCCTAGCTATCCTAAAAATATCTCTTTCATCCTCTTTTGAGTTGATTTTTTTATATAAGTCCTCTCAATTCTTAGCTATTGCTTCACTAACAGCCTTTTTCGCTTCCTTCTTTGCTTTCTTATAAGCTTCTAAAGTTTCACTAGTTTTCTTAGCATAATGTAATTTGTAACATGCCCTCTTTGCCTTGATTTTATTTTGTACTACTTCACTCCACCACCAGGCTTCTTTTTGTGCCAGTACACCTCCCTTAGATACCCCTAACACATCTTTCGCCACTTTCCTAATATGTATAGCCATATTGTTCCGCATATCACAAGGTGTGCCAACATAATTCTAAACATCTCCTTGAAGGACTTTATGTTTAAATATATCTTCTTTCTCTCTTTCGAGGTTTCACCATTTAGTCTGAATAGCTCGATGCACTCTTTTCTTCTTTGTCCATTTTTTTATTTGTAAATCCATAACTAAAAGTCGATGTTGGGTGGTTAAGCTTTCTCTTGGAATTACCTTACAATCTTTACAACACGCTCTATCTTTTTTTTTCTACAAATAAAGTAATCAATTTGTATGTGTGATAAGCCACTCTTATAAGTAATTAAATGTTCATCTCGTTTTTTTGAAGATTGTATTGACTATAAAGAGATCAAATGCCATAGCAAAATTTAAAATCTCCCTACCTTCCTTATTTATATCCCCAAAACCAAAGTTTCAATGAATCCCTTGATATCCTAATGCCTCTTTACCAAGATGTCCATTTAAGTCTCCTCCTAAACAAATCATCTCCCTTTGTGAAATCTTTTGAATCACCTTATCTAACTCTTCCCAAAAAGTTGTCTTTATACTATCTTCTAGTCCTACTTGGGGTGCGTAAGCACAAACTATATTAAAAACCTCTGCTCCTAACACTAATTTCAACATCATGATTCGGTGACTATATCGTTGTATGTCTACTACACTATCCTTTAAATCTTTATTTATGATAATACCAACTCCGTTTCGAGCCTTTTCTTTACCTGAGTACCATAATTTAAAACCTATATCCTCTATCTCCTTTGCTTTTACTCCAACCCATTTTGTCTCTTGTAAACATAGAATATGAATCTTTCTCTAAATCATAGTATATACCACCTCCATTAGCTTACTCGATAATGTTTCGATATTCCAAGAACCAATACAAATTTTATTATCTAGGACTAGCTTCCTTACCCCCCTCATCCGTCCATAATCAAAATGTGGAGACCCTCTCTGAATTTTTTTTACTACATTCGGGCGGCAATGTAGCGGGACTAACTTCTTTACCCACACCAGTCCATGATGTGGGAACCCTCTCTGTAATTGATTGACTACATTCGAGAGAAAATGTAATGACCCTTACTTACTTATTACTGCATTTGGGCTCTGTAGCACGTCGCTAGGCGGGGACGCCCCAAAGCAATGCTCATAATTTTTGTAATCCATGTTATAAAAATCCAACGAAGTTTTACGCTGGTTATCGGAAGCCTAACACAACCCTCCTCCTTTATTCGGGCTTGAGACCGGCAATGCAAGGGTGATCACTTACATGGGTGAAGTTACCAACCGTATCTCATATGGTGTAGAAAATATAATCTTATATGTTACTCTGTTTAATATGTACATAGCTACCGTCATTGCTTCTCCTCAAAATATTTTAGAAAGAAAAACATCAATTAACTTTGACCTAGTTATATTCAATAGGATCATATTATATCTTTATGTTATATAATTTTGTTGAGTTTTTTAGACATGGTATTTTATTTTGAAATACTAGTCTTTATAAAGTTCTAAAAATTCTTTATCGGTGTATTCACTACCCCGGTCAGACCTTAAAACTTGAATTGTCTATCATAATTGATTTTAATTTTTGCCTATATTCTTTAAATATATCAAGTGTCTTAGATTTATGTGCTAAGAGATATAAATAGTCATATCTCAAATAGTCATCTATCAAGGTTATAAAATTAACATTTTCACGATTAGACCTTATTCTAAAACATTTACATATATCTGTGTGAATGATTTGTAATAAGGTTACCATAATTATTTCTTTTAAAAAGAGTTTTCTTATCATTTCTCTTGTATACTGGCTCACATTTGTTAAAGGTATTTTCTAAAAATCCAAACAATAAGTCAAAGTTAACAAATTTTCTCAACTTATTCAACTTATATGCCCTAATCTTTTATGTCATACATTCACATCAACATTAAAAGTACAATCAATATAAGCAAAAAAAGATGCTTCATCTTCATTAATATTAAATTTATTTAAGGACAAACACATACACTAAATTGTACCTAATGAATGACACAATCAATACATTAGTGAGTACCGTCTAAGTACCTCCCTCTTATGACAATCCTAAAGGATCTAACCCTCACAACATCAACAAAACAAATATTTTGCACTAGATTGTCCTTATTTCTATTTAAGTTGCAACAATTTCTCTTAAAGTGTCACATCTTGTCAGAGTTGAAACACTTGATCTAAGAATCACATCTCTATAGTTTCTTAATTTGCCCATCCTTTTTATGAAATTTACAATTTTTTTATTTAGTTTCTTTTTATTTTGTTTGATTTTGGAATTAGACCATAAATTGTCTTAACTAAGACCAATTTAGCTTATTTATTTTTTCAATGTACTCTTCCTCAATAACAAGTTTCAAAAGGAGTTCAAAAAGGGTAAAATCATGTCCCAACCTAAGAGCTGTGATTATAATGTTCAAAGAGGGAGAAAGATTATTTAGAATAGTCAAAATCTACATAGAATCAAGGATTACATACTTGACTACTGCCAAATCTCAAGCTACAATCAACATTTGGTTGATATGTTCAACCACATTATCTCCTTTCATTTTATGTGAGTTATATTTTTGAAGGAGTAATTGTACATAGATTTTTGCAGTCATATAATATTTTATTATTATGAATCCAAACAATTCCTTTGTTGTTTTGCACTCCCCAAAGACCCTACGTAGGTCATCCTCCATATAGGTCAATATGATAGTTCTGACTAAGGTATTATACTTGAGGAAGGTTGAATTTCCCCCCTTTTTCCATTAGTTGCTTGTTATGTAGGAGGGATTATGGTTTCTTTGAGGACATAATACACGCTCTCAATGTCAACCTAGGGGTGGCCAGAAGACAACCTAGGGGCAAGGCAAGGATCCTAGTCTCGAGTTTTATGGTGGTAGTTCAAACTCTGGGAATGTGGATTCTCCTAGTTATCAACTAGAAAACTTGAGAAACTAATTACAAAGCCACCGCATGCAGGGCTGATGCCTCAATGTGAAGATCATTGCCGTTCTTAACCATGTCCCACAAGCACTTCTATTGCAATTCTCGTCATCTCCTTTTATGTTGATTATACTAAAAATTTCATAACGTGGATCCATCTCTGTAAGCGCAGCCATATCATCTGACATAGCTCTGAAACATCCTTTGAATTGCAATGCTTTAATCCAGAAGGAATGCGTGGCATCACATGTTAATGGATCGAATAACAGGATGCCCCTCATAGATGCCTGAATTCATGCTGCAGGACGCAGAGTGGGATAAAGAACATGTCTACAGCAGACCAGAATAAATAACAACTCTATAGCGAAAAATCCCAGCCCAATCCACATAAATATTGTCCGTCTCCAGCTCCACATTATCCTTTTAAGTATTGGAAGCCCAGATTCAAGCAAAACCGTTGCCGTATATATTTCAGGGATGCCTTCACCCGGTCTGAATTCTGCCCGGCGTTTAAGAGTAACTATCAAAGATGCGGATGGTTCAATGCCTTCTTTAAAGCCTGTCATTCTGATGTTGAGTGTTTGAGACTCGGAAGAGTAACCAGCAAGAAGAGGGACACTTTTAAGGAAGGTTTCAGCAAAGAGGATCTGCTGGCTTTTAAAGCGAAGCATGCACGGTTGGCTTGAACTCGCAAGTACATCACCTCTTGCAGACAAGAAATCCACCACAACCTTAATGCCAGCAAAAGCAATGAAAATGAATTATCGTCAAAATCATTTTCATGTTGGTTTGCATGACAACGGTATCTAATCAAGCAAAACTGTTCTGATATAAATATTTAACTTAAATACAGCTAGCAAATGAGTGGGACAGATCGAATATGAAATGTTTGTAGCTCATTCACTAAGGTGGTGCTCGTATTCCTGCATGAGCCAAACCGAGAATAAACCCAGATGGGCTGTAAGTTAGATGGGCCAAACAGGAGCTTAATCACCAAATAGTAAGTATGATTTTTTAATATATTATTTTCACTAGTATGATTTTTTAATATATTATTTTCACCAGATAACTGGATTCTCGCTCATTTAAGTCAAAGAAAAAAATTATACAATTTCTACCATGCGTTTGAAACTCATGGCTATCAACATGTGTACCCACCCAACCAGTTGGATTAGCATGGTCTTTTAACACATACAAACCATTAAATATGAGCCTACATGAGCAGAAAATACGGTGCTCATGTTCTTCCTGTAAAACATAAGTTTTTATAGGAAGGACCCAGCTCATTCAATTGGAAGCATAAACTAGAAAAACATGTTTTTCATCATAACAAATCCGTATATACTGAACTGAAGAATCCTTGAATAATATGCTAGAAAACACTTGAAGGATAACATAATCATACCTGGAAGACTCCTAGGTTCCTGTTGTATTCGGACTCTGGCAATGTCAATGAGATTGTGACCTGCAACCTTTGAGAAACTGGTATAAGACGATGGACCTCACTCTTTTCAAAGGTGTTGGTACGCAAAACAGCAACCGGATTATCCACAGTATAATCAAAACTCAATGGCTGTGTTATTCGGATTGGTTCTTCCAAGAATTTTCCCATAAAAAAGCCACTCAAACAGAACGACAATATGAAAAAACCAAGGATCACAAATCCAACGTAACAAGACCATAGGAAGCCCCATCCAAACATCTTTGCCAGTTTTCCCATTGATGGCTGACCTGCGAAAACCCGACCAATCTTCATCGACACAAAGTAGTTCGCCTCTTCAAGAACTTTCAAGCAACGTCCTTTAATTCGATTTATAGTCTCGAAAGGGTTAGTTGTGATCATGTATACAAAACTCAAAATCCTAAATGGAAAGACCACCAACATCACACAAAGATTTATCTGAAAGCCAATGGCTTTGAAAACAAATCCCACTAACCAAATCAGGAACTTTGAAGAAGGCAATTCGTCGACAGCACCAGCTAAAGAAGAATCATTGACCTTTTCCACACATTTTTCAACGAATTTCACCTCATTTGAAGAATGAGCATCAGTGACCGATTCAGAAACAGATTCCTCCATTATCCTGTTCAATCCCGATGCATCTTTACCTCGAACCTCTTCCATCTGTTCCTTAGCGAAGGGAGAAACTTCTGTATGATAGCTAAAAGTATTACTGAAACAAGACTCCTTCGAAAGCCCAGGGGTCTCTTTGACCATATCATCACCCTCAGCGTTAATCCTTCCCGTACACACATTGCCATCTGATGAAACCGTAGACGGCTCCTGCTTCTCGATGCTTACCACATGATTTGAATCCTTTCTTGCCTCGAGACACGAAGAAAGTTCAGAATCTTCGCAATCCACACCAAATGAATCTCCTGTAACCCCAGTAACGATAGAAGAATCCGCTCTACAAGAAGCAGGAATTCCGATGATCGGAGCGATCTTACCTCCGTGGACGGAAATTTCGCTCCCCCCTTCAACCTCCGAGGCACTCGATCGATGTCTGCTGGGGAAAGTCCGGGATTCTCCACTTATGGCCGGAGTTCCTCTCTCCTCTTCAATCACCAGAGCATTCACTCGACCTTCGCTCAAGAAGCTCTGAGATTCTCCGCTTCTGGACGGAGTTCTACGCCGGATATTTCTTGGAAGCGGGCTGTGAGACGGTTCGGGGGCCGAATCGAGGAATTCAACGTCGGGACTCGGCGGATCGGCGCAATTTGCGACTCCTTCGCTTAGATCGGAAGGAAGAGGATCGTCTAGGGCGTCGAAGAGGGAATCGGGAGCGACTTCGTCCGTTAGGGTTTCTTCTGCCATGGACGGCACGAAGACGAGCTTCCTCGTCGTCACACGCAACTGATTTGGAAGGAGAAGCTGACGACGGAAATGAAGGGCGCCAACTGAATGGTTCAAGAGGAGGTGAAGCCAGAGAACTTATATAGTTCGTGTCAAATACCGCATTGCCCTTAACTGTGAATCCGGATCTGACTGAGTGGATTTCATCCGAATGTATTGGTTTGTACTTTATTACAAGACCAGGTTCTTCTTTTTGGACTCAGACCAGGTTCATTTTACTACAATTATGGAGAGTAAGTTTAACAATTATAGTTCATGAGAGTTTGTTGCTCTTTTCCCTTTTATATTTAACAAAATTACTTATTTATTATTATGCAAGAAAATATGAAGAAATATTCAGTTAAATATATGTGATTTTCAGTCAATAACAAGTCTAAAAAATAGCAAAGCACACACACAGACACACATTATATTGGTTTAAGTTTATGTGCCAATCATCCTATTAAAGTGAGGTATATGGTTGAGAAAAAATAAAAAAACAAAAAGTAAATTTTACTTTTCAAAGGTTATACTTGATTGAAAAGCAACTTTTTTGCTTCTTCATTATAAACATCCATCTTTTATGAGATCGATGGAATCAACGAAGACGGTTGACCGATGGGATCAATAAAGACGGTAGCCTGCAGTCATAAACTACAATATATATATATATATATATATATATATATATATATATATATATATATATATAGAGAGAGAGAGAGAGAGAGAGAGAGAGAGAGAGAGAGAGAAACCTTCATATATGCTAGCCTACATTACTTACTAACATATTCAAACAGATCCTACCCATTCAATTTGAAAGACGACTGGTTGAGATTTATTTGGATGTATTTACTTAATATATTGGTAGCATATACCATGCTCTTTCTCTCTCTCTCTCTTTATATATATATATATATATTTATATAGAGAAGATTCCTTATTCAATTCCCATATATACTTAAGACTTTCCACCATTTGATTCATATAAACAGCGATAGAGATTTGAACCCAAAAAGAAACATAACATCCCATAGTACTTTCTATATCCCCATTTAATGCACAATGGTGCAATCACCCTTTTAGATCAAAATGTGACGTCTAAATAAAATTATGCCTAAATTGGATTGAGAATATACCACTTCTCTCTCTCTCTCTCTCTCTCTCTCTCTCTATATATATATATATATATATATGTTTCCAGGCACATAGGCATTGTGCATGACCTTCAACTTAGGTTCTTTTGAGTAACACTGTAGGTTAGGGCTCAAGAAACACACAGCTCCTTTGTGCGGAGAAATTCTCAAGAGCAATATTTATGTCTGTAAAATAACTAAGATATTTATCATTCTTACACTAGAAAGATTACCAAATACAAGTGAGGAAAAACTTAGTGTTTACATCGTATGATATAGCCTCGTGTTTTCCTCAACAATGTAGCTTTGTGAAATACCGTGTGGCTCTTGTTCTTTGTTGGCGATTGAATCTGACGAGGCTGCCCATAGTCCAGATCTCCTACCATGAAAGCCAGAGAGTGACTCACTACTCCCAGTTGTGCTGTATTTGTATGGATCATTAAAACTGTAAGCAGTGTAGAGGGAAGCTTTACTGATGGTAGTAGAAAGAGTCGGGGCTTGGATCGCTGGGCTTCGGCCTTCGAGCATATCCACAATGGAAGACAATGTGGGTCTAAGAGAGGGAGAAGGGCTGGTGCAAAGCAAAGCAATGTTGAGCATTCTCAATGCCTCTTCCTCGTCTGTGCCTAATGAGGGGTCAACCAATTCCAAGAGTCTCCCCTTCTCTTGGAGAACACAAGCCTGTAGCATTAGACTTCACTGGTTATTGACATTCTTTTTGTCATGCTAGCAGATCGATAATTAGTGACATGGATAGGATTATTCTTTTGTTTTCCATCATTTATGTGAAGTAAAACACCTAAAAATTAGAGATGCACAATTTATGAAAGCATCTCGAGTTCAACTGATGTCCCATTCGTTTAATCTTCAGTTGATCCAAACATGCAAAAAGAAGCTTGAGTCAGCAAAAGATGCTCAAACTCCATAACATTAAATTTCAAGCCAAGCTTGAGACCATCTTCCTGGGACAACCTCCAAACTACTGCATGCACTGAATGTGCATGCACTGCCAAGCTTGACAAGACATAGCTCATTGAAGTCAAAATACTGCATGCACTGCTAATGAAAATACTAAGCAGAGAAGAGACCATGAGCAAACGAGTAAAGCATACCCAGTCTAACAGGAAAGCAAAATCCTCATCGGGCATTGAATGTGCATTGCTTTGACCACTGACAATCTCCAATGCTACCACCCCAAAGCTGAACACATCGGCCCTGTGTGTTAAGTATCCGCGTGTAGCATACTCAGAAGCCATATATAACCACTGCCGTTTATCAATATTAAATTGCATTGTTGTTAGAGTACATGTTAGCTTTAGATTTTAATTTTGTTTTTACAGGTACTTTTAAATAAGTACCACTTATAAGGAGCAATTAGGTCTTTTATATAATTAAACAGCTTTGTTAAATAACCCTAGTGGTCTGTCGATCATGAGGAAGATAGAAGAAATAAAGGAGGGTGGCTGGCGTAGTAGAATTGTGTCCGCCGACAGACACCCTATTTACTCCAAACTGTCTTCTCCACTCGATTTCTTTGATTAAGATTGTGTAGCTTGATTGTGTTGCTGATTATTCAACATGGTATGAGCATCATTGCTGTTCGTAGGCCATGAGAGTGCATGCAATCTAAGAAAAAAGGTATTTGGATATTAGGGCTTGAGTATAAACCCTAATCTTTCAAGAAAAGTGTAAACATCCAAAATACAAATCAACATATCAACTACTATTCATTGCTAGATTGACGCACAACACATATCTCGAGGTAGTCGATCTGAATCCCGAGGCAAGTAGATGGCTGAAAAAAATGAGTATTTCGATGATTCTACACAAAGCATGGAAGGAAACAATAAGATAAATACAAATCACTATCATCAAGTTTGATTAAAAATTATAAAGCTTGGTCTAGGGTGATCGAATTTGTCTTGATTGCTAGGAAAAAATGAGAATTTACCGAAGAAATTTTCCAACCCCAACCCCACTCGTTAGTTCCAACCTATCCAAAATGGAAAAAAGAGAAAGTTTCATGACTGATCAACTCTATGGTACCTAGTATTGAAAGTACCTTTATGTACCTAAAACTAAATAGGACATGTGAAATTTGGACAACCATTAATGGTGCGTATTCTAGAAAAATCAATATTAGAAATATGAAATAAAGGCGAAAATACGAAAATGCCAACAAGGAAATTGGAGCATCAGTGAATACTATACAAAACTCAGAGATTATGGGATAAACTATAATATTATGGTCAAGGAGATTGTTCTCATTGTGTTAAGAACAAAAATACATAATTAGAAGAGAAGAAAACATTTAATCTACTGTGGGAAACCTTAAGTGATTTTGAAAACGTAAAAGCTAACAGCCTTAGCAGTGAAACTCTATCATCCTTCGGAGTATTATACTCCTTACTTATTTGTGATAAAGATCGGAAAAATTTAGAAAAAAATGAGGTAATGGTAGGTGAAAAATCAACCTTTGTAAGTCAAGAACAATAAGGATAGAATTATGGAAGAGGAGGTAGCTCTATTGGTAGGCGTGGACGTCCCGATCAGAAAGATAAACTAAAGTGTTCATATTGTGGGAAGACAAGACACACTAAGGAACAATGCTAGGAAGTGGAAACTCATTGGAAAACAACATATCTCAAGAACAAAGCATATCATGTAAGTACATCAGAGATTATAGACATAGAAAATAATATGCTTTCGCACATATTAAAGTGACTGAATGACTTGGGAAGATCCAAAGAGGGACAAGAATCTACCTCAGACTTTAAAGCTTTCTTAGTTCATGCCTCATACTTTAATACCATGAACTCCACTGGTATGTCTTCTAGTACTTCTTGGATTATTGATTCAGGTACAACCCATTATATGATTGGTAACGAGCATCTCTTTAGGAGTGTATTAAAAGTGGCATCAACATAAAACTTGGTGATGATTTTCATATTCATATTCAAGAGAAAGGGAACATGGGAACATAAATTGACAATCTTTCTAGTATTACATGTTCCTAAGTTTCATACTAATCTATTATTTGTTCATGCAATCACTAAGGAGTTAGATTGTTTACTTACATTTGATGCACACAGTTGTGTATTTCAGGATCGGAGGATAGGACGTATCCTTGGATATGGTAGACAAAGAGGAACACTATATCTTTTGGATTGAATCCAACCATGAGTAACTGCAAATAAAGAGATTTTAGATGCAAGCATCAAGGAAATCAGATTGCAGCACCAAGTCCAGTAGTGGCTATGTCTGGCCACAAATATTTTGTTACTTTTATGGATGACCATACAATGTTCACGATGGTTTACTTAATGAAAAATAAAAGTGATATTTCTACTATATTCCCCATGTTTCACAAATTTGTTACAACACAATTTCAACATTCTATCAAGTATATTAGATCATATAATGGTGAAGAGTTTAGTTGTACAACTTTGTAGAACTATCTCAGAACGTATGACATAACTCATTAGACTACCTGCACATATACACCTCAGCATTATGGAGTGGCAGAACAAAAGAACCGTCATATTTTAGAGACATCTACAACCCTATTAATTGGAAATAATGCTCATTGGAGTGATGTAGTTTTAATGTCTATCTACCTTATAAACGGAACTCCCTCATCTACACTACAAAGATGAATACTACTTCATGTATTAATGTCAAATGAGAAATTATTTTATATTCTTCTAAAAATATTTGGATGTATATGTTATGTTCATGACAACTCCAAACATAGACATAAGTTGGTCCCAAAAGTAGTTAAGTGTATTTTTCTGAGTTACTCATCTATGCAAAAGGGATATGTCTCTTATGATCCTAGTGGAAAGAAAATAGATGTGTCATGTGATGTAACATTCTTTGAGGATACTACCTACTATGACAGTAAGGGGAAGAAACTACTCAAAGCATATCAAGACTTGTGTGTTATGCCTGCAAGTCCTGAAGTGGAAGATACATACACGGATGAGGATGAACCGCAACAAGAAGAGGTGCAACCAAAAAATAAGAATAAACGTGACCTACAAGTGTATACCAGAAGCCATACAAGACTCTAGAGGCAACGGTGCCACCTACCATGCCCTAAGAAAGTATCCATCCTCTGATCCTCAGTTATCTGACTCAGTTACAAAACAATTAAACACCTTACTAGTGGAAAAGGATCTAGATGCTCCCATTGCTTTAAGAAAAAGAAAGATATCTTGCACTTATCCTGTATCTAAGTATATATCATATCATGATACTTCAAATGACTTTAAGATGTTTGCTCTTAACTCTGACCTTATTCAGGTGCCAATAAATTATGAGGAAGTCAAAGACTCTAAATACTATAAGGAAGCCATAGAGACTAAACTTCAAGCCTTTGAGAAGAATAATACTTGGGAGATTGTAAGTTCACCTCTAGGAAGAAAATCGGTGGAATGTAAATGGGTATACACCATTAAACATAGAGCTAATAGCAACATTGAAAGGTATAAGGCATGATTGGTTGTCAAAAGTTACACTAAAACCTATGGTTTAGACTACACTGAAACTTTTGTACTAGTGACAAAAATGACTATTATTAGAGTCATTATTAGTATAGTTGCTAATAAGGGATATAAACTTTGGTAACTTGATGTCAAAAATGCATTCCTTCAAGGATACTTAAATGAAAAAATTTACATGGACTTACCATATGACTCTTGTTAGAGATATGTAGATGAGAGTGTATGCAAACTCAAAAAAGCTATTTATGGATTGAAATAGTCTCCTAGATTATGGTTTGAACGATTTAGTGATAGCATTACAAGCCTTGGGTTTACAAGAAGTGGAAGTGATCATACTATGTTTGTAAGAAAAGGTAAAGATACTTGTGTTTTTGTATGTTAATGATATCATTATAATGGGGATAATGATAATGAAATCAGGGAGTTATACTAAACTTGTTTGACATGAAGGATCTTGATGCTCTCCATTATTTCTTGGGAATTGAAGTATTGAAGATCTCAAGAGGTATATTCTTAAATCAAAAGAAGTACACTCTAGATTTACTAAAGGACACTAACATGCTAGAGTGTAAACCTACAACGGTTCTTATGGATAGTAACTTGAAATTGAGTTTTAAGACGGATGAACCATTACACGAACCTAGAAAGAATCAAATACTAGTGGGAAAACTTATATATCTGACAATTATATGCCCAAAATTTCTTATACTGTGAGTATGGTAAGTCGATTTATGCACTGTCCTACCAGATCTCATATGAATGTTGTGAGACAAATATTGAGATATTTGAAACATATCCATGGAAATGGATTATCATATACAGCTCACGATCTCTATTGATGATAGACGATCTACCTCAGGATACCTAACAATGGCGGGAGGCAACATTGTCTCATGAAAAAGTAAAAAATAGAATGTGGTGGCCAAGTCATCTACAAAAATAAAGTATAGAGAGGTGGATCTTGGAGTATGTGAGGCAATTTGGTTAAAATCTCTATTCTAAGAGCTTGACACTCTCATGAACGAATCGATCCTATTCTATTATGACAATCAAGCGACAAATCCGGTATATTATGAGAGAACTAAGCATATTGAAATAGATTATCATTTTATAAGAGATGCACTAAAGATGAGAAAACAAAAGCTTTGGGGAAAGGAAGACTTGAAAAACTCCTTAGCAAGTTAAGGACTCAAAGTATCTTCGTCCCAATTTGAGGGGGAGTGTTAGAGTCCATGTTAACCTTTAGTTTTTAATTTTGCTTTTAAAGGTATTTTTAAATAGGTACTACTTATCAGGGGTAATTAGGTCTTTTATGTAATTAAACAACTTTCTTAAATAACCCTAGTGGTCTGTCGATGATGAGGGAGATAGAAGAAATAAAGGAGGGTGGCTGGCACAGCAGAATTGTGACTGCCAATGCCCTATTCACTCCAAACTGTCTTCTCCACTCGATTTCTTTGATTAAGATTGTGTTGCTTATTAACAGTTGTGCCCATGAGCATTCTGAATTTTGATTTTCATGTTAAATATATACTCTAGACAGCCTCCAATTCAGTTAACCTAGTTAAGATGTTTACATAAGTATTGAAGCTTAGTCAAGCTTCCCACGAAATCCGGCATCTTCCTGATCTGCACAAGATAAAAGCCATGAAAATCTTTTTGACATACATTTAACAGAGGACACACAATGAACCATTAGTACATGACACCAAACATGAAGCTTCTTTAGAAACATCCATCAACTTGATTAACTAGGAATAGAATAACCTCAGAAAGTCTGTGAGCTCTCAACTGAAGGCTAGACCTGCTGTCTCTTTTCAGGTTAGATTCGAAATGGAAAGTTTGTTAGCAAATAATGAACTATATGCACCTGCCATATTCACTTATATAAAATATCGTTCACTTACAGCTGAGTCATTTCTGTTAGTCTAGCCAATGTTGATGGCAACTCTCCTGTAAACTGATTTGAGTTCAGATACCTGCATAGGCTGCATTTGGCACCAAGGAGCTAGTTAACCATCTCTAGTTAGTTAAGCTTGGGCTCTAGCATGTATATCATGCAGCAAAGAAGCATAGCGTTATACTGTTAGATGTAGGTCAATGCTAGAAGGAAAATAGTGCGTAATTCTTAATCTATTACTTATCTTCAGTTTTATAACTATGAGCAGAGAACAAGTTCATCTTGAATCTCCATGATTAGTTGTTACCATCAATTATGAAATACATGAAGATCCATTGCACATAAGAAGAGCATGTGATAACAACACGTACAAAATTTCCATTTTAGCTAAGTTGCCCAATTCTGGAGGAAGTGGTTCATCAAGTTTGTTTACTTCAAGCCCCCTGCATTTACCAACAGAAAAGCAAAATCAAGTGCTTCATATTAAGAAACTTAAAAGTAATGTATTTTAAGGATCCAATCATAGACTTTTTACAACTTGTTCATGTCAAAGATTAACAATATTATTGTTGCTTCAAAGTTGCTTCCCCTATGCTTTTAACAACTAGATGAGTAAATTAGGACATGCAAATACAGCTTGTTACCTACTTTGCAGTTGTCAAGTCAAAAAATCCTCTGGGTTTACCAAAATAGTGCGCTCCAGAGACTTTGAGTAATATGGGTCTAATTTGAGAGTGTGAAACCCTTCTTTTATCAGTAAATCACATAACAAAAGCAGCAAGAAACTAGCCAAAATAATTATACTTACAGCCCATTAAGAACGGTAATATTCCCAATCTCCTTTGGTATCTTCCCGTTTATGCGATTCCCGGAGAGCACTCTCAGACGGTTGAACATGGAGCATAAACAACATACACAAGAAAGTGGATTTTCTTTAGGTTTATTCAACAGAAAAACAATGGCCATCAGCAAAGGGAATTCAGAGGGGGTTGGGAGAAGTCTGTTGGAGATCTCAAAGAATTCAAAAACAACATCAAGGACTGTGGTATTGTTGAGTACAGATGTATATGGAAGCACAGATGTGTATAGAAAAGATACAAAAGGCATGTATACAGCAGGACTTACCACAGTCAAAAGTAAGGAAGCCCAGCTAGTTGGAATGGTGCCACTGAGATAATTACGTGATAGATCACTGCCACATGAAAAGGTTAACATGTTAATGAGAAACCTGATGCCTCTTTTCAACTCCATGCACAAGGAAAGACAGTTGATCAGAAAATAATCATATTAGATATACAGGTGACCATTGCTCATCATACAACCATTACCACAGATGCAACCATATATGCTCCCTCTTTATACGGTGATCATTAAAGCCATATGCGTATAATAACCAAATTCATATATACCCAAGGTGCAGAGATTGCATGGTTTTCAAATAAGAGTAATTTCATATAATGTATGTAAAAGGGACTAGAAGGTTATGGAGGCACTACATGTTTAAAACCTACAGAATTACTTACAGTTCTGTTAAGTAGGTGACCTTACTCATTTCCTCAGGAAGCAGTCCTGTTAGATTCTGTCCCTTCGATTTGCTGAATCAAACAAGAAGATAACGTACATGTATTTGTATTTAATGTCAGTACGATAATGCGCAAAACGATCTCTCTCTATACATACACGCACACACAAATATATACATATATATGGCATATGCGTGCGTGTGTGTGTTTGGGCACATATGCATGCTTGCGCATGGTGTGTATGCAGAGAGAGATTGGCTCTGTGCATTATTGTACATTGTTGCAATCACATTAAATAAATACTGTAAGATGAACAAACATGCTTACTACGTGACATACTGTCCCATTGGCGTAAGAGCAATTACACGTGACATTGTTTTGCTTCAGTGAGATCACTGGTGTGATCCATCCTCCTTTAGTCTCAGAACAAGGGTTTATGCTAAAATTCCAGTCTTTCTTACCCAACTTGCTCGCGGTAACTTTGAGCGCAGAAACTATTCAAAACAGGAAGCAGTTACTATCTTTCATCATGGTACTCAGCTACAGAGAACACGAGTCAAACAACGAAGCAGTTAAAAGTTTCTTAATTGTCTTTACAAGCATCAAAGATGATCTTGCTCCTTTAAAAGTCAAATGCTAGTAGGAATCAAGATCGAGCTGAATGGAGATCAAGAATCCATGTGGAAAGGCTTCGTTTTGGTTCGGCATTCTTCTATGCAGCATGATTACGATGCTCTCCGAACATGCAGCATTCAGCCACCCTGCACCGTCTGGCTATCAAAAACACAGGGGCGTGGCATCCTTGAGATGGGTAAGGTGGAAAACCAGAAAAATGCAGAGATTTGCCGTTTTCAAGGGTGCAACTGAGTCGAAATACTCACGGGCTACACAAGATTGAGTCGACACAAACTCGATCTAGACTCGGTCTTATATCGAACTCGACCTCAATATGTGAGTGAACCCAATCGGAGCCCATCAATACTTGACTCGACTGCTCGCCGGCCTAAACGAGCTCCATATAGCACATGTAGGTTGAGTTATAAACGTGTCGTGGGCCACGTGCCTTTATCTGCTATCAATACAATCACATTACTTTCTTATTTATTCTCAAATATCCTTCCTTACTTCAATTGACCCTCCCAATCACCAGTCTTAAGCTTCTACCATCTTTGGTAAAAAGCTTGCTAGGTTGTGCGCAGCCTCGTGAGTTTTGAGTTGTTGGGTGATTCTAACACCAGAGCGTGACAACTTTGGTATCAGAGCCAGTTCAACTCGGAGTATCAGTGAATGGGTGCGGAAAACACCCCTTTCGTATTGATAGTATAAAGGTAACTCTTACGCGTAGTCGCCTACGTTGATGTTATGGTCACTGACACTAAGATGACTGGCGATCCCATTGGTCATAGAAACGAAAAGTCGAAGGTTGTACCAGTGGCCGACCTTGAGACACATTGTCAGGAACCCTACCTAACGTCAATACTAGGCTTACCACACTCGAAAAGTTGGAAGCTCGCTTGGATGTTGCTGTAGTGCGTGTTGCGGAAGGCTTTGATCGATTGACGGGTGAGATGAGCACCGTTGTAAGAGACGTGGAACGACGCACAAATGCTTGCGAATATATGATGTTACAAGTGACCGTGTGGAGCTCTTAGAGCAACACATCTAAGACATTGAGACAGATGTCAAGACCCGACTGCACAGACTTAAGGAGAGTGCTTCTATACAACTTCTGGAGAAACAGGCTTCAAAATGATCTCAGTTGGAGATGATGGCTCGATTGGATGGTGTCGAGCGCAGGTTGACAAACGGGCATGAATATGGTGGGAGAGTAGACCGACCACGTCGCATCAAGTTTCGGGAACCAAAGGCTTTTGCTGGAGTCCGTAATACACAGACATTAGAGAACTTTCTTTACTAGATGAACCTGTACCTCAACGCTGGCCAGCTTGAGGATTAAGAGGAGAAACTAGTGGTGGTGATTATGTTTCTCCAAGACGATACCATACTGTGGTGGCGTCACATGTTGGAGGATGTTGAGGCAAGATTATCTCACATCTACACTTGGGAATTGTTCAAACAGGCTCTACGAGAACATTTTCTCCCGCGTAATATAGAGGTAGTTGCGAAATGGAAACTTGATGGCTTAAGACATAACGAATCCTTGTAAGACTACATCAAGGAATACTAGACCCTTATGTTGAGCATCCAGACAATGAGCTCGGAAGATCGTTTATTCAAGTTTCTTAATGGGTTGCAACCGTGGGCTGAGCAAGAGCTGAACATGATCAACTCGCAGACCCTTTATGAAGCAATTACGGCGGCGGAACGTCTACTTGACAATCGTCTAACTAGTCCGAAAAAAGAAAGTCATGACATTGAAAGGCG